>JAZFAU010000181.1:390000-990000 GCA_037178615.1 Dione vanillae
CCCGTATAAGTACGATATTGAAGTTTAAGCGCTTAATGCGATCATCTATCACTATAAATTGTGTTAAATGATAATCTTGAATATTAATTAATAATTATTAGGCTTATATCACTTTTGCCTTATAACACGGTGGCTACTAATTCAATGTTGGCATATATATAGTTTACGAGTTTAACTTAACTAAGTCTTTAAAACAAGCATTAACTAAATATTCCACAGCAAGTAAATACAGCTAGGTTTAAGAAGACGTATAATTTACACGACAAACACGCTGGCAATTAAATAGCCCCTCTAACTATATATACAAGACAGCTTTTTATTAGAAAAGTTTGCATAACTATGTGGCTTTTTCGAAATGACTCCTTATTATCTATCCTGAGGCATCCGGAACAGAATCTGGACTAGAAATCCTTAACCTACTAATCATTAATCTTCATAACTACGAAGAAGTCGCATTAGATGTAAATAATAGTTAACAATTAACCAGTCTGACGGCGTTAGACCCCGTTGCTTGAAGCCACAGCAATTTTAAATGAATTTCCATAAATTGTTGCACTAAATTAGTTCATAATACTATGCCATGGTGCTTTAAACATATGATAACGGAGCAAAAAGGCTAAAATGCGTTTAATGCGGCAGTCTTAGCATTGCTCATTAATACTTAAATAACATTTTATTAGTTTACTCTAATAATACTTTAAGACTTGATTAGAAAATAAAAGTGGGTCAGCTGTATTATTTAAAGAGCAAAATGGATCGATTTTGTGGTCATTATACAATATTCATACTTAATCATTAGGTCCTCAAACATAGTCTATGTTTAATATTTTTTTATTTCTGTATACAGAGTAGATTGAAATCTATAACTACATATTATTTTCCTTACACAGATTATCTAATTAAATATTTGATTTAAAGTATTATGCATTTTTAAGTAAGTAATTAAATTGTAGCAAGAAAAATACTACAGAAATACAAAAGTATCATATTTCTAAATAAAAATAGTATTAGTACGCTTATTTAAGTTATATATTAGATTCTACAAGTTTGTGAAGGTCGTAAAATTTAAAGAAAATATTTTATATGTATATATGTATATAGGTAAATTTATTTTACAGCGTCGTAAAGACACGTTGAAAACTTACAATAGAGGGCAAGTTAAATTAAGATGGTTTATTCTTCACTTTTACTCGCAGTGCGATCATTAAAAAGTCGTGAATTTTGTTTATTTAACATAAAAATTTTACTTGCAAGCTTTAGCCAGTGTTATTAAATATCTAGAACTAATTTTAGTATTATAGAGTTACTTGGTAAGTATATAGCAAGTAGAAAGAGAAACAAATTCAGTTAAGTGAAATAAAAATAGAAAAAAAGATTAAGAATAAATGCGTCTGTCTTATGTTGGCGTACTGTCAGATTATAAGAGTTTTTACAATCTGTTAGGAGATAAGCGGTCATTTATTATTATTATATATGCTTTGCTACTTCATGAGTAAAACACGTTCCCTACTATTAAGAATAAGACCTGATACCAGAGATGGTTGTCATCCTTGAAGTAAAGTACATTGTATAATTATGTGAGAATATACATTTCAGTACAGTACGAACAGTTGAAACGGTAGCGAGACAATTATAATCATTGACATCAATATACCTAGCACATGGCAATGGTTTCCTGGAGTTTCTGAGAGTAATGGTAGGCTCTGCTATGGAATTAGATGTACGTTTTGCTCTACATTTGTGTTCCACTTGCAATAACTACGATTGGATATTGTATAAAATATTCTAGCATTGCTTTTATAATTTGCTTATAGGTAAATTTAAATAGTAATTATTTCCAAGTACACAATATTTTGAAATAGTTTACAGAAAATGTTATATGTCACAATAAACCGCCATCGTTATTTAGTCATACTGTGTACACCTTATATATACCTATACAAATTGTATAGACAAAGTGATCGTTAAGTTAAAAGGTATTATTTTATCAACATTTGTAATTTTTTAATACTTTTACTTAAAAATAAGACTCACAATTCTCTAATATTTAGTGTACCTGTTAAAGCAAAATATAATAACCGTAACTGATATGTTAATAAATTACACCAATATAAAATTCAAAATGTATTTAGTAAACAAATGAAAATATCGCAGCAAGTTTCACATGTTAAAATCATAAAATCTCTAAAATATGTATAACTTAACCTGCCTTATATCACTCAGCACGTCTACATGACTGTTGAATAGAGTAGGAAATCGTACGCCTACATAGTTCATCACCATAGGTTTCAAAAACCTTTTGCACGTAAATCTAAAGTACAATCCTATTCTATTGCCGTAACAGTTTCCTCAGAATTAATTCTAGGGTACAGAAACGGTTCTTGAAGATGGGCAGCATCCAATGTATGATTCTAAACTCTTAACAAATTACGCCACAAACAGCCACTTCTTGTGTAAGTTTATGTAAAACATGTAGTAAAGTCTAAATGAAAACCATGTAGGCTTTGTTTTGCCCCACCAAAATATATTATATGTGATTTAAGTAAACAATAGATAATATTCACGCCTCCATGCAAGGGAAAACCACGTGGGATATAAGTAATTAGAATGCGTTGGTATATTATATATGGTTGGTTGGTATATATATTGTAGTAATTTCTGGCTAATATAAACATCTACTTATATTCAAATATTTTTTGTATAATTTTCGTTTAGAAAATCAAATCAATGAGCTTAAGCTATATTCATTTGAGAATCTATTTATATAACGCCCGGAGAGAAAATTTCAATTGCAAACAGCTGTAATACATTACGATTTATCAAAATAACACGTTTGTACGGAGCATGATGATTGTTGAATGATAGACTGTATCGTTATCCGTGGCTGGGGGGTCCGGCCACCGCTGAGTGAGTTTGTCAGTGTCATTACACCGTGAAACATTGTCACTTCAATAATATTTTAAACTGCGTTCCCAATTTTAGTGCGATGTTTGCTCATCAAAGTAAACACTACCAAAAGCTTGTCGAACACGGAAACAGATTTACGAAGAGTCAACATGTGTGCTCGTGTAGTGTCCAGTGTACGCGTGCCACGACTTGCTGTACTTCAATATCTCAGCTATACAAACAAAGTGAGACAATATTTATTGCACGTGCAATTAGCTATCACCAATAGTGGTAATCGAATTATAATTTTTGTTGGCATTCAAGTTTTATTTGATATATAAATGTTTTATTTGTTATTACTTAATTTTTTATTAGTGAAGTTTTTAGTATCGAACAAATTTAAATCTACAAGTAATTTATATATAACAAAGGGCCTTTTATCTTGTAATTACTACGTACTAATAGTAATTAGATCAGTGCGTTGTAAAAACAACTAACACGTACCTTACATTGGCAGTGTATAGAAGAAAATTATACACCATATTTTCTCATAAATTTTCTAAGGTTATCTTGAAGTAATAATGAGAACTAAGTGAAATCGAACACAAGACAATGAATTTTTGCAACAGCGTGCGAGCTTTCACTACGACATTATACTTCATCGGGACCGTCTCGACTCGTCGCTTATCATATCTTACATTCAGATGTCAAAGTAGCGCAATTTTATTATTTCTAATATAAGATCGTAAGAAATCTTAAATTACTTTGTTATAAAAATTAAGAGCCACGTAGTATACGTAACCGATGTCAATCGTCGACTATAATTATAAAAAATATATTAGATTTACATCAGAAATTTACATTAATAAAAAAATTAAGAAATAAACTGCTTTAAAGATAACTATTTAAACTCGATTATATTCTATTTATCGATTATCTTATATTTTTTCATTAATTCCTAAGCAAGTTATATTTATTAATATACTGTTAAACTGGTAATACTGTTAACCTGGTAAACTGTTCTTTTTTATGTCTTCGTGCTTTATCCCTCACTTGGCAGGGTAGGCAGAGGCAACTGCAGGAACTATAAGAACCTAGTGTTAAGACACTCCGTTGCTTAGTTCCTGCTTTCTCCGTCCCTGCCTAAACTGATCATTTCATAGCTAATCTGTAACATTTTGTCTAGATATTGAGAATGTGGCGAGTCACCGAGCGCGACGGCGGCGGCTAGGATGGCGGCGTTGCTGCTGCTGGTGACAGCTGCGGCCGCCGCCAGCCTCGGCGATCTAACAAGAAAGGACACCGGCGATGTTTTTACTTTACTTGGTAATTTGTATTATTTTGTCTTTAAGCTTTACGTCCTACATTTAACCAAGTATTAAGACAATTTTCTGTCGTCCCCTGTTCTTCGCCTTTATAGACACATGTTGAGTGGGACAACTCAACACTACGCTTTGTCTAGTACCCAGAACGAGGGAAATGAAAATAATTCATTCTCCCCGATTGGGAAACGATCAACAACCTTCGCGTCTACAAGCAGACGCCGCTGCGCCACGACTTTCTAGTCAACAATTTCTTTTAATTTATAGTATAAAATTATTATTAAGCTATAAAAAAATTTACAAACTGCGTTGAAGACGAAATTATTAATAGTTTATTATTAATAGTTTTGTAAACCAATCTCTTCAAATCTTACTGATATAAAAAAGTATAGTTAATACTTTCTTTCCGTATAGTGACTTTTAGAGATGTTGAATAATAAGCAATTAGAAAACATTACACAAGACTATTAAATTATAGTTAAAACTCTCATAGTATAATTATTCAAATATCCAAATGTAAGGTGGTGAGTGCGGTGCGACGCGATGTGCCGAACACGGTGCCGGCGCGGCCAACGATGTTGGATGCGCGTGCGCATGTCCGCAACGGGCACCGTTGTTTAGAGAAGATCGTGAGCTCTGCGTTGATGATTTACCAGGTAAGTTACTTTTTCGTTATTATTGTCAAACTTTGAGGGACTATAGTTGTTTTTTATAATACATAACATTTACTTAAGTATAGTTAATTCAGTATAGTAATATAAAACCATTAAAAATATATAGAATGACGCTTGTGAAGTGATCACAGTAGGTTTAGGGAAACATGGTTGAGTTTGTTGTAGGCTGTTCTCTCCAGGTCCCGCTTGGAACCCTTGTAACTTTAGTTTTAAGTCGTGGAGTGTGTAGGTTTCAGAGGAGCTCAATTCGATATTTATTATCGAATTGGGCTCCTCTGACACTCCTCAGTTCGCTCTATCTGACGTACACATAAATAAAAAATAATAATATATAAAGCTTTTTTTAAGTGCTGCTACTGAAAATATGAATTCAAAGGAGACCCCTTTGAATTCACATTTTCCGTAGCAGCACGCATTTTTTTATGGTAAATTGTATAGTGATACCGTTGTACTCTTTTGACTCTTTGGGAAGCTGCTTTAGAGCTTAATACCTAAATATAGTCGTTTCTTTTGTTGAAACATTCTCTAGCGATTTGATTCTCTGTATCACCCCACTCCATTTATTTTATATCAAATAAAAAAAACTCAATGAACAATCATAAAAATAACAGATTTCAATTTTAAAAGCTATATTTTTAATTCTAACAGTACCTATGGCTAGACTGTTTTAATTATTCATCAGACAGTCTAGACATTTAAAAAAATATATTTATTCGTATTTCAAACTTTTTACGGATATTAAAAATAAAAAAATATATGTTGTATGTAACTATTGACAAAAAAAATATTTCAAATTATCAAAAGGAAAATTTAATAATATTTCTGTTTCTATTTTAAATTATGGATTTTTTGAGAAATTTTAAAATATATTTAACAGTCATTGATTTATCTTTTTTTATTTGACCAAAGAATTCAAAAATTTATGAATACATTTTTTTAAAAGTATTCAAAAATATCAGATTCACTCTCTATCCTCTATAATAAAGTAAGTAGGGTGATAACTTCATTTTGAGACATAAATAAAAAAAATAAACGTCATAAATAAAGAGAAAAAAAAAAGAACATTATTAAGAAATATTAAAGTTATTGATACGTGCAGAATAAAGCGTGAAGACACAAAAAAATATTTAAATACATATCTATATACACCAAAGGGGTCTCTTATTTGGTATACTAATATAAACAGGTGCTGCATATTTTATACATAGTTAAATGCTTAACATTATCCATATGATAACCAATACATCTATTTTACGTAGTTCAGCTTGATATATGTACCTATGTGGCCTTATATTAAAAAAAACGAAATGAAACTCTAACTCTTAAGTAAATGACAGACTAATATGCCAATTAATATAAGAAATGAATACCATGTTAACCGCCTCAGGTAATTTGGTAGATAATATTTAAAAATTAATTTTCGTAAATTTAAACGTGTATATTTAAATATAATTATTTAAATTTTAACTAAGAATGTACCTCATTAGCATGAATAACAACTTATTGATTTGCATTATCTTCGATGATATTTTATGTTTTTAAAATAAATTGATCACAATAATAATGGATCGACAGGATAGTGTCTCGTATCATTTACAAGGCGGCTTTGGTTCCGTTAATTGTAATGTCCGTTCTAAGAATTACATAATGAACTCAAATATTGCTTATGAAGTAACTTGTAATCAAACTCTATAAATATTTTTTTTAATTTTCTGCCTTAACTTAATTATTCGAAATTTAATATTGCAGTCATTCAAATTTTATATTTATAAATGCTTAGTAAAAATTCGAAAAATATAAATTATTAGTTTAGATTTTTGTAATAAGGACAGTGTATATATTGTATTTACGCTTTATCGTGCACATGGTATGGTAGGCAGAGGGAACTGCAGAAACCTAGTGTTAAGACACTCCATATATACAAATACGCTCCATCGGTTAATTGAAATTGTCCAGTAATGAATTAATATTTACCTATATACTAAATTGACTAGTTAATTGTAAAATACTGAAAAATAAATAAAATACTAAATTGGGTAAAAATTTTTAAGGTGTTAAAATATTTTTAAAATTTACTTAAATTGAAAGTCACACAGTCGCATTCCAAATAGATATGTAGATTTATGTTTCAAGTAGAATTGTTTGTTTCTAGTTCACGGTCAAGTCTTCTTGACACTACTTATTAAAAGCCAATATTAAAAAAGTACTGTTAAATACACAATACAAATGTATATATTTGAATAACTTGATACTAATGATATTCCGAAATAAATATTTTTATACTAAAAATACGAAACCATATGGCACAGAATAGAGGCTAACTAAAGGAGGACATAGATTTATTTCGATTAGCCACTAAGCAACATTACATATAAGCAATAACAAAATAATAAATAAAATAGAATAACTTAAAAGTAATAAAAAACTTACCTATTATAAAAAGTAATCGCAATCACTTCATATTACACCAGCTTATCTCAAGCTTATATGGAAACAGTTTTAACGAAATGAAATTTTGTTTCACATATATATATATATATATATATATATATATATATATATATATATATATATATATATATATATATATATATATATATATATATATATATATATATATATATATATATATATATATATATATATATATATATATATATATATATATATATATATATATATATATATATATATATATATATATATATATATATATATATATATATATATATATATATATATATATATATATATATATATATATATATATATATATATATATATATATATATATATATATATATATATATATATATATATATATATATATATATATATATATATATATATATATATATATATATATATATATATATATATATATATATATATATATATATATATATATATATATATATATATATATATATATATATATATATATATATATATATATATATATATATATATATATATATAATATATATATATATATATTAATTTGTTTTGTTTTATTGTACTAAGTGTCTTGATACCTACTTATATAGTACTTATTTGACGAACTCTAATGAATGTAACATATACACTCTATTAAAAATATACATATACATAGCGTATATTGTGCATATTATGCACTTAAATTTACCATATTACATATTTACTCTATTTGTAACTGCACAATTAACAAGAAACTCAGGTTAGTGAAAAATTTCTATAAGCAAGATTGAGATTGTTCTTTGAACTCTCGCTTATCCAGGTTTGACTGTATATATAAATATATTTGTAAGATTTTTTTATTTATCTCGCTTATTTATGAAATATCCAATATTATATGTACTAATGGAGTCTTATAAATAATAAATAAGTATTCACAACAACTCACACTTCTAATCGTGTTATAAGCTTTTAAGCTGCCAATAGATAAATATCTAAGGCTTGTAACGATCGAATTTGAACGTGTTAAGTCTCCAGTGCAGCAAGATTACAGACAGAGATGACAATTACACTATGACTTGTGTACTCTTCAACTTATTGAAATGTATATTAACAGTAAACAATCCTAATATAACTTTAATACTATGTTTTATTTCACACAATCGGATTAGCAAGATAACCGGCGGCATATAAAGATCTAGAAATTCTCTTTATTTTTTTTAATAATATACTTTATATAAATGTAGGTAGGATGTATAAATGTAGGCTAGAATACTTTTAAAAAGCCTTTAATTGATTATTTTTGGCCTTTTAGGATTATTTGAAAGTAAAATATAAAATTTTTAATTTAAAATATTGTAGTATTTACCTGCGTCGAGAAAATGAGAGCACTTAATTTTAGAAATTTTAGTTCATATTAAGAGAATGTGTCAATATATTGAAGCCTGTTTCTCACGAATAAATGATATTGTTATTTTATTATAATTATTTCATAATATGATTCATTAATAATTTTATTAATAAAATCTAACATTAATATATATTATTATCGATTTTGAATAATGACTTACAATCAATTCACGTTATTCACAGAGTGCTCTTTGGCAACTTTCGGAACCGGCAGTGGAGTGCAGAGGATACCATTTATCTATTTACCGTTAAAAGGTCAAATAATACATCCATCACGAGAAATAACATTTCAAAGTAAGCATATTTCTACTGTTATTAATTTTTTGTGACATAAAAGTCTACCTAGTACCTAGTCAAAAAGTTGTGTTTAATAAGCGTGTAGGTAGGCACTATTTTCAAGATATTATACGTTAAGTAGCGGAAATTCAGTGGGAATCGAATCCACAACCATTGCATTTTGAGTCACGCATTCTATTTAGATAATTGATTTCAATAAACACATATTTTAAATATACATTTTTACATTATAAAACAATAAACATACGTGTAATTTTTTGATTACCTACTGCTCTATATAATTTATAAATATGTCTATAAATATTTATAGATGTGAAAACTCCCATATGCGCTGTATCGGGCGCCCAATATCTTACTCGCAAAGGATTCCTGGATTTACGCAACACACTAGATGCTGACGTGCCATTTACTTTATTTCGTGATGAAGGCAGAACATTTTTGCAGGTATTTATTTTCTGTACTTTTTTTCTCTTAATTTAAATTTAAGTATTATCATTTCAATTAAACAAATATAATACGAAATTAAGATCTTTTTAGGATATGCCTTATTACTGTTTGTACTAGTAGTTAAATGTTTGTAAATATATATAGTATTTTGAAATATATATAGCTTTTTATATGTTTTCAGTGGAGTGGCGAAGATGAAGTTCGAACAAGGATGTCAGGTCGCGTTATGGTCGTTAGGCTCTTATGTAGAGATATTGCAGCCACGCCTACCTCACCATTGGATCTACGAGGTGTTTTTACACCATGTGTTGCCTTTAGGGTGCAAGGCACACCGCCTAAACATGGAAATAGTAAGTTAATATTTTCTTGTCACCAGTGAATATGAAGTTAAATATGGGTTTTGCTTTCTAATATAAAGTAAATTTAAAATAAAAGATTTACAAACTCAAGGTCGTCGCCTAGCTAATAATATAAGTAATTAGGTAGCTTGTGTTAATATACTCAACGTAAAGTATATTGTTTTCAGATATAACTGAAGTTTTATTCGCATCTAATGCGCAGACATTGGAAACTTCCAACACTTCTGGACTCACTGTATCAGAATATGTAGCTATCGGCATTAGTTCCTTACTTCTCGGTCTCATATATGTTGCGTCTGTTTTTCTCTATTTACATTTAAAAAAACGTCGTAAAGCTGCATGTGAAGAGAGTGCTTTAAAAAAGCTCAAAGGCTTAAAGAAACCGGATGGTACTATCATTACTGAGCATGATATAATACGAATTAACAATGAACGCATATCGTCATTGCCAAATCAAGATGACGGGATCATAAAGAAAAATCCTTTATTAAACGTAGGACGACAGTTTCACGATAATAAAGGCTTTTGTAGTGATCTATCGGATTTAGAAGACTTTCCTGACAGCGGGATGCAAAGTGATGAAAATGATTTTCATGTGAGTTGAATACATTTTACTATAACATTAAACAGTAGATAATAACAATATACTCTAAGCGTCTTTTTAAAAGTTTGACAAGACAGAGTTACAATACATTATATACAATTACGATACATTATTTTTAAATGAACGACCCAAAAATTTGTAATATTAACCATATTCAATCCTTATTGCCATTTATTGCCATTGATTTATTTATTAATTTTAATATGATAGCTGGATGTAATTCGCTTCAAATAAAAGTACATCTTAAGTTGTCTGCAATAAAAGTAATAAAATTTCTAGAATCAAACGACATCAGCAGTTATACACAGGAATTCGAAAGAAATACGTCATCAAGGTGATGGTTACGAAATGAATCATCGAGACGAATCAGGAATTGAACGTTTACCCGACGAGCACGTATCTATAGTAGAGACAATAGACGACCGTGAAATCGCAAGACCAGTGGGAACTACGCGCCGCAAGCTCTACTTCAATCCAGCTTACTTTGAACCTCATTTAATGGCAGTACGTGTCTTTATTATTTAAAGTAAATAAATCGCTTTCGTAATAGTTAAAATGTCCATTTCACAAAAATTAACAAATATTTTTAAGAAAATCAAAAATTACCAGTAATTATACGAAAATCAATTTCGTTGCAGGACCCTCCTGCTGCAGCAATCGAGTTTCTATCTAAAATAAGGGAAGTTATAGCAATTGCTAAACAAAAAATGGCAACAAAGCGTTTTCATCCTGTACTGAATGAAATACCTGAAGAAGAAACATATCCTTCAAATGGACACATCATTGAGCCTTATAACGGAGGCAGCCAACGCAGTGGTAGTGTAATTAGTTTAAAAAGAGAAAATAGTAGAAAGAAGTCAAATTGTTTGGGATGTCCCGGATGTAAATCTAATAACAATAATGATGTTCAAAACTTTATAAAATACAACATTACTACTTGCTCAAACTGCCTAGGAGAAAAAGGTGAGAAACAAAACAGCATTAGAAAGTGGTTAGAAAATATTCCAAACATTAAATCACAAGTTTTATACAATGATCAAGCAACAAATCAAGTTCAAAATACTTTGGCAAGTTCACTACTTTCGTTACCAACCAACGAAATCATTAATCAAGGTAAATTGCAAAAACATAATAGTTTCTGCGCTAATCACAGTATACATTTGTCAGGAAAATTCTCACATAATAAAAACTCAACCTCTAGATCAGTTCGTTCAGAGCCATCAATAAGGAACTATAATATACCTTTGCCCAGCTTCGATACTGATGATACACACAACAAACATGGTGAAACTGTTTCAAGCATAGATGATATAACGCCTATAGAAATAAAAGAATGTGATTCTGGAAGTCTTAGAGACAACATTGGAAGTGCAAAACGACAAAGACAACCGCTTATCAAAAACAAGACTGGCTTACCTGATATGGTCAATGAAGCCATGGCGCTTGATCATTTTTCAAGATCGTCATATCAAATGAGTAGCTCTGATGAAGAAAAGTTTTCCAAAAACACAGCATCGCAAGATGTTGAAAATTCCTTCGCAAGAAACATTTTAGATAGTCCTTCAGGAAATGAATATGAGACAGATAGTCTTGAAAGAAATTCACATAAAAAAGGAAAAGTCACTCCCATTGATTATCCGGAGGTTCCATCATCTCAAGCGAGCCCAAGTCTTAGTAATGCTTTGCCGCTAGAAGAAGAACTTACTATGAGAAATGCTATTTATAAAACAAACTCAAGTAGCAATAGTAATACTCCATCTCCAGAAGGAGACATTTGTGTAGAAGATAATCACTACGAGATTATAGAACTAAAGAAGCCAATTTCTCCAGTCGAGTTAAATACGAGTGTTACGCTACAACACACTAAAAATAATTACAGTTTAGTTAGTGAAGTTTACGTGAATAATAATTACAATTTTGACAGTACACCTACATCACCCAGTGGGTCCGAGTGCTCTATGGGAAGTCGAAAGCTAAATTTATCTAACAATATACAAAGAATGGAAGAAAAACCTGGCTGTTTGACTATAGAAGTGAAAGACCCACCAGAAAATTACATAAAAATTCACGAATCTGATGGTTTTGAACCTGATACTTTAGATCGTAAACACGCAAAGCAAAAAGAAATAGTAGAAACTTTTCAGTTCAGTCGTAAAGACCTTTTAAAAAACATAGACAATTCGCAATATAGAAGTAGTCAGCGAATACAATTAAGAAGTAGTGGTACCTTTATAAAAAGTAGTGAAAAGCAAGGATCTATTGCAAAATTTCATAGCTTACGAAATGAACACGAAAGTTCACGAAACTTTTTAAATCGTCCAAAACTATCACCAGGTGTTTACAGTGATTCAAATTCTCATTCTCTAGATGATACTACAGATGATGCTTGGGAAGATAATGCTGGCTGGTCATCAGAGGAAGGGCGAATTTTGACCTTAGAGCTTCGACATTCTAAAAGACAACGTCAATCTACTCCACCTACAATAAAACACCTAAAAAATTTGGCAAGACCTGATATACTCCCGCCACTACCACCCACAGAAGAAAGTCCTGTGTATGAGAAACCTACCAGTCCTCCTAGAAGAGTTCAATCTAACAACACAGAAGCAGATTATTGCATTAATCTACAAAATAGAAGCATAAGCCCACGAGCAGTAACCACAAATACAAGAAAAGAATGTAGTGCTGGTGAACATTTTTCCTCAAACAGTTCTATTTATACCACACAAAATTCAACGAGAGCGTCCACCCGCTCTCAATATGCTGAATACGAAGACGTTAACTTAACTACAGCGAATAACGACAAAACTATTTTTGATAATGCTAGAAATTCTTTACGAACATCGAGTTCCCAAAACAAAATCAACACTAATACCTTTGTCAGAGGTCAAAAAACAGATAGTGGACATAGAACGAAATTTAGACGAAAAAAAGGGCAAAATATAGAAGACTCAGGGTATCTTAGCAGCGACTCCACCAGTTGTAAGCAAATACAAAGAAAAATTGTAATCGCTAAAATAGCAAGCTGTACTGAAAGTGATGACTCAGCAGATGAAGCTAGGAGTGAATCTGGTGCTGAAAGTGTTGAAACACATTCTGTATACTTTGGCAATTGCCAAAAAATGGCATCGAGCGAAGAAAGTACGAAACAACCAAATAAAATGAGAGACAGCAAGAGGAAAATTAAGACGATTATGGACAATATTAACCAGTGATTGTGCAATAATTAACTGAGTGCAATATTAATGTTAGTTACTAAGTTACAGTTATGTTATTTAAAATATTCTAAATAAATACCTCTGGATATGTATGTGTATATATAGTTAGAACAATGGCCGGACGTGCAATGCAATAATAGAAATAAGTATAATGCAATAATAGCAATAAATTATATGAAGTCTGATCAATTTTCAAGACTTATGAGCAGGCAATGGAATATGTTCATTCTCATAATAATATAATTCCAGTAATTCCGAAGAGAATTTCAATATTTAACTTAAAAAATTGACTAGCATTATCTTATTGTGTAACTTTTATCTCTCTTTTGCGTGAAATAAGCGAACTGATTTACGCTGAATTGATCTGTTTAAAATATCGTTAGTAAAAAAGTTAATGGAACCCAATAATCCAATTTTTTTTTTACTATTTTACTTTCCTTAGTATAGAATAACAAAAAATGGTAAAATATATAAGAAACGCATAATATTACAAAGTACGTTAAATTTGAATATGTTCGTTTGACTTCATGGGTAATAATATGTTATTACGAGTTAAACATATTCCATACCACATGCCATAAAAAAATAATAGAATAAGTATAAATAAATTATATCCATAGTTAATTGGCATTTTTGCTCAAATTATAGTTTAACTGACATTATTTGTAATTAATATGTAAAGAGTCAGGCGGCGATATAAAGCTTCCTAGTACCTGACAAGTGTGGGTTGCTCCGGAGAGGTGTGCTCAAAGCACTCTACATCCTCCCCGTTGTGTAATAGAGCATATTTATATTTTCATTGAAATGTTGAGAATAAGCAATCTTTGCAAAATATTTGTTAGAAATTATTTGATTCGAAAATAGAAAATTATAGTGACGTAACAAAAAAAGGGTATTGTGGCAACAGCGTTTAATTGCAACTATATTGGTTGTTTCTTGAAGGAACTACTTGAAGGAATACATTATTTATAATTTAGTCGTAAAGCGCGCTATTGATTGAAGCCATTGAAAAAGCAATGTGTTTTTATTCTGGCGCAAAATATCTATATCTACTGAGGGTCTTAACACTAAAGGGATAGAGCGTTAGATAAACTTATCTATATGATGTAAAATGATAAATATACTGACGTATATAAATTGAATTAATCTCCTACAATTTAGCTAAAGTTAAGAATTATATTATAGATCCATTATTTACATGATATGATAATAGTAATGTATATAACATCGTAAATTATATAATTTAACAAAGTATTAGGGTGATTTAGGAGTTTAATTGTAGATATATTATTATGTTATAGATACATTGTATACAGATTTTAGAGAGACTATGAAAACAGAGTTTAGTTCAGTCTCCAATATATAATACTCATTTAACGAAACTTTATTTTTAAGATTATCGATTGTTTATTCTCAACACGAAACCTGGTTGTGGGTATATTTTAAGCGCTTTACAAATTGTAAATTAACAAATATTAAATTAAATTAAGATAAATATGATTTTCAATGTTCATGACGCGTCTCATAAGTCGGACTCGTCGTCTCATAATCGTAAACAGTAGTAATAAGAATGGCATTCTTTAGAAAAATATTTAAACGTACTTAAATGGTTAGATAAGGATCGCAATATATTAACTATTTTTATTTATTATTAAGGCTAGTTATTTTTTGAGAATTTACTTACAGCATTTTTTTTATTTTTATTAAGTTAAACACAATATAGTAATATAATTACTTTAGTTTAAGGTAAAGCTGACAAATGGTGCTAATAAGAGGAAAAAATCGGGTATTGCAATAATTTATATTTTTTTTTTACTTTGTTTTGACTTTTAAACGTTACTTTATATAGTCTGCTTTATTTTATTTTTGTAGATTATCTGTAAATTTTACAAGCATTTAATATTGTAAGTTTAAATATTATTGATTACTTATTTTAATTATTTGTGAGATAAAAATATTTTAATTTACTATTTATTGTCCTACAAGGAAAAATAATATTTAATTATACCTAATATTAAATGCTCAATATTATAAATATTTAACTTGTAAGTTTTATATTGACATTTCAAAACATACAACCAGTATTTGTTCAAGTGTAATTATATTTTTAATGTTCTTATGATAGATATTTTTCAAATAGTGTATTAATTTAATATTTTTGTAATAAAAATTATATTTCTCAAAATATTGTTTTTTTTTTGTAAACTTTAAATATTATTGTTAAAAAAAATTTTATTAAGAAAAGTCTTGATTATATCATATTTTTTTTTATTTAATTAACACAGAAATGATTTCAGTCTCAAATATGAGAGCGACATTTTAGTATCAAAACATTAAAGCATTTTATAAAGCTGTTAAATTGTGAAATAAGTACAATAATAATATTTACATAACTTTAAGTTTTATAAGAGCATTAACAAAAATTTCATTACAAAAGGATAACGTTTAATTAGAGATGTGACGACTATGATTTGGGCCGACTCGAGTCGACTAATCGGCTAAGATTACCATTTGAAATTTCAATTATATGATTAAATATATAAAATGTAACAAAGTATGATAAAAGTAATCGACCTCGTTCCAGACATGCTATATCTTATAATTAATATATCTTTGACACATGTTACAATGCCATTAAATACTGTGTGTAATGGTCGACTAGTTGGTTTTTTTTTAGTTCTAATAAAAATATATTAACCATCCACTAACATCACATCAGATTCTGAATCAGATAGAGTTTGTGATTCAAAATTCAAACACTTTATTCCTTTCATAGATTCTTCTAAAAGCTTATTTCTAAATTCTAAATATTTTGGCACACCTTGAGCGAGCAAATCGATTTCTTTAGTCGATTCATTTCCAGAACTTTCCGCTGTCATTTTTACCAAACAATCGTTTATGTGTTCTTGAATAATTTTGATTTGATTTGTAACTGACAGTGCACAGTCCGCATAGTTTAATGTAAATGATTTCTTTTCATTATAACTGGATAATTCATTTACTCTCGCTGATAATTCGTAATCTGGTGTTGTTGCTATTATTTTTTGCGGAACCGAGTCATATATATAATGAATCAGTTGCAAAACTTGTGACGTGCATCTGAAAAATATGTTTTATAACAATGTATTCAGAGAGACTAAAATATGCAAGTACAATAATTGAAGTGATTTATTATAATATAAACTTTTATACATGGCTGTTGCTAGTCAAGTTCAGTGGTGGAACTCAACACTGTGCCATTGCCTTTCTACCTAATGTTAAAAAAGAGAAAAATTAAGATATGCAAATAATTCGTTCTCCCCAAGTAGGAATCTACCATCAGTATATAGATAAAAACAGTACCTCTTAGCCACGATGTGTCTTTAAAATATATACTTCTTTAAAACTTTTTATATTAAGGCAAATGAAACTAATTTATAACTAAATGACCACAGAAAATATACATTTTTCAATTTTATATCTTACCGAACATATACTTGGACATTCATAATATGATTAGGAACCTGTTCTTTATTATCTTCAATTACAACCATAACACCATAGAGTATATGATGTGGTGACCTTTTACAAATAAATATGTTGTCTACATTTGAAAGCTTTTCCATTTTTAAATAATCTTTGAATAATATTGTTGGTGTTAAAACAGAGTTTTCATTATTTTTAATGTGTCTCAAACATAAATCTATTCTTTCGGATGTTGCAAGTATTGATAACACAATGTTACCACTATCTGTAAATGTAAATACATTTATAAAATTTCTTATCAATTTTTTTATGAATTAGTCCAAAGAAAATAACATCACATAATTATGTATAATTAAGTCAAGGTCATGCTAGATTCCACATTATCATACTATTAGCATGTACTAATATTTAAAATAAGCTACAACAGAAATATAGGTAAAATGTTGGTACCAGTGAGGGTTTCACAATACCAATAAAGAACTAAATGCTTTTTGGGCATGTTAAGAAAATGTTTGATGAAAGAATGATAAAAAATATATAAAGTAAAAGTGAATGGTTTGAGAGGGGAGACCGGAGGCAGAGGCGGCTGATTTTTGAACATCATCATAAGCATGTAAACAATGGGCAAGGTAAAAGTGTATTCTTTTCACTCTGACTACCACACAAAGAATAAAATGTAAAGTTAAGTTAAATTTCAAATAATACATACATATATAACTTCACACTCTATCCCTAGCGGAGTAGTCAGAGGGAACGGAGGGCCAAATGCTGTGGTCCTTGCATACCTGTTTCACCTCGTCCAATGTCATTAACCTCATCATACATGCTCTCCGGGGTGTCCTTATGCTTTTTCCTCCAGTATCTTCGATAATGTGTTTTTGAAAGTCAACTAAGGGTCACCCTATACCTCTCTTACTACAAATAATAAAAATAATGGAAAAGTACCTTCTGTATTATCTGCTAATATATCAAATTTCTCCCCCATCATATCCAATGCTGATATGCACACACTGTCAAGAGGAAGCAAATAATCATGCCCTTTTAATTTCATAGATATTATTACATCAAACTCTATCTGGCTTTCAGTATCATTTTTTATTTCATCAACATCTACAATTGTGACTAAAGTACATTTTTGTTCACTGTAAAGTGTTGATTTTCTCTCAGACCAAAATGGACCATTTGGTATTTGGGTGAACAATTTTGATGTATATTCAATTGATGGTCTCGATGTTCCATGTAGAAGTACACAAATATTTTCAAGTGCACTGCAATTTTTAATAAATATAATTATATACATATTTATATTACTTGATTTAAAACTTTAAGTATACAATATTTACCTTAATTTTTAATTAGCCCAAAGAAATGATTCAAATTTGATATATATTATTAGTCCAAATAATATCAAAACACATTTAGATGTTAACAAATAATAACAATAACACAAATTGTGACATGCACTTCTGATATATTTAAAAAATAGCTTAAATATTTTTTTTACAATACAAAAAAAAACATTAGTAGCATTATAATACTTACTTTTCATTTTTATTGACTATACTAGATAACATAACAATTTTCTTATTGCACATACGGACAATAGATGCCTCAGTTTTAACTTGTAAAGCATTAGATATCTAGAATCAACATTAAAGAGTATTACATGTTATTATTTGCAAATATTCAATAACAATATATTATAATTACCTCATTTTGGTCAAGTTTAAAAGCAGAAGCATTTGATCTTAGTTGTGTTTTTTTGTACATTTGAAATGCAGCTAATTGTCTCAACTTTATATAATCATTTAGTATATTTTCATTATGCTTAGTAGTATATTTAGCTTCAATCAATTTACACTTTAGTTGATTAATTATAGGCAAACAATCTTCAGATTTTTCACGAGACAGTATTAAATCAGTTTCTTCTAATTTATTCATATTATCATCAAAAATAATGGGTACTGCGTCATCATTACAAAAAATTTTAAGCCCTCGACAACTTGCTTCTTCAAATTTATATTTTTCAACATTAGATACTCTTAAGTGTAACTGTAGGTTTTCTTTTCTGGATAAAATAACAATCTCATTTTTTGCAACCACTAAATAAAAAGGGTCACATTTAGTGTTTCTCATAATGAATATTTCAGATATATTAACAATATTTTCTATCAAAATAGAATTAATTAGTTCACGTTGATAAAATTCTTTTATTTCTCCCTTTCGAGTACATACAATAATATCTAAATTTCTTTTGTCTCTGGGATGATCATCATAGAAAACAAAACAAGTTACATCGTTAATAATCGACTGTGGAAGAAGCTGAAGAAGAGCTCGATGAACGTTTTCTGGAGCGTGAATCATAACTAATAATATAATTTTTTTTATCGTATGTTTCCGGATCTTCCACTCTTTTTAATACTTTCAACAATTTAGTAAAATGTGAACATTTGTACTGAAACAAACATAAGCTTATACGCAAATATTACTACTTATGTTGCTTTAGTTTTCTTCTTCTTCTTCTTTTTAATTTTTAGTTTTAAAAAACTAATTTTACTTTGACTGTTGTTTATTTTCAAAAGCTACCTGCATTAGAAACAACTGACAACTGTCAAATTTGAAATTATATTAACATTGACTTTGACGTTTTATAGTTCATAAAGAATCTGTAGCACTAATATCGTTTTTTTTTTTAAATAATTAATTTAATTCTATTTAACTAATAATAAACATAAACTGAATATATAATTTGGAGTAATTTTTAAAGACATTGGTTATTTAAGTTATTAGTTATTTTCGTAAACGCCTATGATATGATACTGATGGCAGCACAATAGCTATAGGTAACAAATATTATTAAAGTAGATATATTTTATTATAATATACGGTATATTATACCACCTCATTAGCTGACTAGAGAAAAAAGTGGTATGTATATAAAACGTGGACCTACAAAAAGACTTCTATTTAAAACCGAGCTAATCGAGCGAAGGCTGAAGCAAGCGCTACTGTGAGAATCTCACCCCATGTTAGGGGATTGAAGGGTAAGGTCGTACAAACGTCTCCCCATCCATACGTTTTACTTCAACGGCCTCATAGCGTCTTCGGTGGTTCCATTACTGTAACCTGTTACTTAAGAACTGTTACTATATAAGAGAAGGTTACACTTCTGACTTCGACACGTAATGACTGTCAAATGTACCTCTTTCTGTGCTGCCACAATGATTTTTTTACGCTCATACACTATTCACTCCTTTTTTTTCTCCAGATTATTTATTTAAGTTCTACATCAGTTGTTACAGATTCTGGATATATCAAAATGTCAATAGTAAATGTCCATCACATTAAAGTACATTTATTAAAGGCCTCTTTTACTGTGTAAATGGAGCTTGGACGACATTTCCACTTTTCATATCAATTTTCCTGCCATTAACCAATTTGTTCCTTATATGATTCCTCTCCAAGTCTCTAATTTAAATATGTTAAATATAACGTAATATTTTTTTTGCTTCACGCTTTTGTCCCGCACATGGTCGGGTAGGCAGAGGGAATTGCCATAGGTACCTAGTGTTAAGACACTCCGTCGCTTAGTCCCTGCTTTCTCCGTCCCCGCTTTCCGCCTTTTTCGAGACATTGCGTGTTGAGTGGCGGAATTCATCGCCGCGCTTTGCCATACGTAATATTAAAATGTAAATTAACTTTATGTAAATTATTAATTTTGTATATATTGTAACAAAGTGTATTTATTATTTTGCTACAGGTGATGGCTGTATTTTTACTAAATCTCTTTTATAAATGCTTTTTTCTTGTGTAACGTTTATTCTTTCACTATTATTTTACTTTATATAATTGTATTCTCTACGTGACATTTGGTTAAGCGAATTGTGCTAAGCTAGCACGTCCTAAATACTGTAACTAAGGAGAAGAAGAAGGAAAAACTGCATACACACATAGCAAATGTATCTATATATACAGGGGGTAAATACCTTTGCTATTCAGTTTTCTTCTCAGCAGTTGTGACACGGATAAAATTATAAAAATAATCAATTCATATTTATATTTTTTAGTATTTCATAAAAATATTCAATGTACATGCACAATTTTTTACTATGTTGTGATAGATCGTGTACAAAAATAATATATAACTACATAATAATAAATACGATAACTATTCTTCAACTACTGGCGGTAGCCTTTTTAACAGATTGTTAAACAACATTATTCTATTAATCTTTAAATAATATATGACGGAAATCATCGTGGCACAGTCAGGCGGCTAACTGTGCACGATTGGCATAGGTTCAATTCTTATTGGTATATGTTAAATTGATAATGCAATATATTAAATTGTATATATTTATATATACATATATTTGTTGGGCTAACTCAGCATTTCAGGTAAGATTATTCCTACAATTTAACGTTGTCACTATTCGATATTTATATATCATATTTATCTTTGAAAATTTGATTGTTTTTTCAAGTAACGGAAAAACCGTCTGTATTTTATCATATAAATTTAATTTATTACGACAAGGTCGTTGTACTTGACTGTATTGTGTTACATCGGTTTTGAAGCTGAGTGACGAAATGAACAGTGCGGAATCACGGTTCAATGCATCTCAATTGTTATTGATCTGCTTGCTAAATGTATTTATACAGATAATACGTAACTACTAATATATAGAGCATCTTTTTAAAATATAACAAAAATATCGTCGACAATGGTGGGCCTCTTTCTAAATGAAATCTTTTCCAATCAACCGACGGAAGTCGATTAATTTCAAAAAGCGGGAATGAGAAGTGCAATTAATAAAATATATAAGATAAAAAAGAAATTTAAACATTTAAATGACATGATATAAAAAATAAATTATCTAATATGTAACTAAGTATATATTTATATATACAAACACGTATATACATACATACACATACATATTTTTTTTTACCTTCACGCTTTTATCCCGCACATGGCAGGGTAGGCAGAGGGAACTGCAGGAACTATAGGAACCAAGTGTAAAGATACTCCGTTGTTTAGTCCTTGCTTCTCCTGACTGGGAATCGAACTCAGAAACCGTTGCGTTACAGACAGACGTTGCACCTCTGCGCCACGACGGTCCTCTACATAAATACATATATACATACAATATACACACAAACATACACATTATGCTATATATACAATTTTTATTGTTCTAAAATCATAGTGTGTATGTTATACTGTCTTTGAAGCCAAATTGTTCACACAACTAATTTAATAAATATTCAGTCGTAATATATTTAAACATGACACAACATTGCGTTGGTCCGAATTTACATTTGTTAATGAATAAATAAATTTATAAAACATATTGACGTGTGTGTAGAGATATTTTCCAGGGGGTCTTGGTCAGTGGCCTAAAGGTATTTACGTGAAGTTTAAATATCTGCGACGGTTCTAGGGTAGGGTTCACCCACTCGGTGCATGAGAGTCGTTTCGTCACGTTTCGTTTCATTTCGTTCCAATTTATTTTTATTTATCCCAGTTTTAGTTATACCCTATTTGTCATATCGAATATTTACAATCAAAGACACTACATTGAAATATACATACTACATTAAATATTTATAACGATTTTAATTTTTTTATATATTTATTATATTATACATGGTCGTCTACCGTTTTAATTTAGTAAATCGATTACTAAATTAAAACGGTAGAATTTTATTTTTTTGCTTATATCTTCCTTGAACACGGCATCACGCGTGAAATTTATTTCAAATAAAAATTAAAAGTCCACACTAAGGATTGAAAAATTGATTGTACTTAGCAATTTTTGGGTAGCGGATATTTTTGTAAAAATCTATCTACAGAAATACTTACAACGTACTAAGGTGTGAATAATTACTAAAGCATTTCTACGCAACATGAGAAGAACGCATGGCTTAGTGGACGGAGTTCTTGGACTAATTCTATGAGACATAAGGTTTAAATTCCGCATTAGAATTATTAAATATTGTCTAAAAATTATGTTGTATGATAAATGTGGATTAACACTTTAAAATCATAAAAGTAAATATATTTATTTGTACTATTCATACTTATTATATTATAGTAAGACGAAGAACTCAAAACAAGCGGTCATAACTCGGGTCGTTAGTTATATTTAAATATGAAAATCTAATAATCTTCTATTACGTTATTATTCCCGCTCTGGCATATAAAGCGCGGTGTTGTCACTCAATAAGCAGTGACTCAAAAATTAGGGGGTAAGTAGAGAACGGAGTGTTTTAACACTAGCTTCCCTCTAACTATCTGTGATATATTTAATCTACTAATTTTATAAATTGAATACGTTGCATTTGATACTTGTAAAAAGGAAATGAATCATTAGTTTCATCATATGAATTGTTAACCTACATGAATGGCTATTACCATCTAAAATTAAATAGTCAAGGCCGGTAGAAAATACATTGGAATGCTTGCTATTCAATATAAAATGTTGCAGTTGAAAATAAATATATAAACATAAGTAAAAATATTACCTTAGCTGAGCCAAAATAAACAATGTCACTCCAATTTCTTATTTAAAAATACGTGAGGCCTGAAGTAAAGTCTGTAAAACTCAGAACAGTAATAAATGATTGTAGAAGTCTAGTAACATATGTATATAATTTTAAAAATTAAAAAATGAAAGAGCTAAGATTAGACCATTCTGGGTCTGTGGGGCCATACTGATTAATGACGCAGGGCGCAGGGATTCTGAACCAACTAACAATTTAGTTAGTCGTTAAAGAAGAGATCAGAAGATTGGCAGCATGTCCTCTTATACCGTAATGGTGTAGTTCATGTTAAGTTTTCAGCGATGAATGCAATCAAATACCTTGTACAGGTCACAGAATATGTTCAGAGCATCCATTGATTGCTTTAAAGCAATCATATATTATAAGAACTTAGCTTAAAAAATAATCCGAGCTTACTAACGAGCTGACCAGGAATAGGTTTAGAGTAAATTCATATGCAGTTAAAGTAGGAGCGAGAGGTATAACAGCGAAATCTCTCTATAGCTTGCTAAAATATCTCGGCCTGTCTAGAACTATTACTAATACATTTGTAGAACGTACTTCAAAGGTGGCATTAGTAGAATCATTTCGAAGTTGGTTAGGTAGTGGAAGGAGCTCGGATAGTGAAGGTTAGCGTTATTGGATTTTAAAGGGGCCCTTTTAAACACTTGGATCGCAAGTCCCAAGCGCTGATCGGAACTCCTCTTCCTACACTTAATCACGACCAGATGTCATCGGTATACAAATATTTTTTGCTTTTTATTCATTTTATTTGAACTAATAAAAGACGTCGATTGTCCGCTATATAAATATTTACTGAAAATTCAGCCCTTGGTATATAATTTATAAAATATTATCATTGCGTATACAAGTTCAATTCATTTGTAAATGATAAATAGACTAAAATCCTTATATAAGCTTTAAAAAGATTGACAATTATCATCATATCAGTTACAGAAAATGTTTAAAAGCCAGCAGCAGCCATAACAGGATAATTTCAAATTTGTTTATTAGTGGTTGCTCAGGAATTTCTGAGATATTTGTCCTTAGTTGAGACAGGAAAATCCTTGGTGCTTCGAGAATTCTAAAAATTGTTATTATTGATCACAATTAAATAAAAGAGACAAGAAACTACTTAGCATTCCATGGATTGACCGTGCGGCTGCCGGGCCCATCGCGTTGTAGGAAGAGGAGCTCCGATCAGTGTTTGGGACTTGCGATTCAAGTATAAGCTTAAAAGGGCCCCTTTAAAACGTGTTAACGCTCACCTTCTTTGTCCGAGACTTCAAAACGTACATGAAAGCTCAACACAACTAACTGAGCTTCTGCCTCTACTTAACATAAATCCAAATTATTCTACTAATACGGCCTTCAGAGTACGTTCTACAAAGTAATTGACAATAGTTGTAGATGGATCTTATGGCAAATTATATAATCTCGTTCTTACCTCCTTATACAAATTCATTCGTAAAATATTCCTGGTCGGTATGTTAGTAAAAATTGTTAGCAATATTTGTTACACATTGAACAGTTGTTACATGTTAATATATACAATTTCGAATCCTAGTACTCCAATAATGTGCAATATATAATAAAATAAACAACATTAGTTAGTTTAAAATTGATTTAGTTTCGAATTGAGCTACATGTGGAGAATAATCGTGCATGAAGAACGAAGAAGAAAGCAAGAAAGACACATCAGGAACACGGTATAGAGAGGAAGCGGTAATGCCGAGCGTTGATGCGCATTCAAAAGGAATCTCTTGGACCTATCGATAATTCGTAAGACCTGCAACCGAACATGAACGTACTAGCATCCGTGCGGTTAATGTTAATGTTATAGAATGCTATTTAGTTTCTGTTCTATAAATTACCTAAATAAACTATGTGCAACATTCAGATTTATCTTTAGCATGCAATTTCTTTCTTTCTTTCAATTTGGTCGTTTTAATATGCGCGGTAGCTACGCGGCAAATCGCAAAGCCATTATACACATAGTAACGATTATAACATAGTATATGTACCTACATATAAGACGTATATAACATTCAACAAGTAATTTTGCATGCATGACAATTACTCGGTTTGACCCTGATTATTTAATTGATTGCTATAAAGTAAAGTCGTCGTCAATTTGTGATTATTTCTACTGAATTGTATATGTTGGTTCAAAGTAGAACCAAGAATTTATTAGTTTCCTTCCACAATTTCCTTTAGTGAGGCATTCAAGTTAAATGGTGGAACCTAACACCGCGGTTTGTCTTAGTAGTGTAGCATTTAGGTATAGTTTTAACTATAATCTTTCCCCTGAATCTAACTGAAATCACAATAACTTTGTGCTAGCGTTATATTACAATTCTCTCTCCAGTCTATTTTTTAATCATATGTATGAATATTACTTAATTATATTACGAAGCAGATATAAAAAAACATCTATTGGAGTAGTACACGGCAAAGCTTTAAAATTTAGTCATTCGTTGTAATAAATCTTTTACGTGACATAAAAACGTATATTGTCATGTATATACTCGTATTTATCTGTTGTTGTCATTAGAGACCTCCACGAGTTACATACGTCATGGGTAGCGGCTTAAAATAGTTACTTTAAATGGCATACTTCCTTTCAATGGTACTTACAATATGATTGTCACCAATACGATTGTGCAGAACTTTTGTCATTATATTATTCTATCAATTGCTTGCACACAAACATACTTAATTAGGATTAGCAGTGAACGTTAACTAGCTCCCATATTAATTAATAAGTACTTTGTCACTGCACTTTATAAGATGGTCATAAAAACCATTTATTTTCTGTTGTGTCGTCACAAAGTAATAAACGACAAATCATATATTTAATTTAACGGGAGTATATCTGAATTTATTTTGAAAATCGGTCAAGCGCGAGTCGAACTCTTGTTCCAGGAGCTCTGTAGCGATTATATAATTATATGTAAACGGTAACAACAATATTACACGCAAGAATATAGTTAATATATACCACTATTAATAATAGTAATATTTACATTTGAGGACCGTCGTGCCGCAGAGGCGTAGCGTCTACCGAAGACGTGACGGTTTGTGGGTTCGACTCCCTCTCGGAGCAAAATGGATTTTTCTATTTCCATTTTCTCCGCTGTGTAAACTAGGCAAAGCGCTGCGTTGAGTTCTGCACCTCACTACGTTTTTGCAGTTACTCTGCCTACCTTGCCATGTGCGGGATGAAAGGTGAAGATATAAAAAAAATTATATTTATATAGATTACGATAATAATGCTTATTATTCAAAATAGGTTACTTTTGGAGTACTCTTTCCTAAACATTTTTTTAAACGAAATAATTTGGCTGCCTTGTCCTAGTATCGATCGCACCGAACCTTTCCTTTAGGAAGTCGGTTAAAAGCTATATATAGAGCTGTTGATAAAAGTGTGTAAGTAGGCATAATAAACTTTCAATTAGGATACATTTCGTGGTACAGATAATTCATGTGTCATTTTTTATCATACAGATAGTTTGCATCCGTTATTCTTGTACTTTAAATTAAAAATAATTAAAAAAATAAAGATATGATAATTGTAATATTATAATGCTTTTATTTTGATTTTTATATCATAATATTTTATTTTTTGGTAATAAATTATATTATTTTTTAAGCTTAGTTTATTTGCTTTTTTTTTATAGAAGACATTTAGTACATAATAATTGGTTTTTTTAACTTAAGTTATTAACTTTTACCTGCAGCTTCACTTGCTATGTCATAAGGTTTTATATTACTTTTAACATAATGTAGTAAATTTTCTCGAAAAAAGACAGTTTAAGACAAAAATATCTTTTCAATTTGAATCAGTATTTTTCAGATTAGCATGTTGGTTGAAATAAATCATTTAGCTCTATAATATAAGCATTATTTATTCAATGTAAAGAACGATTGATTTTTAATATATTATTCATATAAGTTATATTTTACTCAGTAGAGCTGATCACTCAATACGCTATATCTGGAAACCTTTATATTCGTCTCAATTCTAGGTTCCCTCTGTATGCGCCGTAAACAATCAGGCATATTAAAAGCGTGGAGACTTTTTTTTTTCAATTAGTATAAAATAAAACAAAAAAACATTCGATAACACAATACTGGGTTCTACCGACACATACTTTCATTCTTGCGATATAACTTGAAATAAATAAATAGGTGCAAAAAAAAACCTTATTTAAATTCCTTTACTGAAAAATAATCTCAAATTTTGCGTAACTAATAGTTTAAAATGTAAACGTCATGTAAAAACTTATAAGTAAACTACCAAACTTCCACTACTATCAAATTTTAAAATAACGTTTAATGATTGCATTCAAATTTAATTTCATCTAAAAATATATATTCTGCCAATCACCACTCAATATCGGTAGCTATGCCTATGCCATAGCATAGGGTAAGCAAGAGAACCTATTGTCCCAGAAATCCATTTTCAATTTCAGAAGTTTTCTAGAAGTGTCTACAGAAGGTATTGCGTATGTAAGTGGGATATGGAAAATTAATAAATTATACTTTCTGTTAAGAAAATTGTTCGTTTGGTATATTTCTATATTCATTTCTATGTATTTAAGCAAAAATATATATAAATCACATAACCACAACAATTATGACTTCTGTCTTAAGTAGATATATAGAAAAATGTTGTGGTAAATCTAGCGTTCGAAATATCTATTTTTTATTAACACCCGCAGTAAATTGAATTTTATAGCAAACTTTATAGATATTTTTGCATCAAATTCTATTATAGCTACTTTATCTTCGAGATAAAAGTGATTGACATTAACCAATACCGTTATCTTACTAGAAGTCCAAGATAGAAAATGACACAAGCACGACACAACTATGATGAGTATGTAGACTGTGTAAAGCTGCTTATCATATAGCTATTGAAACAAATCTGTCAAGATATGGCAATAATTTGATTTATGTATTCCTATAGTTGATTTTTTTGCAATATACATTTTAAATAGGTAGGTATCTAATAATATTTTTAAGTTTTTACTATAACGTGTCTCACGTCTCTTGTATTCGGCTGGGCCTTTATTTATAAATGATCCACATACCTTTAGTAAGAGTAATCTAAAGAGATATATCAAATCTAGGTAAATGAAAAATTATCAACATAAATAAACCGTCGTGGTGCAGAGGCGCAACGTCTGCCTGTAACGCGGCTAACGCGACGGCTTCTGGGTTCGATCCCCAGTCGGAGAAGATGGATTTTTCTATTTCCATTTTCTTCGCTCTGGCAACTAAGGCAAAGCGCGGCGTTGAGTTCCGCCACTCAACACGCAATGCCTCGAAAACGGTGGAAAGTGGGGACGGAGTAAGCAGGGACTAAGTAACGGAGTGTCTTAACACTAGGTTCATATGGTTCCTGCAGTTCCCTCTGCCTACCCTGCCATGTGCGGGATAAAGCGTGAAGCTAAAAAAAAAAAATAAATAAATAAATAAATAAATATTAATAATCTTGCATATCTTCTTGTAACCTACACAGAACGCGTTCTACTTTTTCAATTTCCGAAACACCTAATCTTAATCGAAATAAACAAATTCATGTCGTAAACATATATATTAATGATTTAAGAAACCACAACGACCGATATTACGAAACAGAAGCATTCATCAATTATAACATCTACCTCTTTGAACACTAATCATATAATGTCGTTTTATTTATTGCAATTTATTTTTGTTCGGCCATGGCTTGACCTCTATGCCTATTTCTTCCAGCTGAAGACACAATTACTGTCGTGGGAACAAGGTCATTCATCGGTTGTTCTTGTGTCACGCATGCGTCTAAATTTGATTTTCAATCAAAAAGATGTGCGGAATTTTAAAGCTTGATTTTGTTAAATGTAAACGGGTCACTTGGCGTTATTTTTCTTGAGCACTGTAGATGCCAGGGTGATTGCCAAAAATAAAGCTGCAGTGCAGTAACGTGTTTGCAGCGAGATACTGCGGTATGGTGGCTTTCCATTCATGAGTCGAGTCATGAGGTCGATACAACTCCCGTCCAGTGCCGGCGCGTCTGCCTTCGTGCGCGGTTGTTTCACTGGGTATTCCTCGTAATCTGTGCCCTTCTATTGCATCGCTCCGGAGCTTTTATTTATAAACAAATGCGTTTTACTTATTGATGCGACTTTTATTTTCTTTGACATTACATATTTTTTGTTATTAATTAAAAAAGTTAATTATTTTTGTGGAAAGTGATTTGTTTTGGTTTATGTTTATATTGAAAGGTGAAAGCGCACGTGCCGATTCCAGATACAGGATCTTTTAGTAAATAACGGTGGTTATATAATATATAATTTAAATATCCTTTTCTACACGCGATCGCAGTTATATAGCAATAAATGATTTTATTTGAATAATTACTGTCAATTGAATTGTGACCTCTAAAGCCCTATTAAAAAGGAACAATAAATAATACTGCTATTTATTTATAACATTATATTTATATAATGTCGACTTATTATATTTTCTTTAATATATTATTGAATTAAAAAAGCTATCAAGCCTTCATTAGACATAATTACTTAATTAGAATTAGTAAGAATTATTAATATGTATTATAGGTACCTACTTATAAGATAACTCACATTAACAAAATACCCTTCTTGTATCGAAAATACGAAATTTAAGGGGAAATGCTTGCAATTTGCATATATAAATATTTTATAAAAGATGTTAGGCTTATAGCAATCTTGTTGTCAGCAAACTTTCTATTTCGTTGAAGTAACTTAGTAAAGACTACCATATACACATGACATGACCAAACACGCCTTTGATGTTCGCATGTTTTTTGTTGCGTGACGTGTAGAATACGAGTGTCTACATATAATGATATATGAAATATAAAATTACGTGACTTTAAAGGTTTTTATCAAATAAAAAAAATTACTAAACTAGGTACATTGTATATGCAATTGGCATTTACGTATAAAATATTTTAAATAGCTACGAAATTACGAAACGAATTAAGTATTATATCAACAAAGTGCTAATTTTTAATCTTTAATATTAAATTTTAAAATTATGAAAATAATTATACTGACTTATACATACTAATTCACACATTTCACAAAGAACAATTAACTACTTTTAAATTTTATTAATTTTAAACTTCGTGTTGCACTTAGGCTTTGGATCATTTCAGAACAACCTTGAAAAAATGGCGTGACTAAAGCTTTTATCGAGAACAATCTTGCTACTTACGGATGCGCTAACAAAATTATTTGTCCGCAAAGTACTTTCAAATAACATTTGATTGCCCTATCAATTTAATATGATTCCTGTGTACGTCTTTGTAACGCGTGACGGGACGTAGGTGTTTTTCTACTTGTCTTTAATACGTATAGTGTATACTTAGAGTATGTAAATCCATGTATGTCATGACTGAAAACAATTAATTGTCGATTTCCTTACTGTTTAAATAGAAGTTTACCTTTTTTCTATTTCCTTTGATAGTAAATAGATGCCGTTTTAACTTTTGTATTCGTATATAGTGTTGTTACATATTATTCAATTCAAAACCCTTACTCGAAAACATATTCTTTTTCACTAAGCTATATATACATATATATATTAGATATGCATGCATGTATCTACTATCTACACACCTATTGTGAAGTTTTAAATAATAAATAATGTAAACGGGAATCTCGCTTCTTAATAAGAGAAAACGAAAGTTTTGATTATGTAATATCCAGTTGCACGCCGCCGGCTTGCTTAAAGACAAACTTTTATAATTAATGCAATTTTTATTTAAATATTTTTTTTAATTTACTTAACATTACAGAAAAACCGGTTTGTTGTTTTACGTTTTTTTTTATATTACGATGTGGGGTAATTTTTCGCTTCATCATATAAGCTTAATTTTAGTAATTTGACACAATACACTTATCTGTACAAAAATTGGTCAAGCTTGAGCTGGACTCGTACACATACAAAATTTTAACGTACTAAAGTTGAAAACGGGCGACTACAAACTTGTCGCGTTTTTTTCTGTAGGTACAATACTCAATTATTAATTTTAGATATTTTTTTTAATTTCTAATTATCTAATGGTAATATGGAGCACCAGGAATTGTTACCGTATGGGTTTGTTTCGTACAATATGCGGCGTATTGCGGTTTTAAATTACGCAAATTTTATAAAAAATTCTGTAGTCCACAGAAGAAGGCTAGAGGCTTTGACATTAATATCAGCTTCTTTTTCTTCTTCTTCTTTCAATTTATGGCGTTTCGAGCGTGCCAGTTGAGCACAATTCACTTCGCCAATGAATATCAGCTTGATACCTCATGCGTACTTCTTCTTTACAGACGGATGACATAATGATACAAAGTTATAAGTGTTCAATTTTTAGTTCTTTTGGGATGTGGAATCCTGAAAATGGATAAAAATTATATGGGATTTGAGACTGTGACTTGCTTAAAGAATAAGTACCCACCAAGGCAATTGTATTATAAAAAATGCCTGCGATCACTGTGCCTTTCCGAATAATGTTACAATTGATTATTGCAACTTGTTTTATTCTAGTTAACGCGGCCTCTATTATAGACAAAATATATTGATCATTTTTTGTGATTAATTTCGTAAGCGAACGTCATTAGATATTCAATATTGGTGGCCTTCTGAACAACGTAGGTATACAATACTGATTTAAAATAACTCGTACCCTGTATTTTATAATTTAAAATTTTATAATTAAAAATATACATATAACTAACAACACTTTTCTTTTCAACACTTCACTTTTTCTTTGAACACTTTACATATTTTCGAGATTTTTAGCAGAGTTGTTTCATCGACCTTACCGTGACCTTTTGTTAGCACTGTACTTCAAGTACAAGATAGATAAACTATAAATACTCACGTTAGATAATCTTTTTTAAAATTACTTAATTTATTTGGAATGTTGAACCAAAAATTTCCTATATTAGACTATATCGGATTAAATTATAAACGGTGAAGGAGTCATTAATTTGACTGTCCACAATACTGTTTTTTTGCCGAATTACAAGTTATTTACTACACTTCACTATTTGTCCCCCGAGGTCGACCAGTGGCTTCTAATGCGAAGCTTGTTCCGCCGTTGGTTCAATATCATAGATGTTGCAAGATTTAATTTTATTTGAATTTTATAAATTATTAGAATATATATATGTTTATTAGATAATAATATATCATACATTTTATTTATCTATACGTTACAAGAAAGAAATTGATACTTTTCAATTGAATAATGATTTAACAATAGCACAGTTACATACAACATATATATATATATATATATATATATATATATATATATATATATATATATATATATATATATATATATATATATATATATATATATATATATATATATATATATATATATATATATATATATATATATATATATATATATATATATATATATATATAAATATATAAATATATATAAATATATATATATATATATATATATATATATATATATATATATATATATATATATATATATATATATATATATATATATATATATATATATATATATATATATATATATATATATATATATATATATATATATATATATAATATATAAATATATATATATATATATATATATATATATATATATATATATATATATATATATATATATATATTTATATATATATATACTTAGTCTTGCCATAAATATTGTTATAAAGAAAAGCACGATTTTTTTTTTTATACGTAACATTTATTCCTTTCATAGTGATTTAGTTTAATACATCAATATATAACTATTAAAAATATACAATGTTTATTCGAAGTGGTCCCCATTGGCTGCAATACAGTCTTTTAAACGTTGAGGCCAGTTATCAATAGCAGCACGAACTCTTTCTAGAGGAAAATTCTTCACTGCCAACCGAATGGATCGTTTTAGGGACTCCAAATTATCATGGCGTTTAGAGCAAGCCTTACTCTCTAAAACTGACCATAAATCATAATCCAATGGATTTAGGTCAGGACTTGACGACGGCCAGTTTTCAGTGCTGATAAAGTCCGGAACGTTAGTTTTCAACCAAGATTGGGTGGATCGAGCTCTATGACCCGGTGCCGAGTCTTGTTGAAAGCACCATTCTTTGTTATTGAACATGGTGTTAGTTAAAGACTTAACTACCGTCTCAAGAATGGTATTTTGATAAACTTGTGCCGACGTTTTAATACCTTTTTCACAAAAATATGGCTCAGTCACCCCTTCATAGCTAACACCCCACCAAACCATCACTGAAGTGGGATAATGCCCACGTTGTACTCTGTTTACTAATTGCGAAGCTTCTTTAGAGCTTCCAGCATAAATACGGTCATTTTGTTTATTAAAATACTGCTCAATTGTAAAAATTTTCTCATCCGTAAACAAAATTTTTTTGTGACCTCCCTTTGCGTACCGCTTAAGTAGTTGTTTGGATTTTACCACCCTATTCTTCTTTAAATTATCAGTTAAGAAATGACCAGTACGTCTCTTATAGGCTGCAAGTCCTAAGTCATCTTTTAATATACGCGACATGGTTCTAGGAGCTATCTTCATCTCCCGAGATAAAATCTTTTGCTTACGGACAGGATTTCTTCGAATTCTTTCCCTAACTGCTTTAATCACCTTTTTCACACGAACGGTACGTGGACGGCCAGATCTTTTTCTGTCACAAACAGAGGAGGTATCATTGTACCTATCAATAGCCCGGTAAACAAACATTTGACTAATACCAAGCGGGTGGAGGGTTTTAAAAATTGCACTTTTCTCCATACCTACTTTATGTAAGGCAATCACAGCGATTCGGTTCTCTTTATCACCCCACTCCATTTTAATATAACAAAATATTTAACAATATAATGGCGCGAAAATAAGAAAACACATCAAGCAATCATATAAAAATGACAGATTCCAAATTCAAACGTAATATTTTCTTTTTTTGAATAGTAACAGTATTTATGGCCAGACTAAGTATATATATATATATATATATATATATATATATATATATATATATATATATATATATATATATATATATATATATATATATATATATATATATATATATATAGGGACAGCGAGAAGATATAAAAAAATCATAACATTAATTTCTATATATGTATTTATGAAGCGGTTGTTGAATAAAAACTACAGAGACCTTGGTATTGTGACTTAATTAAGTGCGGGTGATGGCGTAACAAATTATAATGTAACCTATCATTACTTTATAAATGTTACTAGAAATGATTTCTTATAAGTAAAATACTGTTTGTCGTAAGGTAATATATGTACCTATGTACATGGTACAATGGACCGTTTGGACCGTTGCGGCGCGTCTGCCTGTAAGTGCGACGGTTTGTGGGTTTAATTCCTATTTTGGGAATTTTTGTCATTTCTATTTTCTTCGCTGTAGCTGTTGGGCAAACGCGGCGTTGAGTTCCACCACTTAACACATTCCTAGAAAAAGCGGAAAACGGGAGTATCTTAACACTCGGTTAAGTTTCCTTTTACCTACCCTACTTGACCGGCATAAAGCGTGAAGCTATAAAAAAGAATTGTTTTAAGAATTTTACTTCGTAGACAATTTTTTTTCAATGAGACATTTTTTTACTTCTGATTAAAGGATGGTGTTAGGATGTAAAAGCTATATTAATTCGTTTTATTTGAATTAGCATTGCTTATGCTATGTTTGCTTAAATATTTGTGGCTTATTCATGAAGTGGAAAAATTTGATCTTAAATTACTAAATAATGATATGTGGTCAGTTTGTGGTTGACTCTACAGCGAGAATGCAACCAACCAATGCGGTAGCAAATGAGAAGGTAACAGTTGTTCCCTGTCAGTAAATAACATCTTCGTACATAATTGTATATATATATATATGTATATATATATATATATATATATATATATATATATATATATATATATATATATATATATATATATATATATATATATATATATATATATATATATATATATATATATATATATATATATATATATATTATTTTACTATTACTTACTTGTTTTATCCTTTTTTAATGAAATATGAATTTTATAATCACTTATTTAAAGTTAATTATAAAGCTTTATTGGTACTGTGATATTTCAAAAACAAATGCGAAACAAATGCAGTTACAAGATTTAATTAATTTGTGTGGAAAATACGAGTGGCGATAACAACATTATTAATTAATAAATAACGTACATAAATTAACATAAAATAATGTTATGGAAATATTATCAGGATTATCATTTTTTTATTTTTAATTGATAGGTTTTGAAACAAATAATTCTCATATTTTTCTTTCTGAAAGTTACGCCACTCAAAACGCGAAAAGTTAAGACGATAAGTGTCTTGAAACTTACCCTGCCATACTTAACGTACATTGTATTTATGTTACAAAATGTGAATGAAGATGTACGTTATATAATATGTACATCATAATTTTATTTATTTAGTCATATCATACTTTCATCTCACTTTTAACTTTTAATATGCAAATAATTAATTATTAAAAATAAAATCCTAAGAATTTATTTTTTATATAATTGCATAACAATATATTAAAAAAATAAACCAATGATTTTACCAAATCCAATGATTCCTATACTACGATTGTATCGAATTCTTAATTCTTTTATTTAAATATTAAAATTAATGTGAAAATATATTATTTTATAACTTATAGCCGCTTTGCTCCCACCAGTCTATTTTAAAGGTGTCATTGTCAATAATGAATAATAGTAAAATACCAAAAAAAAGTGAAAAATAAAAAAGTCCCGTTGAGTTTGTTGCGCCAGTTCCTCTCAGAACTGAGGCATTAATTTTAATGCGCCGGTACTAAATTATATGACGTTCAAAAAATGAAGCTATGTATCTTCTTATTTCGAATAAAAATGCTTGACACTATTTGTTTTAAATTAATAATGCAGAGATAAATTAAAAATATTTACCTGTAAGCTTGATTGCTTTTGTTTGTGTATAATAAATTTACAAAAGTGAATTGCACAAAGTAACCTTAAATCTTACGAAACGCAAATTGCGCACATTACGTAGCAATTAGTATAATTTTAGAGTTTAGCACTTCAAAAAATAGTTTACGATAATTTATGTGCACATAACTGTAACCTTAACAAGTGATTTTACTAAAGAACACATATATATATTATTTATGTTGCGTGAGATTGTCAAACTATGTGTTGACATTGTATTATATGTACGTACTTTGATCTTTAATACGCTTGGCTAATGGCTCTGTAGTCTGGAAGACACATATTACTTATGATGTAAGTAATTTTATTACTTTTATGACATTATCTCATTACATACTAACGTTAATATATACATGTCAAAGAACATGTAATATATACATATATCTAGGTTATATACCTGTCAATATAACCAAAAATAGTAATATTTTCTTACCAAAATGTCAATTAAAATAAGTTTTTATTTTCTTTACGTGGGTCTTTACCTACGTATTTGATCTAGGATATTTTTATCATTAACATAAATTTTGTAACTGATAAAATTTACACAAAGACATGTTAATACAAATTAATAAAATATTCAATAATTAAATATATTTTTGAGTCTTAGTACAAGGTTACTTGTACCGTAAGAATATGGTTCTGGCAGCACATCTTAATGAGCAAAAAAGCATTTAAGTGAAATATAAGTGTTAAATAAAATATATGACTCAGCCATTTGCAAATTACAGTTATATCTTTCGTAATTATGAGGTTTTAAAGCGCTTTTTTATCTTTTGGTATGCAAAATTTTATAAAAATAAAAAATGTTTTTTTTTTTTAATTACCTACATGTTTTTATTTTTTGTTGTTGTTTGTTTAGATTCAGGATACAGTGTCACGTTACGCTAAAAAAGTAAAAAAATAATCAGATATATTTTTCCTTCCTAAATATAGAACAACAAGTTGGAAGATATAAAATACATAGTATTATAGTTTGCTAACTAATCATGCTTAGTTATAAATTATAGGGTAAGCGGAAATTTGTAAAAATCGCCCTACAAATGTGCTAACAATAAAAAGTCTATTTGTACAGCGAATAATCTGAGATAAAAATTCAAATTGAAAGTACGAATCATTACATTGCAAAACTGTTCATCTTAATATTTGCACGAATTAATATTCCGCTAGATTTATTGCAGCATCTACTGACCTGCACCTACGAGTTTATTCGTGGGATATTTTAGACTACTTCGTTTTGCTACAATTTATAAACGTTAACATATTTTATGTGTATGAGTAAAATTCCTTACTAATGACGTTATTTTACATGTTACATATTTTGCTTGCTCTTGTACAATATTTTAATACTGCTATCTTATATGGTATTGTGATTTCAATAGCTTAAAGCTTATTCTATTTTAGATGTAACTTTTATAATAAACGTCTTGTTTTCTGGTAAAGCAATACTTACATGAATTTCACTCAGACAGTGACAGTCAGAAACTTTGGAATGTTTCCAGAACAATGTTAGTATTCCACTTTTTATTTTATCCGCTAACAATTTTGTCTTAACAAAAAAATCTTGAATTACTCATACATCTCAAAGTTCCGAGAATCTCGCGTGGCAATCAATCACCCCGTCATTTGTCTTGTTTTATGTATGTATGTTATGTATGTATATGTACATAAGCTTCTTATACTTTCGAAACCAACGTATTTTGCTGAGCCTTCAACTTTCTCCATTTTCTAGTTAGATTTGTAGGTGGAAAAACAGAAACTTTACCTACAACAAATACTATTATGTATATTTAAAGACAAGCTTAGTATTTCAAAAGTAAATGTCACTGGCAGATCTACGGAACTTATATTAATGTTAAGAGGTGGAGATTCGATAAAAATTATATACCTACTTACATTTTTTTCTTCTTCTTCTTCTTCTTCTTTTAATTTATGGCGTTTCGAGCGTGCCAGTTGAGCACAATTCACTTCGCCAATGTCACGTTGATTGGAGAACACACAAAGGAGAATGTACGGTAAAAAAGAAAAAATATCACACATTAGAGGGATGCATGTTTATAAGAGATCCAGTTTTAATCCTTCACCTATAAACAAGATAAAAAAATATATATATTTACAAAATATACACACGATATTGAGGGTTAGTAACAAATATTAATCAACATGGGTGTTAGTTCATACTTTAATATTATTATACTTAATATATTTACATAAAAATTTACATAAAGGACTAAACACAAACATTAACAAACACTGAACATTGAGAGGACGAGGGACTTTGTTAGGAAGGACATCATACAAGGGACGGATTAATTTGGGACAGGAAAACAGAATGTGGGAAGGAGAACCGTCGTCTAGGCCACATTCACACAGAGAGTGGTCCCTGACCCTGATCTTAGCCAGGTGAACAGGCGTACATGCATGTCCAAGGCGTAAGCGGCAAATTGTAGATATAACTCTCCGTTCAGTCACTTTTTGAGAGAAGAACCAAGGACGCTTTGGAATAACCGGCTGGAGAAATGCATAATATTTACCCTTCTGAGATTTAGATAAATCCCAGTGCTTAGACCAGGACTTATCCAAGTGAGTGAATGCAAGAGACAACAAATCCTGAGCCGAATTAGAGAAGTGATCCAAAGTACCACATTGTACTGCTAGTTTAGCGCAAGAGTCTGCAGATTCATTTCCTCTAATTCCAAAATGGCCTGGAATCCATACAAGAGTGACCTCCAAGCCCTTTAGATGACAAGTGAATAATTCTTCACGAATCCTTAAAACAATCGAAGATCTCAGTTTACTATGAAACGGGTTACCCTTTATGGCCATCAAGCAGCTTAGTGAGTCTGTAAATATTACTGTCTGTTTTATATTGTGGGAAAGCGTGAACAGGATTGCTTCCAATAAAGCAACAGCCTCACCTGTAAACACTGATGATTCGGGAGGGCATTTAAATTGTAAAATAATTTTGAATTTTGGTATCCAGCAAGCTGCACCAACACAGCCTTCAATTGAAAGCTTGGATGCATCGGTAAAGATGTGAAGATGTTCTGACCAATTTTCATTTACTACCTCTTGGAATTTTGCGTTGGTGCCTGGATCTCCCTTGGATAAGGCAAGATCTGTTATGATATAAGGATGGTACACCAATGCCTTGTAAGGTGTACAAAACAATGGGTTAGATGGAAAACGGGACAGTGGGTGAGGTAAATTGGTGAATTTAAGGAAACATTTTTTTCTTTCTATCTTCTGCATAAGAATCGTTGAGCTGTTAATGTCAGTAGCAAAAAGATATCAAAATTATAATAAATAATAAATTCTATAACAATTATTACGATTACTAATAATTTTTAAAGTCCTTGCGAGCGTCTGGCACATAAATTAATAAATTATAACTATGTTTCTTTAGAAAATATTCTATTGTTACCGTTTTTTTTTAGTTGCAATTAAAATAGCAAGTGAAAAAAACATACAAGAATCAAATAGTACCTACTACAAAACATAGATTGCGTGTCTCTGTGTAGTAAAGTACGGTTTAATAAAATCTGTAATAGAATCAGATGTTACCCCGCGGAAGTCCCTTCTAACAAAGAAAAGAACTAAATAATATTATAGGTACATATTAGTTCCTTTCGTAGTTATTAAAATATGATATCTATTCGTAAAATTAACATAGATATTTTACATTTATATATACACAGCTCACTTATATGCTGCTGTTCACTTGTTATAGTGATAACAAGTGATTGCAATAATTAAAATAATTGACTGCAGTCAATTAGGAGACAATTGCTTCACGCTCGAAACGCCATAAATAAAGAGAAGAAGAAGAAGAAGAAGAAGACAATTGCTATTATATTTTATCTATTCTATACTTCTTTAATGGAGAAAAACAGATATTTTTGTATATTTCATTTCTTTTAAAATAAAATTATATAAAAGTAATATCGACTCAGTGCATTTTATTGTCCAAGGATTAATTTTTCTACAATGTTTGATGGGTGTAACATGATATTTGTAATTTTAATACTTTATTCAAATATTAAAGGTGATTTAAAAATAAAATAAACTTTAACCTTTAATTGGCTCCAGTAAAAAGTGTTTGAAAAATCAACAACAATGGAATATAGAAAAAACGAAGATGACGTCAAAAAACACTAACCATTTATAATAAAATATATTTAGACCAAAAGATTCAATTAACTTTTCATAAGATTATGATTAGTAAAGAAGTTTTTTGAGACTGACTAAGAACATTTCCTCCCAAAAGTATCTTTCATCCAAACGTAACGAGATGGTTTTGAGTTCGAGGCCCACTTGAGGGATGAATAAGTTTTCTTTACTTTTATTGATATATTTGGTACATATAAAACATTTTGTAAAAAGGAAACGTAGTGCACTAACATTAAAAAACCTTTGTCCACCCTGTCATGCGAAACAAATTGGAAAATTGCTATTTTTTTCTTCCTTACCTATATATTGAAAAATATTCTTCAATTATAATGTTAATCCACACCTACGCGTAATATTACTTAAATTTGTTAATGTAAACGCGTAATAATATGAAAAACACTTCACTAATTAACTAAACTGTTATTTTTTAATGGCCAGCAGTAACGTTACATAACTTGGTTACGTATATAACTGTAAGAGGATGTCATTCAATAATGCGCTTACTGTTATAACCGCATTTAAGAAATTGATGAGAGAAAATTGTCGTGTACCTGCAAAAGCTACTATTAAAAAAGCAAATAGCCCCTTTTTACTCGACTGCGCGTTGTAAAATTGGATAATGTATTTATCAAGTTTTTAACGTAAAGTTTAAAGTATTTATATACGATTGTTCTAAATTGGCAGTCGATTCGTTCTATCCTCGTGAATAACACTAATACGACAAAATTCAATAATCTAATATGAGCTAAATTCATCACGCCATTCTCAAAATAAATAAATAATGGATAATCGAAATGAAATATAAAATGATGGAGATAGTTTTCTTTTTTATACAATTTACGTTCTTATACATAATATAATATACAATTTCTAATCATTCCATCCCAACTAGCACAAAAATATTGTTGCCATAAACTAAACAAATTACATAGAGCTGAAAATTAGCTGAAATTGATTGTTTGAATACCATGAAATTTAAAAAATCCCATCGGTTCCACTTCAAGAAACAAAACATTTAACTGCAACGCTGAGTGGGCATTATATTTGGAATTAAAGTTCCTTTTATGCCACACTGGAAAATAGATTATTGTTAAATGGTTTTTGTGCGTATTTTTCCTAGGTATATATATAGGCATTAATGCATACTAACCAACGCAATCGTCAATACAAGTAAATACATATGTAGCTGCGCCCCTATTGAGTCGTGTTTAGTAAATGGACCGTGAATTGTTGACGCCATCCTGGTGCAATTATGATATGCCCAAATGAGCACGACAACTGCGGGTTGTAATCCAACTTGGGAAAAATTTATATATACATATTTCCAGGGCATCACAAATATATTTAATAAATAATCTACTAATAATTAACTAATTATAATTTTGGCAAACAAATTGATTTTCTTATAAAAAGCGGCAAAAGGAATTAAATTACTTATTTCATATAGTTTGCCCTCTGTTGTGGTTTAAAATCCGTGGCTGAAATCATAAATATATATAGAAATCATAAATTTATATTCTTTCCTTTATTATTGTTCTACTAATGTATTCTGTTACTAATTTACTTCGTAAATAGAATTTTTGTTGATTCATGAATATTTTACATTATGGTAGGTAGGTAAGCAAGTTAACCATGATAGTTCGAATTACAAAAATATATACGTGTGGTAATCTATATACGCCAGTATGTGTCAGACGAATACTTGTTATTCTTTTAATAGCATTCCTTAAAAAAAATCAAATTTATATAATAAAATTATAATAGTACACAAAGATTACAATAAACGTATGTATAATCAGCAAATGTTTTATTATATTTTTAATAAAATTTTTAATCTTGTATATTTGAAATAGACCCTAGTATATCTCGGAAGGTAATTCACATAGTAAACATATGATAATGAAATAAAATATATGTACACACATGAAGTAGTGCACTGCTGTGAGTGTAACAAAAGTCGACTCGGCCAAAATAAAACGTGACAAACCAGTATTAGAACACTTGGCATGTTAACGATACGGCTGCCGTGCCAATGCGTTACCAGTGAACAACTGACCTATTACAATACATGTAGGTTATATAATTTTTTATTTATTTTCATTACTCGAATACTATTTATATTTATCGCATTCCGTTGATATACATTTATAAGCTAAATAAATATATAAATATATATTTATGTATTATATGAATACAAATTTATTATGGTACCTACTATTATTATACATACATATATACATAATTTCACGCTTTATCCGGGTAGCGTAGTAGGGTAGTCAGAGAGAACGGAGGGGCAAACGCTGCGGTCCCAGCATACCTATTTCGCCTCGTCCACTGTCATTGGCCTTAATCCTATTATTACTATTTTTTTTTTTGAAATTATTTGGAATTAAGCTTACTTCGCTAATTTACAAGAATTATAAGTTAGCATTGAGAAATGACTTCTGTTTTGGATTATCTATTTGTCGAAGATAGAAGAAGGGGCATATAACATAACGTTAATAGTAACTGCTGAATCACCCATGAAGCTACTTTGCTTTGTATATCAAGGCAATATATCAACACTAAATTATATAGACGTTTAATATTCATGTTTGTATTATAATATTTATATCAAAAACAAGGAAAATATCGTATACAATTTGCAACCACATACAAATTTCAGATAAAACTTCGTGACTGTAAGGTCGTGAGAAGTTACATATAGTATAGGTATATGCATATCGGATGCTTAAAACATTACTGCATAAATTAAATTAAAATAAATTGTTAAGTTATTGAATCACATATTTATATTCAATTTAGTAGTATTAAAAATAGTCAAGGATTCATTATTCTTCAAGAAAAACATTAGTGTTGGCTAGCAACCATTCCGTAGTGTTTAACTAAGCAACGCTTACTTATATATATATATATATATATTTATATATATATATATATATATATATATATATATATATATATATATATATATATATATATATATATATATATATATATATATATATATATATATATATATATATATATATATATATATATGTGTGTGTGTGTGTGTTTTATTATATTTAATATTTTAATTTTATGTGTCTACAAAAGAAAGCGCGGCGTTGAATTCCAACAGTAAACATGCAATGTCAAAGGCGGAAAGTGGAGAATCTAGGTTGCCTGAGGTAAGGAATCTAGCCTTGCGCTAAAATACTAGATACCTTTTAAAAAAATGTATCTACAAATGATTATGGTTTTACTAGAACAATCGTATATCGTAGTCGTTGTATATAATACATAAATCTAATCATAATATAATCACAAGGTATAATCATAATATATAATGTATACCTCTATTTTCAATTTCATCTAATACGAAATTGTAAAAAAGAAAGAGAGAGAATAGTGATTTATACTTTTGTAAGACATTTGATCTGCTAGAATAGCATATTTGTGAGCTTAAAATATTACTGTTTAATGTTTTACAATGCGAGTTAATTATAACGGCTAAGAAATATTTCATGCTAATTTCATTTATCTCTTTGTTCTTCTTTAAATTAATATAAAGAATTTCGTATTTTCTTAACCCAAACCAAAGTGTGAAGTTATAATAAAAAAAACATTAAAGAAATTTTCTTAATAAAGATTGAGAAAAAATCTCATCAGTCGAGTAAAGCTTCGGCTATGCAATTTAATTTTTAAAAGATAGCCTCCACGTTTCCAAGAAAATTGGTTTTCGATATTAAAGCCGTTTCGCCACTCGTTCGTGCAAGTGATTTCCATTATTTCCTTAAAAATTTACTCTTCATTCGACTTTATACTTAGATGCCGTAATATTCGTTGCTAAAATTTAATTTAGTTACAAGTTCCAGTTGAATGCATATTCAACTGTCGTCTTAACTGTATTCGTATAAAAGATAAATTATAAAATTATACATATAAGAAAAGGAAAATAATTCTTACTAATACTTGCAAAACATATGTTTATAAATAATGAGGTCTTGATTCTTATGAAACAATTGACAGTAATCATTATTATAATTTTCGAATTTCAAATCTATTCTTATTCCACTTAAATGACACAGATACAAAAATGTTAACTATCACAGATAAAAAATAGCTAAAATGTAAAAACCATAGTACATTAAATATTTGTTCTTAAGTAAAAGTGTACTCGTGTAGTGAATCATTAATAATAAAATGGGTAGAAGAAACGTAAGTGCTATGAGACTTGGGCGGTGTGTGGCATTTCTTGCTGCTGCTGCCTTCCTACTACCCTTCACTATACTACTGATGGTGGCCGATCAGCAGTACAACCTCACGTACAATTCCAAACGAGTCTTCTATCAAGAGGTACGTATAAAAAGCACGTAAACATTTCATTTTTATTGTAGCTATAAAATAAATAAAAAATTGTAAAAGACAAAAGACCCTTTCTGGTATCATCTACAAAAATTACGATCATAAAAGAAACATTCAAAATTGGATTTCTTTTTTTACAGAGTGACTTCTATAAATTAAACGGAACGTTAAATACACCAACATTTTTACGGACACAGGTAATAAAACAAAATGTCACTTGCTAACGTTGCACAGCGCTTAATTAAAAACGTAAAGGTCTAAAGACGACTCTGCACGAATTAATTGTTTGCCTATATCCCGTTACATACCAGACGATTATGTAACGTACAAATAAATGCTTAGCGAACTAACCAAATTTACTAATAATACGCTTATAACAACGCTACACCTAATAAAAGCATGCAAAAATATAAAACAAAATTACTGTGATATTTAAAGCTAAGTACTTAGCCTTAAGTTAACGTCTTTAATTATTATTAAATGTTTAAAAGCAGTACAATTGATTTAATGGATAAACTCTTATTGAGGACTTCTAAAAATCCATTTTGAATGTACGTATATATTTAACAAGTATTTCAGGCATATAAACATATATATTGATATTTAGATAATATTTCTAATTAGTTATTAAAAAGCACTAAAGCGCTGGGTAACGCCATTTTCTGTTTCAGTGCACTAAACGTTTTTACACTATTGCGGTCACATCGTTTTGAAGAATTATTTTTAAAGCTAGAAAAATACTAATGCACTAGAATAGAGACACAGTTAGAATGGACTAGATTTTAACTGACGCTTTGTATTTAATCACAGCGTTGTAATAAATTGTTATTAAATTATGAGGACCGTCGTGGCGCAGAGGCGTAAGCGTCTGCCTGTAAACGCGACGGTTTGAGGGTTCGATTCCCACTCGGGGAAGATGGATTTTTTATTTCCATTTTCTTCGTTCTGTCAATTAGGCAAAGCGCGGCATTGAGTTCCGCCACTCAACACGCAATGCCTCGAAAAAGGCAGAAAGCGGGGACGGAGAAAGCAGGGACTAAGCAATGGAGTGTCTTAACACTAGGTTCATAAGGGCTCTGCAGTTCCCTCTGCCTACCCTGTAATATGCGGGATAAAGCGTGAAGCTAGAAAAAAAGAAGAAAAGAAAAATTAATTTATGGAAAGTAAATATACAAAGACGATAAGGTAACATATGGAATTTAAAATAAAACATTTATAAAATAATGTTGGGTAGTGTATTTTGACTATTTCGTGCCAAAAGGAGGACGAGTTAAATTTTGACCAAGCGAAGGAAATGATGGTAAACATCCGCAGTCGGTTCTTGATCTGGATTACAAAATTTATTATAAGAACTAGCTACTTAGCTAAGTTTAGTTTCAGAATATTTGCAAAAGTATGTTCTACTAAAACTGACGTCAAAAACTTTGTCAGTCAATATTCTGACATTTTCCGTAAAGAATTGAATAAAGAATTAATATGGATTTTTTATTTATTTACTATTTTTTTAAATTTAATTATATAAGTACCAATGTATACTGTATAAGTATACATTCAGTAATTGAATCATCTTACGACTTAACGTATAAAAGTACCTAATAATCTAAGCACATAAATGCGCGTTAAACAACAAAATAATTAAAAAGTACCTCGCAATTGTGACCAAGGTTCAATTTGTTATGAGTATTTAATAGTTATTATATGTTCCCATCAAAATATTGCAAAATCTACTGCATTAGGGATGTTAACAACTCTGCGAGTTTTGTGTCAGCATAAAAAATGTTTCTATGACATTTCTTAGTATATTTTATCAATAATTTTCAGTCATCCAGCAAAGCGGAGAATATACATTTTTCAAAAATCATTTTAAATTTAATTTTTTTTATTTAAAATATTGTATGTTAATTTTCATAATATAGTAACATTATTCAAAGTTCACAGCTAACAATAACTTTTAGAATCGTCATATAACTGTTAAACAAAAGAAATAACTTTGTATGCATGTCCAAACCTTAGGTCGGCGACTAACGGTGAGCTAAAACCAAATGTACTGGATTCGAGAGCAAGTGTTTAAACATACCAAACTTTTTTACTTAACTAGTTTTGCAACTTAAAACTTTTATGTCAGTTATATAAAGTATGGCATTTTAAGTTAAATCTTTTAAAATGCAAAAATATGAGTATAACAGTTTTGTATCTAGAGAAGAATATTAATCCTATTATCTTTGGAACCATTTCGTATACACTCCTTGCTTTATAATTATTAGCCCTCGTTGCTCATTCAATTGTTTTAAGTTTTAATACGCCTAATATTTGTAGGGGTAAAAATATCAAAGTTAAATAAAAACATTAATACATAAATATATTCGCGCTGATAAAGGTCATGAAAGCTTTTCTTTATACATAAATAGCGAGACGTTCGTAGCTTTGCCCGCGAGATCGATGTAAATGTCCTTTTAAATGAATTTGATAAATAAAAAGATTTAAAAGGAAAAATAAAATAAATTGTAGGTGAAAATGTAATTCATTCCGTGTATACGATATACACGCGAAAATCCCCAAAATTCCGCTATGCGCTTTCCACTATCCCATGACGTTTGTCTTAAAATTATATAAATAAACGTCATCCTTCTCTGACTTGGGGCCAGGTCCCTCCTGGAATATGTCTTTAGTGACGCCGATAACTATATTTTTTTTTCTTTATTCTAAGGATAAATTAGCTTTACTCTATAAATTTACTATCGTGAATCATTAGTTATTGAAATGAATTCTTTGTTAATGTTAATCTAGGCACGTTCCTGAACTCGGTGTCTACGAATTTAAAATGCTTGCCAATTTAAAACTTACGTCATATGAATAGCCGTATCTGGAGATCAATGCATAAAAAGCTCAATATAACTATTTAAATAAGCGCTCGAGGGTCCGAGCAAATTGAAGGTATAAGATGAAAGACTTTTTTGCGGGACGCTGCAATAAAGTACTTAACGATACAAGAGGTTTCAGTTTTTTATAATTTTGCTATTACTTTTTTGTTAATGTTTAATTTACACTTCTACGATAAGATTCCAAATGCTAACATACAAACATTTATCACATTTCTTGAAACATAAACTAATGTATAATATATTCTTAGACATACATATGAGAGAGTAATAATTAAAATTTTACAGAACAATTAAGCATGTCATTAACAAAGTAGTCAATAAAAAAACAAACACATACATACATACATACATAGCTTCACGCTTTATCCCGCATATTGCAAGTTAGGCAGAAGGAACTGCAGGAACCGTATGAACCTAGTGTTAAGACACTCCGTTGCTTAGTTCCTGCTTTCTCCGTCCCCACTTTCCGCCTTTTTTGAGACATTTCGTGTTGAGTGGCGGAACTCAACGCCGCGCTTTGCCTAGTTTCCAGAACGAAGAAAATAGAAATAGAAAAATCCATCTTCCCCGAGTGGGAATCGAACCCTCAAACCGTCGCGTTTAAAGGCAGACGCTTACGCCTCTGCGCCACGACGGCCCTAAAACAAACACAACATTAGAAAATAATGAGTAGGCGTTTCAACGTGCTAGTTTAGTTAAAAGTTACCATATTCCGTACAACCTGCCATTTGACTTGACAATACAAACTTTTAGTGTTAGTACTTAACGCTGGAAAATGTCTCGTGGGAAAATAACAACAACAGTAGTCGATCTCTCTAGACTATAGTAGCTTTCGCTCTTTCTTACGGCAAACTTTATTTCACCGCATTTTCAATTTTAATTCAATTAATAAAATAAAAAAATTACATACTTTAGTACACATCGGTACATATTACAAAATAGGTACTAACTATTGCTATTAAAAATTATACATCATATATGTAAAAGATGTTTTTGTGGATATTAATGGATACTCCATTCTTACAAAATATGTTTATTTAAAATAACAATATATATTTTTAAATTTATATCCATTAACTATATAATCCATAGGATAAATAACGTATAATTTACATTCTATTACATGTTTGTCATAATATTGTATAGATTTTACAGATCAAGTATCGCCAATAGTTAATCCTACATACTTAATTTACACCATAAGACTAGCAACATATAAAAATAAATATGTTAATCTGTGTTGTTCCCAACACTTGTAAAATACTACTTCAAAACTGAACGCTTTTTACATTGTTACTTGAACCTTTAATTAAAACACGTAACTAATTGAAATAGTCTTAAATATAATTGCGTAAAGATTTTGTGTTTGATATTTTCAACTTTGCTTCATTTTATACATAATCTGTACAGTGTAAGTATGGTAAGCTAATCCTGGAAGATTCCAGAAACGCAATATTATCGCTTATATACTCATATGCAGGTGTCACTTTCCAAAAAAAAATATTCGTGTACGACACATACCCCGTGATATAATGTAATCTATATATAACATTTTAATACAAACCAGAAAGAAAAAAAACGGAAAGCGGGGACCGAGAAAGCAGGGACCAAAGCAACGCAGTGTCTTAACACTAGGTTCGTATGGTTCCTGCAGTTCCCTCTGCCTACCCTGCCATGATAAAGCGGGATAAAGCGTGAAGGTAAAAAAGAATTTAAAAAAATACAAACTGGTGGTTTATGAAATTAGTCCGTTAAAACTCTTATTTATAAAAATATAATAATTAGTAAATATTTATCATTGAAAACTTATATATGATAATAAGCATAGCCTAAATGTAACGTAAAATGTAACTTTGAAAAATAGATTGTAGACTTAATTAAATTTATCAATCGAAGTTAACAACTTTAAGAATTCAATATTTTAATAGGACAAAGAGATTCATTTATATTAATGGTGGACTTATGGTGATCATAACTGCTACAAAGGTCATCGTCCGTCGCCTGGAAAAGGATAAATCAATATTGTTCTACCCTACATAACTAGGACGATATATATATTATATATTGGTTTTGATTTTTTTTATTAGTAGATTTTACACTAACTTCTAGTCATAATACCAAAATAAATACCGACTTCAGTAGTATGTGACTCCTCTATAAGAATAACCTACAATATATACTTATTTTAAACTGTGTGACAGCAATTTACAATTATAATGTTCTTACAAATACTTACCTAGATATTATATTGAGGTCATATTTAAATAATTTTTTCCACTGGTAAGAAAAAGCGCGGCATTCACGGCTTCAGCGAAAAGAGTCGTATTAATATTAGATTCTCTCTAATGATAATTTCATAATAGTTTTAACAAAAAGCTTTTAAAACGTGAAACTTTATCCAAATAAATAATTAAGCGTAAAAGCTTCCTTTCATATTCCATTCTGTATTATGATTATAATAAATAGCCTTCCAACTTATGGTTTAGTTTAATTGACATTTTTTATAGAAACTATAAAGATTTCATCAATAATATCGTAATTATACAATATTTTGCTTATGTAATCTTAAATAGTTTACTAAACAACGATGATAATTTAAATAACTACCAAACGAACAGTGATTTTTGTTTCAATTTTAGGTGTGAATTTTTGGCAATATGGTTTATTTTAAAAGTTTTCGAAAGATAAGCTTATTTATATATATATATATATATATATATATATATATATATATATATATATATATATATATATATATATATATATATATATATATATATATATATATATATATATATATATATATATATATATATATATATATATATATATATATATATATATATATATATATATATATATATATATATATATATATATATATATATATATATATATATATATATATATATATATATATATATATATATATATATATATATATAATATATATATATATATATATATATATATATATATATATATATATATATATATATATATATATATATATATATATATATATATATATATATATATATATATATATATATATATATATATATATATATATATCAAAATACATATGTTATAGTTTGATCTTACACTATCACATTATGTTTGCTATTTATTATTCACATAAATGCTATTGTTATAATAACAAACTAAATTTTTCTTTGATCTATCCCTACAAAAGCTAGATAAAATCAAGTAGAATGAAAATTGTTTCAATAATTTATTGTATTAAATGTCGATTATGCGTCGGCATTGGCATTCAACCGTACCGAGCGTGACGTGGCGTCGTTCCCGTATTTCCTACGGCATACTTTCCGTTTACGGTGCTTTCTCAATAGATATAGAAAATCAATTTCGTGCGATATTATTAATAATAAACTTGTATTATATATTTTTGGCTTTATTGTTATACTTTATGTATAATATAACACACATTATATATTCTGTAAATCAAAATGCTCACCATTATGCGGTTATTTACAGATATTACTTTGTGGTGGCTGTACCAAAAGATGCATTTAAGAAATGAGGACAAAATTATTAAATAGTAGACTTTGTATATTGTATATATATATAAAATTATCAATTTAATAAGCAATTAACTGTTAAAATTGTAAGAGTAGTGTATTCAAAAATTTTTATATGTTTCCTTTTAATATATTTTCTATACTTGGTGCGGATTAACATTTTTAAAATCATAAAAATATAAAATATACCTATATACGATTTTGTAAATAGTCATAAAAATAGTAAATAACGTGAACAACAAAAATAACTATTTACGCCAAGCATATTATTTAAAACAATAATAAATTCAATGTTTACAAATCTTAACATTTGATATAAACATCGTGAGAAACATTTAGATAGACCTCTAGACCTTAGTAAAGGGATACAAGCGGCTTGGAATCGTGCTGCTTATGTCTTTCACTAGCGACAGTAACAATGAAAAATGAGCAAGCTATTTTAGTTTGTAGAAGCTTAAAATAGCAGCCACTATTGTCTGAGCGTAATTTCTAAACTAGTTATTACAACAAGTACTTGGAAGACGTTACCGGAATACAAATTTTAAACAAGCTAACTACATATGTGTATAAGCTTAGTATAATAGCTGTAATCTTTTAGTGGAATCAACTTAACTGTCTCGTGAGAAGTAACATTGCAAGATACAAGAGACATCATAAAAAATGCCACACCGATATAACCACAGCTTTCTGTATAAAATGTTTTCATCATTACAAACAGAACATATGTACAGTTACATATACTAGTATCATTTGTTGGATCCTAAGCTATTTGTTCTATTCGTTGATATATAATAGAATCGAGCAAATTAAAACTATTCTTTCCCCAGTTTTCGTATCGAATCCGCAATCAATGAGTCTTTGTCGACACTCCCGCTGCGTTTTGTTTATATATAAAGAAATGCTAATAATGTAAAATTACAATCTTTAATTTATACTACTTTTTACATAGTGTTGACACATGCTGCTTTGCGGATACAATCGTAAACGTGCAAATAGGTATATTTAATCTGGATATTAAAATTAATATTAGATTCTGTTACTACAATCATTGTCTAAAAATTTTATCTATTCGGTGTTGCCTACCAACTTCAATATTATTTCTTTGTAACCTTGAATTTGGTACGTTTACTAACTTAATGGTGCTATTAAGTACTCATTACCTACAAGTTTACTAACTTCGCTTTGTTATTCAACTACGACATCCAGGCATTGAAATTTATTTACTAAATTACACAAAGTAAGCGTTATGTTGTAGCTATAATATTTTGGAGCCTGTTTCTTACTACTACACATTGTCTTCATTCAATCGTGGGAAAAGCAATTTCTGATTTTTAATTCTCTATGAAAATGAAAAATAATTACGTAGTGCATGCATATGACAGTGATATACATGAAATCTGTAATCCCACATCTAACAAAAATCATTATTTCTTACGGTGTTACGTTATTACTATTTTATATTACCGAACAAAATTAGTATAAAATGTATTTGATTTAAGATCATTTATTTCTTAAAAAAATACATCGTGATTCACTTACTGATAAATTACCATTAACACTTATAAGATATGTTTACACATGATTTAAAGAATAATAACAAAAATAAAACTAAACTCATATACTTTTAAAAACAATTTCAGTTAAACACCTGTTCATGTACGTGATTACTATTGGAAATCCATCATTATCAACTTCGTTGACTAATGCCTACAGGGAAAACATGTAACGTTGTTGTGTTAGTGCTTTTTGCACGCAAATTGCAGTCTACTAACATTAAGGACAAGCTCTATGGCAACGAGGCATCTACACCACTTTGCAAGCCGCAGAGCTTTATGTAATATGAATTTATTATACACGTAAGCTGAGAGATGTTCCTTGCTGGGTAGCGGTATCTAAAATTTACCGTGTTATAGAATATAATATTCTGATTAGAGAAAATTCTAGAAATATTTCTATCGTCTATGTCTTGGAATGCACTTTTATTAGAAACTAGGTTGTACAAACAAGGTATAACAAAGCTACTTTTATCACAATATACATTATGTATTGCGTAAATATTTATTTCAGTTAAGCGTTAATTATATGGGCCATATGGCTCTCATTGTTGTTTTGTATACAACAGCAGCACGGATTTTTTGTTTTTACTTTGCTAGTAATATCATAAGGAATGTCTTTTATATTGCTGTGAAAATCTTTAAAAAAGCACTATAAACTAAGTATATATGCCCTTAATATTAAATATATAAATATTTTGTGATGATGTAAAACCTCTGATTCGATATCATGTTCTATAATAAATTAACAGATAATAAAGAATAAAGCATTAGTACTACTTATACTAATAATACCTATTAAGCTAAAATGTGAATTTTGAATAATATTTAATAATTACTAAAATGAGTACATACCGCGTTACATTATTTAAAAAAATACTATTTGTACGTATACCACACAAAAACTCTAATTTTGGGCACGTACAATTAATAATATATAAAAAAATTAAAGCTTTTGTTTTTTCAATTAGGTTGTAGTCGTGACGTTATGTATAGTACCAAAAGCTTACTTATTATTCTTAATATCAGATTATCATTTGATGAAGTATATCTGAAATCAATAACAAAGTTTTTACTTTAGAAACTAACTACTAAATTATCTTAAATGACTAGCCAAAGAAAAAATGACTTCAAAAGAAGCCAAAGCAACAAACCTATATAGCGGCAGTGTGAATATGCTAATAGTATTCGAATAATCCCAGGGCAGGTTGTACGTAGGATAAAATTAGTAATCAGTATTAAACATTCACCCAGTTAACAAAGCGGATCAACACTTGCATTCGTTTGGCTTCGTGTGTACCGTAACGACTTTCGCATCGTTATTTCTACTTTACAAGTCTTAATTATGCCCCGCTACGTGCATGTTTTGCATTTTTTATGCATAGCACGATGTTATTAGCAAGCTTTTGATGTTTTAGTATATAGAACACGTGTTTCAGAGAGTAAGTGGACTAGGAGTGTATTTTAGGATAATTTTAGCAAAAACTACTTACAGAGTGGCCGTGGATAAATCTACTGTCAATTTCATATTCATTAGGGTATTATTTGAACTTTAAAAGGTATCTAATTAAATTAAAACTATACATAAATGGAAAATAAATAATATATATATATATATATATATATATATATATATATATATATATATATATATATATATATATATATATATATATATATATATATATATATATATATATATATATATATATATATATATATATATAAACAATAATATATATAAACAATAATATAAAAACAAGGAATATTGTAATATATATAAACAATAATATAAAAACAAGGAATATTGTAAAAAAATAATAAATAAATAAAATAATAGCATATCCGAATGCGAAACACGATTGATCGAGTTCATCGGTTGCCATTCATCCATTTTGTATACTTATAATACTTTATTTTTTTATGATTGCAATCTTTACTTTAGTATAGTTGTAATATTATAGAATAATATAGCTTCCAAGTAACGCAAGGATTGTATTAATATACTAAAACATACATACCACCAATATAAGTATATAATATATATATATATATATATATATATATATATATATATATATATATATATATATATATATATATATATATATATATATATATATATATATATATATATATATATATATATATATATATATTATATACGTATATATATGGATGATAGTCGTACATACATTACATGAGTTTACATATGTACAAACATTTAATATTCAGAAATGCAAGCTCACCCTAGATCTGCATTATTATTTCTCGGCGACAAAGGTGAACAAAAACGTATGATTGTCTCGTGATTATAACACAACGTGTGAACTATATAATTGCACGTACAAAGCATTAAATAACACGAGAAATATATAAGTGACATTGCATACACTGTTTTGTGTTACTACATAACTCATTATTTTTTTTAGATTGACGCTTTATCCTGCTCTTAGCAGGGTAGACAGAAGATACCGCAGGAACCGTATGAACATAGAGTTAAGACACTCCGTTCCCCGCTTACCGCCTATTCCAGACATTGCGTGTTGAGTGGCGGAACTCAACGCCGCGCTTCCCTAATTGTGATAATGACAAATTCCATCCTACAAGTGGAATTTGAACCCACAAACTAATGCAATTTAGTATAAATTATAATCCTCACTTATATACCTATCACTAAAAATGTAGTTATTTTCATCATTTTGTTCATCTTCATATTAAAAAAAAAATACTAGACAGCTAATTTTTATGCTTAAATTTTTTATACTTAAAAGATATACCGACTTACATAAGTATTAAGATATACCTAAAAATTAAAAAATATGTGCTATTATTAATAGCTGACGCTTACGCATTAACAAATATATAAACTTCTCATATAAACTTTAAATGTTACACAACAATAGATTGAAATGTGAGAATCAACTATGGAAGTAACTACCTGAGTATTTCACATCATATTTCGTATTTACAATTCATATAAACATACGGAACCTTCACACTTTACGTTATTGCAATAATGTTGAAATCAAGCCGAATACCAAACCAGTGCAATCTACAAGGCCAAACTTTGTCGCACTGCGATGTTTGCACCGACACTCTAGTAACAATAGCTGGTCTCCACTCTCCACCATTGATTATAAAACACAAAGCTTTGTGAAGTATGAAAAGTGAAGCTTTCACAAATAGGTCGATACAAAAACATCAAAAGGCTTTTAGAGCATTTTGTACGAGTATACCCAATATGAACTCTGCAATTTATAACATTCATTTAGAATTTCGTACTAGTTCATAACATACCTGTTAAAAGTTTAAGAAGTTTGTAAGACGAAAGAGGAAAAGCTCACATATATTTGAAATAAGAATGAAGCTTAATATATCTCAAAGTTCTAAAGAAGCCAATTAACCTAAATTGACTTTTATCAACATATATCTGTTACGAAAGACTTATCAAAAAGTACTTGTAAGTTGATTATCTTAAATATATCAAATAGTAAAGAAAATATTTACTGTTCAAGAAACCTATTAAAATAAGTAACAACCAGCTTGACATTTTATCTTTAGAAATTTTTGTTTCATTTAAAATGACACAAGTTGTGCATAGAAAAATGGTACGTGATAATAAGCACAGCATGTTATCGTTTAGGATAAATTCGTATGTTATGTAATATGATCTAATTGGGATATCTTCGGGCCCTTGACAGTAAGAAATTCTAGTTTAATACATAATGATATTATGGAATATTTTGACTTTACTTTGAAATAATAGACACACTTATGTAGAACAAAATAAACTTGTGAGAATGGCAGAGGAAAAAGATGACATAATAAAAATTTTTTACTTAATGTTCCAAAAAATATGACTTAATATTAGAGTACTTGCGTTAAAAATATACGCTAATAATTCATGTCAATATACATTATATGTATACATAATATATTACATAAATTTAAAATTAGTACAAAGTGGCCAATAAGATAAATTACACTGGGATTAGTGTTTTATTATATTATAGTGTGTTTTAAGAGTGTTTTTCAAGAAGTTATATAAAATAATTACAATAAATTCAAAATCTTAAGTATAGTATATATATGTGTAGACTATTGTTGTAACATATAATTTACGTGATATACTGTAATACAAACATATGAATAAAGTTGAACTATTGTGTATCGTGCACAAAGCTCGTAGTGAAATCAAGCGGAACTTCAGCGGAACGTCGAGCACGCTATTCTACCGCGCACACTGCATCATTGCATAGTTGGTTCCTTTGAAACATATTTTTGTTATTTGTTTGCCTGACAGTTCATTTTGATAGAAGCTTTTAACAAATATACATAATTTCTTATTTGGTACTTTTCTTTCTTTATAACAAAATGTGTTTAAAATGACTTTTAAATATATGTGAAGTTTGTTAAATGCTAGTTGATAATATGCAAGTTGCTTTTAATGCAGTATACGTACATCTGTTTATCGGACCAATCTCCTTTGTATGTCTTCATCTCTTTGTATACAACTTGATTTAAATTAATATTGAAAATATTTATCAAAAAAAAAGAAACAGAAATTATAAAGTCTGAAACATTTTGATGTATAAACAGGAAATTATAAATTTTGTATACCTACATATTTAATAATTTTAAAAGTATATAAAATGAAACGGTCGCTTTACATCTGTCGTCATGTCCCACTGACATCGAATGTGAATGGTGCGAACGGTTAATTACGTTTCAGTTTTAAATGAAATTCTTTTATAGAGGATGCGAGTGGAAACATTTAATTTATTAACGCAGATTATTATAGTAATTTATGTATTTTCACGTGTTAACCGTCTTGGCGCAGAGGTGCAGCGTCTGCGTGTAAACGCGAGGGTTTGTGAATTCAATTCCAATTCGGGGATAATGATTTTTTCTATTTTCTTCGCTAGGTGTTAACCTAGGCAAGAGTGGCGTTGTATTCCACCACTCACAAATCCTCGAAAGGCGAAAAGGAAGGAATGGAATGTCTTAACACAAAGTTCCCACGGTTCCTGTGGTTCCCTCAGTCTACTTTAAAAAATTATATATATGTCAGTTTGAATGATATATTAAAAGATTATCATATAAAGAATGAAGACATACTAAAGCTTACTTATTTCTATTGACATTATATTATGATAGATTTTGATGATAACATGAGGCCCAGAGATTCTCTTTGTGATATATTTAAAGATATTGAAATTTTGACCCTTCACAGTCAATATATATTCGAAAATTTAATGTATATTCATAAAAATATTGATAAATTTAGAATAAATTGTGATATTCACAGTGTTAACACGATAAATAAGTATAAATTTGTTGTGCCCTCCAGGCTCCATAAAATAGTAACGACTTCCCATGTAATTGTGTTCGTTTCTACAATAAACTGCCGAAAGAAATATTTGATTTCACCTTAAATAAATTTAAAATCTTCACAAAACAGAAATTAATTAATAAATCTTACTACAGTGTAAAGGTTTACATTAATGATGATGATTAACGGCATGGAATTAATGAATTGCTCATAAGTTAGAATGACATTTGTGAAGTGATCACAATAGATTTAGGGAAACTAGATTGACTTTGTTGTGGGCTCTTCTCACCACGCCGCGCTTGGAACTCTCGTAACTTTAGTTTTAAGTCGTGGAGTGTGTAGGTTTCAGAGGCGCTCAATTCGACTTTTATTATCAAATTGGACTCCTCTGACACTCCTCCGTTCGCTCTATCTGACGTACACATATGATTATCTTATTGATTCTAAGTGGAAAAGAATAAATAAATAAATAAATGAAGGATGAATAAATACACATACCGAAAATATAAAAGCAAATATTCTTTTAAAATGTCTTCAAACGATGCATATAAAGTATCACGCTAAGCTGTCATAAACACGTGTGTGGCTATAGACTTGGTACAGGCGTCGTTGTAAATCACCGAATAAAGTGGCACAAGCGGGTAAATTGTTTTCTTCACGCTCTTCGCGAAATCTACGAGACCACAACACGTATATAAACGCTAATGACAATCGTAAAATATTTTAACGGACTTGAGTTTAGGTATGTTAAAGGGGAACCTTTGCGTTGTTAGTATCCCAGAATCTCCAAACACAGTATAGTATCCATAAGGTCACTTTAGATTTTCTTAGCTTCGCGTTTTATCCTGCACATTGCAGGATAGACAGAGGGAACTGCAGAAACCATAAAATCCTAGTGTTAAGACATTGGGTGTTGAGTGGCGGAACTCAACGTCGCTCTTTACCTAGTTGCCAGAGCGAAGAAAATGGAAGTAGAAAAACCTCAAGTGGGTATCGAACCAAGAAACCGTCGCGTTGAAGGCAGAAGTTGCGCCTCTGCGCCACGACGGCCCTCACTTACAACAAAAACCAGCTGAGATCAACTATGTAACCCACTGTAGGATAGGATCCACTGGAGAAGATCTAGTATAATGGAACCTAAATTCTGTTAATACAATAAAGTGACATGAAGAACAATTTTATCACGATATCTGTTAATTTACTAGGTTCTTGGGCTTAAGAGAATAGTTATGCCTTGCTCCCACGTACTAAAAGTCTTGAACAACCATATTGATGGTTCGTAATTCAACTTTAAAATTGTATAAATTAGAACTTACCTGTTAACACATATATTCACATTTAACATATTCTCGCATTTTCGTTCCATTTCATTTCCACCGACATGGAAAAGCATCTAGTATTAACACATTAAAATAAGTAATACTTAACTACTTAATGTATGTATATACACGAAGGTACTCGGCTTTGTCCCTTCCACTCGGTGTGGATGTTTTGGCAATTTATCTGACTTTCGGGCGACTTCATCAATCATTCGCGCATTACACTGATATATTATTGTGAATCAGCATTTTTTACAATTTTTCTTTGTAATGTAGGTCAGAATGAATGATAGTTAGGAATGGTCAAAATTCATTTTAATGTTAATGTGAAAGCATACTTGAATGTATGTTAAATTAAAAAGTAAAGTAGAAATTTGCTGACTTTATCACAGTGGTGTTTTATGACTCGTGTTTAAGTAAGTTTAAGTATATATATATATATATATATATATATATATATATATATATATATATATATATATATATATATATATATATATATATATATATATATATATATATATATATATATATATATATATATATATATATATATATATATATATATATATATATATATATATATATATATATATATATATATATATATATATATATATATATATATATATATATATATATATATATATATATATATATATATATATATATATATATATATATATAATATATATATATATATATATATATATATATATATATATATATATATATATATATATATATATATATATATATATATATATATATATATATATATATATATATATATATATATATATATATATATATATATATATATATATATATATATATATATATATATATATATATATATATATATATATATATATATATATATATATATATATATATATATATATATATATATATATATATATATATATATATATATATATATATATATATATATATATATATATATATATATATATATATATATATATATATATATATATATATATATATATACTTAGTCTTGCCATAAATATTGTTATAAAGAAAAGCACGATTTTTTTTTATACGTAACATTTATTCCTTTCATAGTGAGTTAGTTTAATACATCAATATATAACTATTAAAAATATACAATGTTTATTCGAAGTGGTCCCCATTGGCTGCAATACAGTCTTTTAAACGTTGAGGCCAGTTATCAATAGCAGCACGAACTCTTTCTAGAGGAAAATTCTTCACTGCCAACCGAATGGATCGTTTTAGGGACTCCAAATTATCATGGCGTTTAGAGCAAGCCTTACTGTCTAAAACTGACCATAAATCATAATCCAATGGATTTAGGTCAGGACTTGACGACGGCCAGTTTTCAGTGCTGATAAAGTCCGGAACGTTAGTTTTCAACCAAGATTGGGTGGATCGAGCTCTATGACCCGGTGCCGAGTCTTGTTGAAAGCACCATTCTTTGTTATTGAACATGGTGTTAGTTAAAGACTTAACTACCGTCTCAAGAATGGTATTTTGATAAACTTGTGCCGACGTTTTAATACCTTTTTCACAAAAATATGGCTCAGTCACCCCTTCATAGCTAACACCCCACCAAACCATCACTGAAGTGGGATAATGCCCACGTTGTACTCTGTTTACTAATTGCGAAGCTTCTTTAGAGCTTCCAGCATAAATACGGTCATTTTGTTTATTAAAATACTGCTCAATTGTAAAAATTTTCTCATCCGTAAACAAATTTTTTTTGTGACCTCCCTTTGCGTACCGCTTAAGTAGTTGTTTGGATTTTACCACCCTATTCTTCTTTAAATTATCAGTTAAGAAGTGACCAGTACGTCTCTTATAGGCTGCAAGTCCTAAGTCATCTTTTAATATACGCGACATGGTTCTAGGAGCTATCTTCATCTCCCGAGATAAAATCTTTTGCTTACGGACAGGATTTCTTCGAATTCTTTCCCTAACTGCTTTAATCACCTTTTTCACACGAACGGTACGTGGCCGGCCAGATCTTTTTCTGTCACAAACAGAGGAGGTATCATTGTACCTATCAATAGCCCGGTAAACAAACATTTGACTAATACCAAGCGGGTGGAGGGTTTTAAAAATTGCACTTTTCTCCATACCTACTTTATGTAAAGCAATCACAGCGATTCGGTTCTCTTTATCACCCCACTCCATTTTAATATAACAAAATATTTAACAATATAATGGCGCGAAAATAAGAAAACACATCAAGCAATCATATAAAAATGACAGATTCCAAATTCAAACGTAATATTTTCTTTTTTTGAATAGTAACAGTATTTATGGCCAGACTAAGTATATATGGTCATTTAATTATGGATAGGCAAATAAATTATAAAACATATTAATTTATAAACAAAGCTGCGTGTAAACCTGTCCAGTAGCATGTAAAAAAAAAACGTTTAAAAATATATAGCAGCACATCACAAAAATATTAATATATTACGATTATATAGCATGAGTTCCTCGTAACCCAGTGGAATACTGTCTGTGGAATACGCAAACGCGATGGTTGTGGGTTTGAAGCCAACTTATTTAATTTCTCCGTTTGGAACAACCATGGCGCACTTTTGAGTTCCCCAACACAACACACAGTGACTCGACTTAATGTGGAAAGTGGAAGACAGAGTGTTATGACACTGTGTTATATAAAAGTGATAAAAATCTATATTTGTGTTTAATATACACGTGTTGGTGTATGTAGGTGTAGTTCGTTCGTAATCATTGTTCAATTCTAATGTACCATTACTAAAGCGATAAATACATTTATGGCAAGTCGTTTAAACAACTTCTTTTATAGACAAGCTTTCCTTTTAATAAAACTAACCGTAGACCTTCTTGCCATGGTCAATGCCAAGTTCAATTCTACCTGAACAAATTTACCTTACACGGTTGTCTTAATACCAACTTGTTGTACTACATACCGTATTGGGATTCTTGCTCAATAATAATTGTACATTAGATATTAGATTTAATGTGTGTTTTGAGTTAATTTCCTTTTATTTAGGAATGTAGTGCATTCCTTAGTTTTGGGGCAAAAATACCTTTTAGGTAGGTATTTGATTAGTAACTGTTACGGATTCAATAAAACGTTTAATACTTAATGTGGATAAAATAATTTTTTTTAATTCACTTACTGTATACGACATAAACTTCCGATTTCTCATTTTAATTAATATGACAAAAATTCACGAAATTATGATAAACGTTAGAAGAAACTCAGTATTCTATATACAATATTCTTAATATATAATGCTTAAAAAATATGAAATGGAATCAAATTACATAAAAACCAAAATCTCTCGAGAAGAATCAAAAAGCTTTCATAAAAAGATTTCTTAGGCAAATAATTCTTCCACCGTTTTAGCTTGTTATTATGACAGATACATTGCGCTAATGCCATAGAAAATATCATCTATTCTAGTATGCACGTGACGCTTATATTGCTCGCGGGTCAATAGACAATAAGATCGTGAATCCCTTTGTGAGTGCAGTTAATGAAATCGCTCACAGTGAACTTCTGTAGGCTACATTGTACAGATTGCATCACACGTTAACTGTTAATCTTTATTCATTTACGCTTATTACTTAAAACCTAGAGTGCCACAAGTAACGTTTTGTAAACAACGTTTTGTTACTATATACATGTGTGGATGTTACCGCGATAATCAAAATATTGTTTCAAGATATAATTGATGCAGAAAGATATCTCTTTCTTATTCGGTTATTTTTATGAAAGAAAGGTGACCTGTATTGGCAATATATATGTATATATATATATATATATATATATATATATATATATATATATATATATATATATATATATATATATATATATATATATATATATATATATATATATATATATATATATATATATATATATATATATATATATATATATATATATATATATATATATATATATATATATATATATATATATATATATATATATATATATATATAAATATTGTTTTATATACAGTTTAACATGAAGATAAAAGTGATAAAATAAGATAATGTATAAATAAACAAACATTATTAATATACTACTGGGTCGCCCTCAAAATTTTACGCTTATTTAACATATTTTTTATGTCGGATAGGTAGGTTCACACGTTTTTAATTTGTTCTTTTTGTTCAACCTTAACTTTATCTAGCCGTTTAAAATTTTTATTTCTTAAATCTTTACAAGTTTGTAATCAAGAATTCTGTTTATTTTTCCGCACAACTATGGAATCTCTTTAAAATGAGAACATAACCGATTTTTATGAAACTTTTGTCCTATAAGCGCTAAGTCAAAAATAATCTTAAGCTATTAATATATAAGATTGATTATTTGATTAACCTATTTGTTTAAACAAAGGAAATATGAAAGCTTTCATCAGGCAAAGTTTGACTCCCAGTTTCCGCACAAACATTATTGTTTTACAATCAACTTTCGTTACCAACTCAGTTTTGTAAACTCTGCAATGTATTTATCTATGTATATACGGAGAATAACAACATATAGGAGAAAATTTAGCATAAAGTTTAAAAGCTTGGAATTTTTTTAAAATTACTTACGTAATCGTCGTTAAAGTTAGTGAATTGCATTTATAATAACCCGGTATGGTTAACCAAAGTACAACTTTAAATTAACTTTTTGTAAGTTAGCTTTATATTTAGATAAACAAAAAAGGAGCTTTTTAATAAAATTTCACTAAAATATTTTAATTGCAAATATTAAAATTATCTAATAAATTATGTACCGATTATTTCCTTAGTTGTTTAATAGAAAGCCTTATTAGTTATTTAATAGAAAGCCTTATTAATTTTATATCATCTATTTGATGATATAAAATGAAATTGAAATTCATAAGTTACTTACGATTATCTCAACGATTATTTACAATTATACATTTATCTGTCTGGCACGTTGCTTAAATTTCAATAGGAACGTAGCACTAGCGGAACTCCTACATAGCCTAGAGAGTACGTCGAATCACGACATGAATGATGATGTGAAGGAACAATAGTCTGCATAACTATAAACTATCGATTGCATTTTATAGCCATGGTTTAAAATAGAACCTCTTCTAAACTATAATTTACATATACGAGTATTTTAGTGTTTTTGTTATAATATTTAAATATAGTTTTTTCAGATTCATATTTGGTCGTAGTGGCCCAGATTGGCATACCGATAAACGGTTTGTGGGTTTGATTCCCACTCGAAGAAGATGGATTTTTCTCTTTCCATTTGCTTCGTTTTGTTAACCAGGCAAAGTGCGGCATTGTGTTCCGCCACTCAACATGCAATGCCTCGAAAAAGGCGGAAAGCAAAGACGGAGAAAGCAGGGACTAAGCAACGGAGTGTTTTAACACTAGGTTCCTATAGTTCCTGCCCTGCCTATACCCTGCCATGTGTGGGATAAAGCGTGAAGCTTAAAAAGATAGAAAAAATATTTGATAGTATATATAGCAACGCTAGACGAAAATAATGTTGTGTTAAGACTCTCCGTTCTCTCCTTGCCACTCGAATTCGAGACACCACTCAAAAAGTGTGAAAGTATCTAAAAATTTTAGTCCACAAAAATAAAATTGCGAGCTATAATAAGAATATGTTGTAAAAAAAGTTGAATTTAATGGCAATTCAGTTTTTAAATGTTGACGGGGTCTGTAATAGGTAAAAATAATAACAAGGAGAATAAAATAATTTTTTTTTTTTTTTTTAGCTTCACGCTTTATCCCGCACATGGCAGGGTAGGCAGAGGGAACTGCAGGGACCCTGGGAACCTAGTGTTAAGACACTCCGTTACTTAGTCCCTGCTTACTCAGTCCCCACTTTCCGCCGTTTTCGAGGCATTGCGTGTTGAGTGGCGGAACTCAACGCCGCGCTTAGCCTTAGATGCTAGAGCGAAGAAAATGGAAATAGAAAAATCCATCTTCCCCGACTGGGATTCGAACCCAGTAACCGTCGCGTTAAAGGCAGACGTTGCGCCTCTGCGCCACGACGGTAATAATCAAACTGTGTTTAATTTTATTACAATTTGAAATGTCAAATGGTCTTAAAAAAAACAAATGTTTTTCTTCACGCTTTGTCTTACATTTAACAGACGGAGGGAGGACGCTCTCTAGCATTCAATTAATTTTTACATGCTCCCTTCAAGTTAATGATATTGCATGTCATGCACTTTATCTAGTAAAGATGAGAAAAAATTATTATATCGAATAAGAATCGAACCCAACATCATCATGTTTGAAGTAATACGAAACATGATACAATAAAATGTAAGTTGAAATTTTTAGACAATAAAAATGTAATACATTAAGGATAGTCTTCATAATTAATTACATATATTAAAATAACCGTTTCAATATTAAAATTCCTAACCCACTATTGCGTGTTATTATGTAATCCAAGTAAAAATATATATTATTAGGCCATAAGCCGTTCTGGACCAATTATAATTATGTAATTTAAATAATAAGTATGCTATAAATGTCGTGTGTAAACTATGCAGGTGAGTGTGGGAGTATGGAAAGGCTGAATTGAATAAATTACTCTGCAAGGACATTGATAAGTGAAGACGAATTATCATATCAAGTTATCGTAAATGTGAATAGAAAACACCGTATGCGTTATTGTCTAGTTAAGTTACGTTGCACAAATTATATTATATAGAAGAATTATTATGGACATTTTATACTGTATTTATAAATTCATACTCTATTCTTTACAAATTTATGTACAGTTCCAATTGTTTTAATTCGCTGTCAATGGTGATTCTGTCAAAGAATATTTGTAATACCTAACTCTGTACCTTATTATGTAGAATCTCTTTAAGAAAGCTGGCGTAATTCAACGCTGCATATATATAAACCCAAAAATTGGGATATTAAACGCATGTAAAATATATCTGTAGTAGATTGTACTTATAGTCAGAAAAGAGTTTCTATAAACTCTTAAATTATCTATATTTAAAATATGACGTGAATTTTGTACAATGAGGTAATCATACGAATATAGGAATTTAACAACTAAACCACATCTGTCTGAAAACGTCGTTCCTATTTCGTTTGGTCGTTAATGTGGTGGCGGTGGCACACCGATATATGTTTATTTAAATATTTTTTTAAAATATACTAAAAAAGGTTTTTTTTAATACATATTTTGTTTCATATTATTATAAAAGTTCGTTATCAGTATACAAGAAATCATGCCATAAGAATGTTTGTAAGCTGTTTGTGCGTTAATATCTGAAAAACGTATTCCTTTGAATTTTGATGATTTTAGACTGGGAAAAAAAGCGAAAAATCGAATTTGTAAATAGGTTATATACCTATTCAGATGCATCTCAAGTAACATAACATTGACTTGTTATCAATATATATTAAGCTGTATTGTACATAAATATAATAATTCTTCATATATAGGTATAATGAAAGTATTAATTTAACATAGGTATTTCATTGCGAATAAAGAATTAGACCGTGAAATAATTAATTCTAGTTACACCGCATAACGAACTTCGGATATTAATGAAACGGATCACGCGAACTTTACGTCTTTACCCCATTTACCTAATTTGCCTTGTTAAAATGTCATTAAATATTTGACATTTAGAGAACCTTAATGGTAAATTGTGCCAAAGATAAAAAATACAGCATTTAAAGCCTTTTAAACAAATTTAAAACCTTTGCCCTATAGGTACTATTTTATTTTGTTATACTCAGTTACCATTGTTACTCTTTTTTATACGTAATCTACATACAATAAGATAATAATATTCTTAATAACATTTAAAATAAGTATTTATTTTACTTGCATTCAATATGAAATTACCAGAATTAACAATAGCATAGGCGATATAGAAAAAAAAACAGTTGAACGAGTAATATATTTAATTATTTCTTTGTTTTAGTATTTGTATGAAAACGGAAGCCACGACGAAGGACTTCTCTCACGTGACAAGTTCTTAGAAGTAGGAAGCAGAATGGATGCTAGAAGGGATTACCTGAGGAGTGAATGTTCGAAGCTTGGCCTCGACAGCACGAGCCACAAGGCGTATGCATGGGAATACCTCATCAACCGACAGTATCACGTTATATGGTGAGAATTTTCTTGCGTAATTGACACTTCATTACTGACTAAAGGTTTCATATTAATAAACCTGACTGTGCAAGCTCGTATTACTGTTTAGATAGTATAGTAAAATATTGTTATTTAAGCCAGCCTCATATATGCGTACATAAACAAATATATGTTATCTAATACTGTGTTTGTCTGTGCAAAACAATATCTCTATAAACGACTTAAATTTTCACTAAAAGTAATGGCCCTATATGCTAAAGCTTAGTAACTTATTTATATATTTGAAATATTTTCTTTAAGGTGCAATATTTTTAAGGCTGCGTCGACTTCATGGATGTATAATTTTAACCTAATGGCAAACTATACAGCGGCATTTCTTGATAAGACAAAGGAGGTTCCTTTAGAGCTAGCCAGGAAGAAATATGCGAGACCCACCGTAGAAATGATAAGGAAGGCTCAGGGCGATTCCATAACATTCCTGATAGTGCGTCATCCGTTGGAACGACTAGCATCAGCTTACAATGACAAAATCGTACACGCTTGGCCTAAATCTTTCCACGATCAAATGGGACGAAGAATAATTAAAAAATACAGAAAGGTAAACCGTATTCTTGTTGTATTTTTAACAATTTTGTTTTATTATTATTTTCTGAATCTCTTTACCAAAAAGCTTTTGAACGTGACAGATTAAAATAACAATAAAATCTTAATACCAGCTAAATTAATAAAGATCAAATCCAAAGTAAAGCATTCATCTTTTGAAGACAAAGCTACGGCCTTAACAGCGCCCACGTTTGAATTGAGAAATGTGAAATAGTGTCTAATATTAGTGAGTCACTATACATTTCTCGCATTTTATATTATAAATCAAGTTGGATCAAAATTTATACTTAAATTTTAAAGTAACATCGCAAGTTGAATTTGAAATTTCCATATGCTTGTACATATGGCAAAACATATAAACTATTTATACCGTATATTTACCATCTTCTTTATCGCTGTGTGTTGTTTTGACCTATCCATAGAATAAAATAAAACCAAATTACTTATTTGGTTTAATGACTTAATATTTATTTATGTTTTAAATTTGGTCACTAAACTAGATGTATTGATAATATCCCTACGTATGCAGCTACCTTAAATTGTTATTTTCTTTATTCAACTCATTAAAACATAAAAAGTAATTTGCTTTTATATTGACACATAGCTTTGCTCTATGAATAGGTCCTCCTATCACAGTATATAAAGTATAAGCAAGCTTCCGTCTAAATAAGGCTGGAAAAAATACGACGAATTAATAATGTCTCAGTAACTACGCAGGTACATAATTCATTAACCACATTTGTATTCACCAGCCATTTTAAAAAATTCCTTTGTCAATTTGCCCGTTACTTTTTTAAATGATTTTTTTGTTGTTTTAAACTATTTTATTTATAATCGAACAATTGATCGTCGTCAATTCAATGACACTCAAGGTTGGTTTTATAAGTATGAAATGAATAATTGGGTTAATAAGCCACTTACTATGTTAGTAGAATACATCATTATTTCCAGTAACTTATAAATTCTCGTACAGACTTAATATTATTTTTTATTTATTATTAATTTATATTGATGCCAATGAGCGAATTAGTTTTTCTCAAAATCTTATACTCTTTTAGCTCATCTGACAGATTTATTCTTAAAATTACGAAATAAGTAAACGTTTGTAGAATTTTATTTATATATCTTACCAAAAAAATGCATTTAAACGGTAAGTTTCACGTTTTTTTCCTGAAATCGGAACATTTCGTATTGTGGCGGATTTTAACACCGTAATTTTGTCTTAAAATATTTATAACGTAACTAATATCCATAACATTGGTAATATATTAGTCTGGCTCCATTCCTAGTTTAAAGCACATCTACCGTTGCATGTTGGATGATGGAAAACTCGTCTTTTGCATATCGCATAAGTTGAAATTGATAAAACCCTTAAGTTTATAAAGCAATCATTCATCTTTCTAGTCAGGACCTAAACCCGCGCCCACAGAGAGATACCCGGTATTCGAAGAATTCGTGTCTTACGTTCTGGACGAAGCTAAAGTAAAGCGTACATTAGACATGCACTGGACGCCGTACACCGATTTCTGCACACCTTGCAAGTTCAACTTTGATGTGATACTCAAGTTCGAAACTTTAGACGTAAGTAAATAGCTTTTTAAGATGTAGCTTTATTTTTTTATAGTGTCACGTTGTCACGTTGTCAATATGTAGACACAAAGATATGGGGGACAGAGAGAAATTGTATTCTTAAATCAAGACTCATTTCATGTTCTGTCTGTTTCAGTAAAGTAAAGTATGTAAGTGGTGACTGTTAGTAGACAAGATTCTATCCCATTATACCACAATTGTTTTATTACCCTATTGTTAGGCAAAGCGCGGCGTTGAGTTCCGCCACTCAACACGCAATGCCTCAAAAAAGGCGGAAAGCCGGGTCGGAGAAAGCAGGGACTAAGCAACGGAGTGTCTTAACACACTTCCCACAGTTCCTACCCTGCCATGTGCGGGATAAAGCGTGAAGCATATATATATATATATATATATATATATATATATATATATATATATATATATATATATATATATATATATATATATATATATATATATGCTTCACGCTTTATCCCGCACATGGCAGGGTAGGAATATATATATATATATATATATATATATATATATATATATATATATATTTCTCTTAAATTACCTGTAATTCTACTAAATTACCAATTCTACAAAATTACCAATTTTAAAGTTCAGTTTGATGCTAAGCTAAAGCTCTTAGCTTAAGCGTTCGCTATTATGAGATTGGTTTTTTATGGAACAAAGCAATTAAAACTGTAAAATACTGTAGATTTTGTTCACACGAATTTATAATTTTACAAAATACAAATTCATTTGTAGTTTGTTTATTTTTATTATAATTTAAAATGTACTGTTATTACTGATATTTAGTACAACTGAAAAACTTTATATAAATGAATAATATTATCTTAAGACCGCTTTATCAATACTATCTAATTGAATGGTCCATATATATTTGGATATAGATTATTATGGCTGGTCGAGCATGTCGTATACTTTTCGCTTATTTATGCACAATGGCATTAGTTTTTCTTTAAATATAATATTTCTATACAGATTTACAAAAGTTGGCTTCCATTGCCAATTTTTCGAAAATATTTTATTACTTAAAAAAAATAATTAACTCAAATTTAATGTTTAATCTTTTTAAACATAATGCACTTATATTAATCTTCCATTCAGTGAAGCCTGTGTTATTTTCATGTTAATATTTAAAAAAAAAAACTATTAACACTTTATGTGCGATTAATAACTTTTACTTGTTCTGAATACTGAGTCACAGTCAAGTTATAATCGGTATGACAAAATAAAGGCAAAAGTTACATCCAAAAACTTTTCAAGTCCTCATAGCTCCAGTTATACCACATTATCGAGTTCAATTATTTATAGATTTTTCACGTAATTCCACACTCAGAAGAATATTTAATATGTTACTACATTTTATTTTTTTTAAGCTATAAATACAGAACAAAAAGTTATGGTAGTATGGAGTACAATCTATATCCTAAAGGCAAGTTATCGGTTTAGTTGCGAATACATTATACAATAAATGTCAAGGACTCTCACTTGTTTGTCTTCTAACCTGTCTTTGGTCGTTAATGTCCAAATAACTTACCAATAATCGACAAATACGGAGGATATTTGCGGTTGTGTTTTGTAACTTATAGATGCTATGTACATATTATATCACAGTTAGCATTTTTTTGTCATTTTTGGTATTTTTTGATCTTTTAAACATATTTTTAACAACCTCTTTATTTTCCTTATCTTACCAATTAGTTTCAAATACAATTTTTAACATCGTAATTGTTTTGTTATGAAAAATTTATTGTTAAGAAATGACTATCAAAGCATATATAATGAGCTTACTTTACGAAATCTGACTTAATTACCGGTTTATTTCCGAAAATTATCCTAACTGAGGTAGATGGATCTTTAATAACATCAGCAAAACAAAAAAAAACGTTTTAATCTCTCTACATTATACATGTACGTGCAATAAGTAATTCGATACAGTAATATCTGTTTACTTCCGTTACAGGAAGATCAAAGATTTCTCATACAAATGGCGCGTCTTCAAGATATTATTAAGCCGGAGTGGCGGAACAGCGGCAAAGGCACCAACACACTGCATAACATCAATCACTTGTATTCGCGCCTGAAGAAATCTCAACTGGATGGTCTTTACAATTTGTACAAGTAAGTACAAAACGTAATACCTATTTGTAATACATTTACCTAGTAAGATACAGCTTAAACATTTTTTTAGTAAAACAATCGTAAATCATAAAACAATCGAATAATTTTTATTTTTATCCATAATTTACCTTATTTTTATCAATATTTAAGGATTAAATTATGGAATTTATTGTATTTTCAAAGATATGATATTACATTTTGGAGGTAAAAGTCCTATATGTGAAGTATAATGAAAGTTACGCAATTTATAGTGTAGGGCGGCGCCCTGTGCCACCCCGCCATGTCACGGCGGCAGGCAATTAGCCAGTGTACATATTGTTTTGTGTGAATAAAGGGCGAGCCGAAGTAATTATAGATATAAATTTGCTTGCCACACGCACCTTCATTCAACGAACAAAGATAAAGTAGAGTCAAATCACTCCTATAATCGAAACAATGGAATATAATGGGGCTCACAAAAAATAGTTGATTATATTTATAAATTGTTATATAAATTATTGGAAGTGTATTGATGTCATACACAACTCTTAACAATTTTCTCTTGAGTATGCAGGTAAAAAAATATTTTTTTTTACTTTATAACATTAAAACTGCATTTGCTGCTGCAGTACTTGAAAAATAAAACAATGTAATTAATTCTCAGATGAAAAACTAAGTCAATAATTATTTTTAAACTAACTACTAAATACTATATAAGTACCTATGAATTTTTAAGCGAACGAAAAGTAGCCTGCGTTTTCTATATTAAGAATATTTGATTTCGAGTCGAAAACCATTGGTGCTCTTCCTATAGTCGCGTCGTATAGGAAACCTATCTTTGAATTAAAATAAATATTGCTTATTTATACAATAACAATATTTCTCTAGTTTTAAATATCTGTTATTAATATTAATAGTGTTTTTATGATGAAAATGTTTATCGAATTTGTTTGTGTCCATTTTCTTCGCTCTGGAAACTAGGCAAAGCGCGGAGTGTAGTCCCGCCACTCAACACGCAATGCCTCGTTAAAAGGCGGAAAGCGAGGACGGAGAAAGCAAGGACAAAGCAACGGAGTGTCTTAACACTAGATTCATATAGTTCCTGCAGTTCCCTCTGCCAACCCTGCAATATGTAGGATGACAGCGTGAAGCTAAAAAAAAAGAATAACCATTTTAAATATTACTATGCTGTTGTGGCATAGAATCAAGTACAGGTAGGCATGACCTTACGTCAAGTATTTTTCTACGTAATATACTGGTTTTCTTCTCTATAAAGGTCTCGGCTTATCCTACGTTACAACATAACATTAAGAATATTCTATTTAAGTTTATATATATATATATATAAATATATATATATATATACATATATATATATATATATATATATATATATATATATATATATATATATATATATATATATATATATATATATATATATATATATATATATATATATATATATATATATATATATATATATAAATATAAACATAAAATTTTTCAGATACGACTTCCAACTTTTCAATTACACCATAGACAATTATTACGAAATAATTAAAAAAGAAGAGGACACTAGTCACGGGTGAGCGCCATAAACAACACATTTTGAATGCTTTTCATCGCTAAAATGGGCGCGACAAGGTGATAGATGGCGAAAAAGGAAGACTGATTGTAAGGGATAAGAAAAGTCACCTTATCGAGCTGTTCATAAATTTTTAGAACCGACAAAAACATTATTAAATATAACTATACAATTCATTAAAGTATTGCTGAAATTTTTTACAATTATATTAAATTTTCTATAACATTGTTCATGTTTATCAAAAATATTTTGTTTTAAGCATAACTTATTAATTAGCTTCAATTTAGTTTAAATATATTATTTATTAATTAAAATAGCTATTTAACTATAAATATTACCTTCTGTTGGATTATTATAGATATAGATTATAAATTTTGTTATAATCTGTTTTTTATATATTATAATATGTAAATGATTATTATGATGCTATATAGAACGTAGAAGTATTAGCTTAAATTGTTATTTATAACTGTAAATATTTAAACAAATTGTAAATTTTGTAGATTTACTCTTTCAATTTAGTTTATAGATATGGGTATTAGAGTGTAATGTATTTTGTATGTAAATACTCTATTTTATTATGATAACAAGATTTATTAGTGCTTCCGTATTCATAGTTCGCAACAAGATGAATTTAGATGTAAATTAAAAAGCTACAATTTATCCGTTGCCGACGCTTTTAAATTCTTATGATATTCATTAATAATAATAAAAAGATATCTTGCAATTTCTTTTTATAATTGACTTCTTAAAATGCTTACAAATTCATAAATGAATGATTAGTATATTCAAATAAGAACATACATATAACGTACAAATATATTACTATCTTTTACATATATAAACAATTATTATTACTACGTAGGTATTGTTATTACAATTACGATTTACATAATTTACGATAGCGATTACCAAAAATATTTATTTTCATATTAACAAATATGGAAATTAATATTTATTCTAATTATAATTTATATTATATACAAAAATATTAAGAGAAAATAGACGTCGGAAAGTAAATTATAACTCGATTTATGATATATTGACACTAAATGTCAAATATGTATGAAATGTAAACTAATTACTAAATAATAGAAAATGCATTCTTTAAATAAAAACTAAATATTTGAAGGAATTAACTTTTTTTAGTCAGTTATATGTCAGACATAAAAATATAATAAAATTGTCGATCTCTATGATAAAAGAGAGAATGTAAAGTCAGATTTCGCTGTTATTATATCAAACGTGAGTAAAGCTGATATTAATAATCTATAATTGCTTTGTTTTTCACATTAAGATTTTTACCTTAATCTGTATTTAACTTTAAAATAATTAAAAATCCTAAGTCGTATGTTTCTTAAACCATAAGGTTATATTTATTTATATTAAATATAAAAAGTATTGTAATATATATGCCAGATGAAATATTTATCTGCCTAGTCATAGTAATAAAAGAAAAAAATACGTTTGCGAATAAGCTGCTTAAAAAGAGAAAAATAAAAATAAAAGCTTCCATACATGTATATAAATTGCAAGAATTATTATTCTTGGCAAGTATTGTTTTTGTTTTAAAATGTACTTGGATTTTTTTGTCAAGTAATTATAATTAAATGCCATAATTGATAATTATTAAAACTTGGAGGGCAATTTCAAATACTGTGACTGTGAATCTGCTAAAAGCTAAAAGTTGCTTTAGCTTTTAGCATATTACATTTACTTAAACTCTTGTTACATGGATACTTATATAAAACCAGTGCGTTATCACATGCATTTTATAATATTTAATAATTAAGAAATAATTTTAGTACTAATAACATATGCGATAACACCACTCTAATAAAAATATAATTAAAAAACAAAACCTTAATAAAATACAAAATAAGATTGTTTAAAATTATTATGTCCTTTAAAAAATGACCTACAAATATTAAGGCTTAGATATTATTTATTTTGCCAATATATCAAAAAAAATATGTCGATTAGTTTATATAAATTTTAAATAACGACAAGATTGTTCACCACTAGGTATAATTCGCTTTTAGATTTAGATATATAATTAGATGTATGGAACGTTTGTTAGACCAAAATAATGGCCTACATAGTAACTGAAATGGTGCTATAGATCCTTAGATTTTGATCTCATATCAGCATGAGTGTTGTTGCTATTAATTGTGTTATCGACTCAAACTATCGAATCGGTTGTGTTAAATGATGTTAATGAAAAATTTATTCTTAGTACTTAGAGAGAAATAAATATTAGTTAAAAATTGGAAGATTTTGTTTCATTTCTGGAATAATCAATATATTTAAGTTATGGTTTTTATTGTCAATATTTAAAATGTGTGTGTATTTCTCAAGTCTGGTTAGAAGCAACCCTAAATAAGTGAGTAGTACAGAAATAAGCATATAAAATTTAAACATAAAACACATAAGTTAAACTTGGTCTTAGTTTTAGTTTATCTATAATAAATATGAAAATAGTGATAAATAAAATAATATGGTCGTAAACAATAATACCAAATACTACATATAGTCTAACAAGTAATGATAAATAGTAACTATTAACTGTACTTAAGTTTAAAAAAGTTGCTTATGTTGCAAATATTAAGCAGAACGGTGAGAATGGAGTAAGTAGTAAAAAGTTAGAATCATCTACAAAATAAAATGCAGTAAAATATAATTATTTTTTTATTTTGATCATAAATAAAATCAATAATGACAATACTTATATTCTCTTTTAAACTTTACACCACAGATTTGACTAAATGCATGGGGAATTGAGGTAGATACTCTCTTCTCTCAGGTACTTTTGTGTTATTCCTGCAATGTTAAGAAAATAATTGGTTAGTTTAATTTAAATTTTCTCCATAGAGTCTTAGACTCAACAGTGGAACAGTGCCTTACTATAAACAAATAATGGTTCCACTTAGGGAATTAACTTATTCATATATTTAGTTATTATAGGCATAACAATTTAAAAGCTATGTATATATACAGTGTATCTGACAACGCGGCCTTTGTCAAAACTGCCTATAGGGTTAAATATTTCAAAGCTATATACAAAAAACTAGTTAATAATTATCAATAGTTAAGGCAAAAGATCATTTTTCCTATTTCAAGATATTTGTATATGCTGTGTTACGCCTGAGGTAGTCATGATTAAATACAAATGACGTAGATTTCGTACTATGACTACATAAATACTATTAAAAGTTGTCAGTCTGTCGTTAAAAAAAAACCAGAAGAAATAGGTACCTTTACCACTTTGATTGGATAGTGTACACTAGCGTTATACTTGACAAAGGGCGTTTTATTTTGGAATAATAATTTCATTATTTGTTTTATTTGAAAACAGCATTTTTTTATTTTTGAAAATGTTACTTGTTTTATAATTTTAGGACGTTTATAAAGGCTAGTTAATATTATGCTTTAAATTAAAGTCGCTGTAAGATCTACACCTGTATATATAGATAATATATTATTTTTATTTTAATTATATAGATTCACCAGTAATAATTACAATATATAACTTAAACTAAATGCATTACATTTTATATATCAACTCACATTGATGCAGTCTTTTTCCTCTTGGGTTTTACTTTTATATCAATATAGTCTGTGGTTAGGATTATTTTTCTCACTGATCCAAAGAAATCTGTGATGGGTACTTTACTTGGATCACGCTTGAATAAATCACGTCGAACACCTACAGTTGAAAGGCAAGCACTTTTTGGACATACAGCAAGCTGAAATAGTATAAAAAATTTAAGCAATCAGTTTTTTATATAACATAACAATAGAAAAAGTTATCTTTTTAAATTTCTGTTTAAATTACAAAGACAAAGATTCTTTATAAAATTTTGTGATTCGATTTTTAACATTTTTCTGGTATATAAAACCAAATATATCCAACAAATCATTTTATATATATTTAAAATGGAAAAAATTAAAGGAATAATTTAAAGACACCCTCAGAAAAAATACTTCAATTGCATGACATTACAACAGAAAAGTTATCTTTATAAATTTCTGTTTAAAGTACTAAAACAAAATTCTTTATGAAATTTTATAAGTAACGAATATGTACTTACAAATTCTGACATTGTTTTCTTGCTATTAGGGTGCACATTTTCCAAGAATTCTAGCACATAGTATGTATATCTGTCTATAATGTAAACTCCAATTGCTGAATCAACATGGTGCTGTAATAAATAAAGATATTAGTTTTTATTTTAGAAAAAAAAATAGATTATGGTGATAAAATGTTTGACAAAATTTTGCTAAAGCAGTAAATATCTTGTACAGGCCATATTACGTATATTGCAAACATATGAATGTACTATAGAACAATTTTAAAATTAAATAGTAACTGGGACAGAAGACATGAACAATTAATTTAATGTTGTAGTCAACCTGTGATTATCTTAAAAAAATATAAGTCATGGTCAAGAAACAAATAAAATGTAATTCTAAATATACTCTTATTTACATAAAATATAATATGTACTTACAGAAAGTGAATCTTCACCAACTAAGCTACTCGCAGTCGCAAGGATGTTTGGGGAGTAAAATTTCTCATACATAGAAGATGCTTGACATGTATCTATTATAAAGAAAATCTCATTATACCTGAAAAAAGAAAGAGTAATTTCATATAAAATTTGTGTTCTGTTCTGTTCTACGGTAATGGCGTTCCGAGCATGCCAGTTGAGCACAATTTACCTCGCCAACACAAGAGTGTTTGGAGAATACACCATATAAAATTTGTTCTGGTAAGTTATATTATTCTTATGACAGATTTAAGAAATTATAAAAAATACCTTCTTTTCTGCCACATTTGTTCTAAGGCATCAGCTAGTTCTTGACTAGTAATTTCTTCAGAGTCTTGAAATTTTAAAAATCCATCTCCACCATGGCCAGTTAAATAAATAAGGATATTACTCCCTTCATCTGTGAGTAACCGCTTTGATCTTGGAGTGTCAGGTGGCACTCGTCCAGTAAGAAGACGAACAAAGTTTTCTACAGATACCTAGAGTTAATGTAAATTATTGTTTTAAAAATCATTTAGCATATAATTTTTTTATTGTAAGCATACATAACAAAACAAAATGATTCATAAAATTAATAATACTTTAATACACAAAAAAATATTCTAAGAGAAGTAACAAACACAGTTTATGGTCATTGATTAAAATAAAAAAAATCTTACTTCATATCCTCTGTAGTCAACTTCAACATCATCTCCATAAACATTTATTTGTTCATGGGCGTTGTTAAATATAGTGGCTGGACGGGGGTTCCGTGGGTTGCAAGCCATATCATCAGATATCATAAGTATAATCTGGCTATCTGGTATTCCTAGCCGTTTTACACTTCGATAAATTGAAAGAACATTCGCAACATGTCGGTAATTGAACCAAAATCGTGATGTATCTACTAGCACTGCCCAATTATTAGTATGATTTGATTTTTGAAATTTTTCTGGTATCTAAAACCAAATATATCCAGATAAGATGAAAAAATTAAAGCAGCATTCGGGAATAATTTAAAGACAACCTGAAAAAAATTTACCTCAATCGCATGGCTGATCCTTAGAAAAAAAGGAATAAGTAATAATAACAACAAGTTTTGCATTATAGTTGTAATTTTAATTATTTGTTTACTTCTATTTCAAATTAATAGATCGCTTTATCTTTAATGGTTTGACATTATTTTATTTAGATTCTATTGACATTGACAAGCAATGCTGCCGTTATATTTTGTTTCATAGTTCTTTGTTTAGAAATCAGATTAAACAGTGTGTATACCTTTAAATTGCTTTCTGAACTTAATTATTTAGCTATTTAAAGCCTGTACCAAAACTATATACATACGGTTCAGATAATACATCAAATAGAGTAACAAAGTGTATAGTCTACGAAGAATAGTACAAAATAATATAGAACCATGTGTAACAATCTTACCATATTTATTATTTATCACAGTTGTCCTTATGTTAAATAATTTTCAAGTAGATTTCAAATATCAATAAGACGCGCTTTGCATAATACTCAACATGAAATTCAACATGAAAGTCTGTATACTAAAAAAACAAAAATGGACTTTCTAAATGTTTGTTCTTGTAAAAAATAAAAATAAGCGGCCAATGCTTAGAAATCTTAAAGCGTAATTAAAACTCCTAGCTCCCGTAATATATACGAGATAAACATAATAAGTTTTATATGATTTTAAAATATTGAAATTATATACTTCGTAAAAAATAGGTATAATATTAAAGTGGCAATACTTTATTGCGAATAGACAAAAGTTGTGACATTTAATAATATTTGAGAAATGGTTGTCAGGTGAACAACGTAAACATAATTTTTGTAAATTTAACTATCGTTTTAGTCATGAGTAGCCGTAACCCTAACACTTTAATGAGTGTTCCAGATGAACAATTCGATTATTTATTTAAAATTGTCCTTATTGGTGACTGTGGAACGGGAAAAACTTGTATTGTGCAACGATTGAAATCCGGTAACTTTATAGAAAGACACGGCAATACAATAGGCGTAGACTTTTCAATGAAAACTTTACTAGTAGACGGGAAGAAGGTCAAGGTTTGTATTTCGTCTAGAAATTGATTTATCCTAAATTATTTATAACTAATCGTGCATAATTCAGCTTCAGATATGGGACACTGCAGGACAAGAACGGTTTCGAACAATAACACAAAGCTACTATCGCTCGGCGAATGGAGTTATTATCGGTATGTGCGTCGTATAATTTATATGTTATCTCATTATTGGTATACAAACTTTACCTACTTTATTATTACTCTATAAAATTGTAAAATGTTAATTTTAAATATCTTAACAACATCATTTTCATTTCAGTTTATGATATAACTAAAAGATCGACATTTCTATCATTGCAAAAATGGATAGAGGAAGTGAGGCGGTATACATCATCTAATGTAATTGTTTCATTAATAGGAAACAAATGTGACTTAACAGATCAGCGAGAAGTTGAACCAGATGAACCTAAGTCATTTTGTCGTTATGTTCCTGAAATAATGTTTGTTATGGAGACATCAGCAAAAGATAATACAAATGTTGAGGATACTTTCCGCAGCTTAGCAACAGAACTAAAGGTGAAGTATTGTCAGCTAGTATGTCTACTTTTTAATTTTTTTATTATTTTTTTATGTCTTCATGCTTTATCCATAGTAACATAGTAACCATAGAAACCTATTGCTAAGACACTGTGTTGCTTAGGCCCTGCATCCTCTGTTTCTGCTTTCCACCTTTTTTAATTTTTGTCAATAGCTATGTTTATCATAAAAATGCTCTACAATTGGCAGTGAGAAACCAGTTATGTATTACTTAATAAAATGAGTTAAGATGTCTTTATTTAATTTCAGAGGCAACATGATAGTAGTGAAGGACCTCCTGCTGAATCAGATTCAGTGGTTTTAGGTGAAAGTCACCCAGTAAGTAGGTGTCAACCTTGTAGATCTTCTTAAAAAATCTAGACAATTTACCATTTTTATTATTATTGTTATAGAAAAAATCTGTTTAGTTACATCTATAATTTACATTTTTTGCACAATCATGAGATGATTTAATGGTGCCCTAACAAATTATTATAAGTGAATCAGAAGGAACATGCGAATGTCTTTATGATCATTTTAAAATTAATAAATGTAATTTAAGTTTTTATAGCACTAAATGGAATGTACTTGAAAACTTTTACAACTTGCTAATCAATGAGGAAAATGTATAAAACAATAATTATTCTAACACATGCTATATTCATAAATGCATGTTAATTACTAGCATTCATTTCATATTAGAGAGTTTTTTAATCACCAAACACTTTTTGTTTAGTATTTTTCGGCTATGAATATTCAGTATATATAGCTTATGTCAAAAAAAAACCACCTGTATATTATTTACCATAGTGTACCAATAAAGGTGCTGTTAGTATAAGTATAAAGAGATTGTTTATAAAGTTTTATTTTGATCTGCTCATAAAATGGCTCATATTTAGCTTTACAAAGAAAAAAGGAAATAATTAAATAATTAAATAATTTGACTTATTCTTGGATTAGTCTTGAATTTTATCTCGAATATTGCTTTAGATAATTTTAAAATCTATGGTAACAATTAGCTTTGTTATTTGATGATCAATAACATGATATTTCTTAATTTAAAGTTTGAGACAAATTAAAAATGTTTCCAATTTACAAATTTTTATAAATTTGGAAGAACTAAAAGAATATAGTTAAATTTGATAGTATCATGTAAACATCAAACATTACAAGGGATGCTTCTAATTTACAAAACATTATAGGTACTATTGAAAGATCTAAAATGAATTTATGTAATGGAATTCTTTAATTGTAATTATTTTACTTTAGTATATAAGTTAAATACAATTATATTAACTAGATCAATTATTGCTCTACCTCCGAGTGTAAACTGTTACAATAGTATTGTGCTTTAATTGAGATAATACAACACCAATTATTAAGACTTTGCTCACTGTTTGTCTATATATGTTAATAAAAACAAGTCATAAGTGAAATAAATATATATATTTAAATTTTTAAACAATTTACATCTATTAGTTACATGTAAAAATTAATTTCTCAAACTTACAAAATAAAATGTATCTATATTATGTTCATAATGGCTTTAAAGTATTAATTTAAATGTAAATTCTCATTAGTTTTAAGTAATTTTAATGAAATTTTCAGAAGTCAGTTTCGATAAATAATTTTATTTTTAAATAACTATTATATACTTATACCACCAAATCGAGACTGACATTCGCCATATTTACATTTTGTAACATGTATAGATTATCTTTATTTCTTACGTCATTTACAAGGATGTATATTTTATATTTTTTAATCTTGATTTCTATTTTTATTCTGTATATATGTATAGTGTTGTAATGCCACTGCTGTCACAAATGTTGTAATACTGTAGAACTTAGAAAAAAATATTAGCCACATTTTCGTAACCACAGTGATGTTATATTCATTTTAATCTCATAGATTATATAGTCCAAAAATTAAGTCTTTTTTTTATTTTTGAATATCTAATTTAAATACTGCAACATGGAAAAGTTCTAGGAAAACAAACATGTTATGTGTATTTTACTTTATTTTGTATAAACCAGTGATCTAACAAAGTCATTTATATTTTCTTTAAAAATAAATGTGTTTTTGTTAACAGTTTAAGATTTTTCATTTATTTCTTTTTACTAATAGGTAATAAATGAATTGTATGTGTTCACGTTATTTAATATCTTAATGACGAGATGACAAATATAGATGCTTTTTTTTTACTTTAATTACGTAAATCTTCTTTAATACTTAGTTTTTTATTTATTGTATCTAAAAAATTTCAAAACTTATACTAATTTTATAGCAACTGAATTTATGGACACAAAAAGGCTTATTAGTTGATGTAAATCACCTTATCGGTACTACAAATTAAAAACTATATAGATTTTGTTTAATTAAAATAAAAATCAAAAGAAATTAACGCTATGATTCTTTGAATCGCTAACAATAATATCAAGTTGCTTAGTCACATGAATTCCAGATATCCATCCAAACTTCCCCGGCTCCGTGCCAAGTCGTCCAAAAACTCTTACCAATTGACCGGTAGGTTTAAAAACTTGAACTCTACAATTTCCCGAATCCCCAACTAAAATGAATCCCATGGGATCAACAGCTAGTACTTCCGGGATTCTAAATTGTCCTTTTCTGTGTCCCAATGAACCAAATTCAAGTATTTTGCTCTTATCCCGTTTATTATATACTTTGACGCGTCTATTGCCGCTGTCTAATACGATTACTCTGTCGTTAGTTATTGCAACAGATGTAGGTGCGTTGAATTCTGTGCATAGCACTTCCTTTGTTTCCCATAGCGATGTTTGTACAGTTTGCTTTCTTGTTGCCACTCCGTATTGGTCTACGAATGAGCCGTCTGGTTTTATTACCTGTATTTCGTAAAAAATGCATAAAAATTCGTCAACTAATATACTTAACTAAAGCATTTATAATTATATACTCGGAGAAGTTGGATTTTTCTATGTCCATTTTCGTCGCTCTGTAAACTAGGCTAAGCGCGGCGTTGAGTTCCACCAAATGAGTTCCACCACGCCTCAATGCCTCGAAAAAAGCCGAAAGCAGGGACGAAGCAACGAAGTGTCTTAATACTATTTTCCTATGGTTTTTTTAGTTCCCTCTGCCTACCCTGCCATGTGCGGGATAAAGCGTGAAGCCATAAAAAATATTATTAATAATGGTGACGGTTGCAAGTGGGAGAACGTTTCTATGTAGGCACTACAGAGAACATGTAAGGAAATTCTTAAACAGAAGAAATCCAAGTAATTTAAAATTTAATAATTTTCCTAACTATGACAATTTAATTTATTTTATTCAATATCATAATATTTATAATAATATTCACCTGTACTCTATCGTTCCCAGTGTCAACTACGTATATGTGAAGGTTAGCGTTATCTGTCGCTATGCCTTCTGGTGACCGGAACATGCCGTCGCGACTTCCCTTTTGCCCTATGGACCTAATGTACTCTCCGTCTTTAGAAAACACATGAATACAGTGTTTCCATTTATCTAAAATAAATAAAAATAATACAAATTAATAAGTAATAATATATAAATAAATGTTATTATTGCAGCCAATATTTTCATTACAGAGACATAAAATTTTTATGGTTTATTTATATGGCAATCAATAGCAGAACATTATACTACAAGTATTAATGTAATTTCACTTACATTTTTGTATATAAAGGTATATTTTTATAAGTATAACAACGATATAAGTTATAAAAATTTCGACGCAGCGTGATTAAGAACTCAAAAGGCTCAGTGGTTAGAGCGCCTACACGGTTTGCAAGAGGGCACGTGTTCAAATCCCGCTGCGTTCAAATTTTTATGTTTTCTTTAAGTAAAGTACCATGTTTCCGAGAATAAAATTTAGTATTAAAATCATAATATAAATAAAAGTAATAATAAAAAATTATAATATAAAAGCGTATTTCCACTTAAAAGGCCGGCAACGCATTTTGTAGCTCCTCTGGTGTTGCAAATGTCCATGGGCGGCAGTATTCACTTACCATCAGGTGATCTGTCAGCTCGTTTGCCACCTATACTATAAAAAAATTAAATTAAAACAGACATTGAATAGTTATAAACTTACCAGTAACGTAAACCTCGCCTAAAGTCTTCATAAAGGCAATATGGACGGGACAAAGCATCTCATCGCAGGACAGTCTAGTGATAATCTTAGCTTGCGTCCTCTCTACTACGAGGACGCTGTGGCTGTCGACGCCGCAAATGTACAGATGGTTGTTCCAAGGACCGACCCCCACGCCTGCTGGACGAGATGTCTTCCGCCAAATGTAATGAGGTATGAAGTTTCTGGATCTAATATTAAATTTTGTTATATAATATTGAAATTGTTTGTCATAAGTTGTACATATTGTTTTTTGTATTTTTTTATGTCTTCGCGCTTTATCCCGCACATGACAGGGTAGGCTGAGGGAATTGCAGGAACAATAGCAACATAGTGTTAAGACGCTCCGCTGCTTAGTCCCTGCTTACCGCCTTTTTCGAGGCATTTATTATTACATTTTGAGGTTGAGGCTGCACCTCTGCGACACGACAGTAATTTTTTAGTGTCCTTTCAATTTTGAGAAAATGTACTTCATTATATAAAGTAAACGCATTCCTTTATTTAATTATATATGTTATAAAATAATTTCTCGCAAAATGAATCTATTGCCATGACTGTGATAAGAATAATCTACAAATAATGTAGAATAATCTAGAATAGGCTACAAAATATATTTACCTATAAAATACTGATAAGCTAGCCTCACTCTCCATTGGATCATACATCTTAGCTGCTTCTGGAACTGGATCATCAGATTCCGCATCGAATGGTGTGGCTCCGTCAGATTCTATACTAAAAGTCTCTTTGTCGAATGTATATTTTTCTGAATCCCATTTAGATACGTCCGACAGAAGTTGTAATGTGTTTTGATGTATGTTTATGAATGTTACTACCTGTAAGAGTTTGCTTTTTTAGTATAATTTCTATGATTTTTTTACATGTTAGTATCAAGTAGTTGTGTATATTTTGGCAATATAGGAGCCAATGCCAAACTCTGGGCTTACCGGGAGCAAGGGCTATAATTAAAAAATAAATTCAATAAATTCTTCAAGAAAACATATATAATTATTTTTTCTATCCTTAGTGTGGATTACTAAAAATAAATCACTAAAAATAAATTAAATCAATTTTTACTTAGCAAATATATTGTATTACTTAATTATTTATTAATTAATAAATATTTTTTAGATTCGCACAAGGTAACCCTATGATAACTGTGTTATATAAAAACATCGGAACCATGTAAAATGTGCATGCGTTTCCATAACTAATTAGTAAAATTATAATTGCTTATACCTTCTGTTGTGTATTTAGGATAATTAAATAAATAAGTGATTAGGTAGTGGCAACATAATAAGTGACAGTTGGCGGTATTTTTGAAAAGTACTGGAATCTAAAAACAAGATGGCAGTTATAAAATCACCGAGTAAGTATACAACATTTGGCGACGAGAAAAATCGGAAAATATAGTGAAAATAGTGAGTGAAACTAAGTGTAAAGTGCTTATATATAATGGGGGACCTTAAATTTGAGTCATTTAATATTAAAAATGATAATTGCGAAAACTATATCGAGAGATTTGCGTTTTTCTTAGAAGCACATGGTGTAAATGATATTAATAAACAGAAAGCTATTTTCTTTGCGTCATGTGGTGATGATTTGTATAGTTTGTCAAAAACATTGATATTTCCAAGTGATTTGAGCCAGGTAACCTTGGTGGAGGTGATAGCGAAACTAAAGAACCATTTTCGTCCAAGGCCAAATGAAATAGTGGAATCGTATAAATTTCACATGCGAAGGCAAGGCACAGACGAATCTATGCAAGATTACATTGCTGAATTAAGAAAAATGAGTAGATTTTGTAATTTTGTTGACCTCGAAAGAACTTTACGAGATCGATTGGTATGTGGAGTATACGATACGAAACTACAGGAAAGTTTTTTAAAAAAAGTTGGTTTGACGTATGAAATGGCGGTGGAAATGGCGCTACAAGCCGAAAAACGAGGAGAAGACTTGAAGGTAATAAATGTGCCAGGGGAATGTAGTTCCGGTTATAGTGCAGGGTCTAATAAGTATAATATTGAATCTGAACCAATGGAGGTGAGTGCAGTAGAAGAAGGTAAAAGAAAAAGATCGTATTGCTATCGTTGTGGGGGTAACCATATGTACCAAAAGTGTAATTTTATATCTTCTAAATGTTTTAAATGTAATAAAGTTGGTCACATAGCTAAAATGTGTGGAAAGAATAAACAAAAATATACAGAAGTGAATGAAGTTGATCAATTTATGAATGGAATACATTGTATGAGTGGATCCGAGCGAGTACCACCTGTTGAAGTGATACTTAAGCTAAATGGAAAACCTGTTAAATTTGAGGTAGATTCAGGGTGTTCATGTTCAATTATATGTGAACAACAAGCATGGTACATATGGAAGAACAAATTGCCAGGGCTAAAAAGAAGTTGTTTAAATTTACACACTTGGACAAATAATAAGGTACAGTTACGGGGTAGCATTGAAGTTTTTATTGAATATGGTAATTTTAAAGGCAATCTCATGTTGTTAATTGCTCGAGGACAAGGAAAAAATCTTTTGGGAAGAAATTGGTTTCAGCAGTTGGGAATAACAATGGGAGGCATAAATTATGTTGTATCAGAAGATAATAATTATAATTGCATACAGGATACATCACTACAAGAGTTGGTGAAGAAATATGAAGAAGTTTTTCAGGAGGGATTAGGAGAATATAAAGGGCCAGAAGTAAACATAACTTGTAATAGAAGTATACAACCAAAATTTATGAAAAATAGACCAGTACCATTTGCAATCAAAGAAAGGGTATGTGAGGAAATAGATAGATTAGTGAGAACAGGGGTGCTTGAACCAATACCCTATTCGGATTGGGCTACGCCTATAGTTCCAGTTATAAAGACTAATGGGAATATCAGATTGTGTGGTGATTACAGATTGACTGTCAATATGGCGACAGACACGGGTGGTACCATATTTACTAAGCTGGATCTGAAAGAAGCATATACTCAAGTAAAGGTGACAGATAATACTGCAAAACTATTAACCATAAATACTCCAAAGGGATTATACAAAATGAAGAGATTACCATATGGTCTAAAGGCGTGTCCAGGGATATTTCAGAGGTTGATGTCAACTACAATGGCTGGTATAAAGGGGGTTACAGTTTTGATTGATGATATTTTGCTGGCCGGAAAAGGAATACAAGAACATAATGATAGATTAGAAAGCGTACTTAAGGCTCTAAAAAATGTGGGTTTGAGACTGAACAAAAAGAAATGTCAGTTAGCAACAAACCAAGTAGAATTTCTAGGTTATGTGGTAGATAGCAAGGGAATTCATCCTAGTCAGAAAAAAATAAATATAATAAAAAATGCCAAAGCACCAAGAAACATCAAAGAACTACAGGCATTTCTAGGGTTGTTAAACTTTTATGAAAGATTTATAAAAAATAAAGCAACATTGCTGGAACCATTACATAGGTTGCTTGATAAAAGGGCAGTGTGGAAATGGGGCAAACCGGAACAGGAAGCATTTGATAGAGCTAAAGCTGGACTATCAAGCGAACAGACTTTAACACATTTCGACAATACAAAACCAGTTATATTGACCTGTGATGCATCGGAATATGGAGTAGGAGCGGTGTTAGCCCATAAAATGGAAGATGGATTGGAACGACCAATAGCTATGGGTTCTCGAACTTTAACAAAGGCAGAAAGAAATTATAGTCAAATGGATAAAGAAGCGGCGGCGATTATGTTTGGCATAGAAAAATTCAACCAATATCTCTATGGACGTCATGTATTGATATATACGGACCATAAACCATTGCTGGGAATATTAAGTCCTAATAAGGCTATTCCAAACATTTTATCTCCTCGTATGATGAGATGGGCTTTAAAATTAAATGCCTATGATTATGAACTGCAGTATAAATGTGGTACAAATATCGGAGGAGCGGATGCACTAAGTAGATGGCCAATGGAAACAACAGAAGAATTATCAAAAGAAATGTCAGCTGACGTTTTATTGCTGGCAGAAAAGCCAAGTGCTATTGAATATTCTTGTAAGGATATTGCGGAACAAACAACTAAAGATAAAATAATGGCGCAAATTAAATATTGGATTTTACATGGATGGCCAGACAAAGTTGAGGATGCTGCTTTAAAGATATATTGGGTAAAAAGAAACGAGCTTTCTCTGAGCAATGAGTGTATTGTATGGGGAAGTCGAGTGGTGATACCACCTCCGATGCGAGAATATATGTTACATTCCTTACATGAGGCACATGATGGTATTGTGGTATCAAAATCTATTGCTAGGAGTTATTTCTGGTGGCCAGGTCTCGATCATGAAATCGAAAAATTAATTGCAAGCTGTGAAGGTTGCCAGACAAATAGGAATAACCCAACAGGCACTACACATTCTTGGATTACACCTGAAAATCCATGGCAACGTCTACATGTAGATTTTTTTGGTCCAGTCAATAAACAGATGTTTTTAATAGTAGTAGATCCCCATTCAAAATGGCCAGAAGTCAAAGTAGTTAGAACAACCTCAAGTGAATGTGCCATTAAAGCACTTAGAGAGATATTCGCAGAGCAAGGATTACCAGAAGTGTTAGTTTCAGATAATGGCACTGCATTCATTTCTGAAGAATTCAAAACATTTTTAAAGAGTAATGGCATAAGACAAGTTTTGACCCCTCCATATAGCCCTTCTACAAATGGTCAAGCTGAAAGGACAGTACAGACAATAAAAAATAAATTGAAACTTTTATCAAATGAGGACATATCAGTAAAACTGCCTAGATTATTATTTGGTTTAAGAACTAAGCCAAGTACAGTAACCGGAAAAACTCCAGCTGAATTACTTAATAGAAGACGTTTTAGAACAAGATTTGATATAATACACCCCTTTTCTAGTAAACAAGTTCAAGAAACTCAATTAGAATGCAATAAACAAGTTCCGGTAAGAATGTTTAGAATTAAAGATAAAGTGTGGTTGAGAAATTACTCAAGAGGAGAGAAATGGATAAAGGGAGAGATATTCAGAATTAAAGGACCAGTCAGATTTTTAGTTCGAATAGAGGATGGACCAATAGTAACTAGACATATTAACCAACTGAGGAAGCGGGAAGTATATATCCCAACTCCTTCTACTGAAATGAGACAGCAATTAGGTATACCACATGATGCTGTTGTAACATTTAATAGTGAAATACTCAAACATTAATCTGCAGAAAATATATTTAGTATTAAGTTTAGGTTAATAGATAGGGTTAAAAGAATATGAACTTATGGGACTTGTGGGGAAGGTATGTTGTGTATTTAGGATAATTAAATAAATAAGTGATTAGGTAGTGGCAACATAATAAGTGACAGTTGGCGGTATTTTTGAAAAGTACTGGAATCTAAAAACAAGATGGCAGTTATAAAATCACCGAGTAAGTATACAACACCTTCATAGATACTTTATTAATGTTTTTAGGTCATTAAATTACCGACTTATATGAGAAACAGAGATAAATTAATAAAATAAAGAGAAAAAAAACAAAAGTAAATAATTATCACAAATCTTACGGACCGTCTTAATGACCACAGTGGCGCGGAGGCGTAGCGTCTACATAAAAAGGCGACGGTTTGTGGGTTCGATCCCCACTCTGGGAAGATGGATTTTTCTATTTTCATTTTCTTCGCTCTAGAAACTAGGCAAAGTGCGGCGTTGAGTTCTTCACTTAACACGCATTGCTTCGAAAAAAGCGGAAAGCGGGGACGGAGAAAGCAGGCACTAAGCAACGGAGTATCTTAACACTAGGTTCCTATGGTTCCTGCAGTTCCCTCTGCCTACCTTGCCATGAGCGGGATAAAGCATGGAGACATAAAAAATCTTACGTTGTCAGTCTCTTCAGTATTGTCCTTTACATTCATAGCTAGGGTAGCGACGTTTCGCGCATCATCCAGCGATGCCTTCAAAGCCAATGCGGACATATCTCCAGATTTTTGTAAATCTGTTGCTTTTTTCAACAATTGCATTTTTGCTTCTAAAATTGCGTTTATTTTTTCTTCCGTTGCAACGTTTATGTGTTCTATGATACGTTCACAGCGGTCCTGAAATATTTATTTATTTATAGTATTAGTATTTATAACGTTTCTAATGTAGTTTGACTTATAAGCTAAGCTAGCCAAATACATGAATGTTTATTTAATTAAATATTATCTAAGCTAATGATGACATTTTAATAATATTTATTCGCAATTTAGAGAAAGCATACCTTATAGTGTTCTATTTTATGCTCGAGCCGGTTGGCGGCGGAATCCAGTTCTTTTAAAATGGATCCTAATTGAGTCCGCATGTCCTCTAAATGTTGTGACCAACAAACCCGACAAAAGTTCTAGAACGAGACATCAATAGATAATCAATATGTATTTTATAGATCAACTAATCACAGATACTCTTGAAAGCGTATATATATTTGTATTTTATTACAATTTGTCCGAAAAATAATTCCAACAAGACAATCTACAACGTTCCTACATCAATTTGAAACTAAACTTAATAAGTGGCTCTATCCAATTCTCATTTACAGTAACTGATACATTCCTTACATGTCATTTTAAGCACTTAGATATACCGCAAGTTTCTGGATCAAATCAGAATAATATTTTAAATAGTATATTATATTTTACTATCAAAAAACGCGTGATATGCACCGGCAACATTATAATGCTTTTATAACATACAACACGTTATTAACACAATTTCTTATTAATGATTATATGAATTTATTTGAACATACCAATTTGCAATGTTGACAATAAGAGACATCTACGTTATCACACATAGTCTTGCAATGTGTGCATCTCACACCAGCCGCGAAAAGCTCAACACTTTGCATGTTATTTGCAGTTGTGGGAGGCGTTTCTACCTTCTTTTCCTTCCCCTCGTTTATACCCACCATGGCCAGTAAAGTGTCGATATAAAGATTTGATGGTAAATCATCGACGAATTGTGTGGTTTGCACCTGAATTCTAGTGCGGCAGATTGGACAAGAGATTACTAGGAAATCTGTAATCGTTGAAAACACACAGTATTGAGTCACTAATCATTGGGGAATTAATGATAAATAAACATTATATTGACTTATACTAATGTTAGATGTATGTATTTGATATCCGCACATAGATAAATATACGTATCTACGTTTTACCTTTCTACATTGATTTTTGTTTGTGTATTTTAAAAGTATAAATTTTAAATAATAACAGAAAAAAATCTGTATCAGTCAAGCTTAAAGTATTACAACTTAGTTAAAGTATTACAAATTAGTATTACAACTCTTATAGCTTAACATCAAATCTATTTTATAGCTTATTTATTTCATACACATATTTCAAAATGTCTCTTAACAAGCTAAATGTAAACTCTAAGTGCGTTTTGATTAACATAAAATAAGATTTAATTTATATAAACAATTACCTGCAACATATGCTTTGAGGCAGGTATAGCAAAAAGTGTGCTGACACGGCAACATTTTCGGTTTATTTATAACCTCCAGGCATAGTGAGCATTGAACAAGTTCCTTGATGCCTCCAGCTGATAACCTATTAGAAGAGAGGATATATAGAGGATAATAACAGATATTATTATGAAGATTATAAGTTGTATTTCTTTTTATATCTTCACGCTTTATCCCACAAATGGCAGGGTAGGTAGATGGAAATGCAGGAATCATAGGTTGCTTAGTCCCTGTTTTCTCCGCCCCGCTTTCCGCCTTTTTCGAGGCAGTGGCAGAATTCAACGCCGCGTTGCCTAGTTTAGAGTGAAGAAAATGGAAATAGAAAAATCCATCTTCCTTGAGTGGGAATCAAACCCACAAACCGTTGCGTTTACAAGTAGACGCGACGCTTCTGCGCCGCTATTTATTTTTATCTGATCTGAATGATTCCATCGAAAAACTATCCTTGTATCATATTTTATCTGTAGAAATTACACACTGTTAAACCAGATGGGGAAGCTAAAATATTTGAATATAAACATTCTTAAGCGTAGCATAAATTTCAAAGCGAAAATAAAAATGAAGCCAACGATGTCGCAAACGCAAGTCATTACCTAAAATTTATGAGCATCCTTACATACATAAGGTATTTTGTATTGTACGGTGCCAACTACAGCTTTGACAATGCATACAAATTTAAAGAACACTTGTAGAATAAAACCATTTAACGCTTATTACTGTTTCATTTATTTTAAGGTGGAAATAAAGGTAAAAGATATTATAGTACAATTACTACTGCAATCTCAGATCGTATAATGATAATTTGTAAAGATTAAGTAAAAATTTATTATCAAATTAAATATTATTTGATTAAATGAAATTTTTAAGAATTCTATTTTAAGCAAATAATGTTTTAAATTATTTTGAATTAAAAGTTATTTTTTTTATATATTCTATAAGTTTTATTTTATATATTCTATATATTATTTATATTGAAAAATCTCGCATAATCTGTTTACAATGTAGCTGCATATCTATGAACACTAATATTTAGCTTATTTTATATTAGCTAATATTTTTATAAGCGAACTGAATGAAAATATATAAGAGAATATTTTTAGCTTACTTTCTTGGTTTTGTTTCACATGCTGAATTATGAATTGATCGTTGCGATGATGCTGTTTGTGTAGCTTGTTTAAATATAGGAGGGCTACTTTGCTGCTGAGGTGTCAGATTAGGGGATGTATCATCTACACCTTTTTGGCTATGCCATCGTTTTAAACTAAAAAATGGCCTCTTTTTCACTTTCTCTTCCATTTCGGCAACTTGTATGTCTTAAAAAACAATTAGCACTGACATGAACTTATCTATTATCATAATATTATTATCAGTTTATGCCGATTCATACTATGATTAGCCAATTTTGATAAGATAATAATGATTTTGATATTTATGGATATTGTTATTAATTGTTGCTTTATAATAAGTGTTTTCATGATATAATTATAATTTGTACATATTATACGTGGAAGTTTGTTGTATAAAACATATCATATTACGATATTTTTTATTTCCAAAACAGTTGAGCCACGTTTATTTTTATTGACTTAATATCCTGTCTATAATCTGTTGAGGATGAACGGGATTAACAAATATTAGGCTTGTAAAAAATAATATGATAAGAATTGTAATTTATTTTTACTTTTACTTTTATATATTTACCATCAATAAGCGCCGTGATTTTATTACAGTCAAAATTTTGTACACAGTGGCGTAGTTTTGTCTTACTACTTTATAATTAATTCACGCTAGTAGAGATCGAATCCAAAGTCATTTTGTTCTAGGTGAGAGAGCGCTACAGCGCTACAGTAACTGTTTTATAATGTAGTCACTCTATTTCATCAATATAATAAATAAAATATATTAAAGTTTTATACATCAAATATATAGGTACCTACAGTTAGAAATTTGTATGATTTAAAATACAATTCAACGAAGTGAAATTTTAAAACACGTCTTTTTGTATAATTCAGTATGTACACAAACAAGGACACAACGTTACATGAATCTTCTTGGGAAAGTAAAAAAAGATGTAGGCTTTTGGGTTGCCATATTTTATTTGACTTCATATTTTTACCTAAATACATTATAATATCATATATAAAATTTTGATAGTATATTCTAATAGGCCTTTTTTTAATTTTATCTATTTAAATTTACTAATAAATTACCAATTACTCCTTATTATACCCAAACGTAATAAAACAATTATAATTCACAACGTTGATCCACTGTCATTGTAATATCCACATTCCACGCGCTGAAAAGCAAATTTTAGAACTTCTAATTAAGTCAAGTTGTAAAGTAAGGCACTTAATTATTATATCAAACAAAAAATATTAATTTGATTTACAATTTGGAATAAACTAGCTAAAAATAACGTGATAGCTAAAAATATATTTCTAATCGTAGAGTTCTTAAGCAATGGTAACGAAATCTAGCTTATAATTGCCAAAATCTAATAAAATGACTTATTGTTGGTAACACATTACTTGTCAAACGATTGTTCTTTGTAATGGTCTTTGGGTAGCGGAAATTTGTAAAAATCTCCCTATAGAGATGCTAACAACGATATAAGTTGTATAAAAGCATATAAGAATTTCAACGCGGCGTGATGTAGAACGCATGGCTCAGTGGTGAGAGCGCCTGTACGGTTCGCAGGAGGGCGCGGGTTCGAGTCCCGCTGCGTTCAAATTTTTATATGTTTTCTTTAAGTATTTTTTCTATCCTCAGTGTGGATTAACACTTTAAAATCATAAAAATATTTAACACATTACTTGTATGCCTATAAACCTAAGCCTAGAGTTGCTTGCTTGTACAATTTAAGATATTATATAAAATTATATTTAGCAAGTTTGCGCTTTGATTAATGTTTACATACAATATCTGTCTTAATTGTTAATTATTAGTATCTTTCATTAAAGATAAAAAAAAATAAAAGCAAAATATGCATCTTCAACGCAAACATTTTACTCAGAAAAATTTTAACCTGCGATCACTTACATATTACAAACACTTTAAACACGAGATAATAATTGATTCAATTCCTATTTAGGGAGAATGGTGAATCTCAAAAAGTGGAAATCGGGGAATCGTTTAAGGTTCAATAAATGAAGAAAAATATAATAAATAACGACTGGTGGGTAATAACAGTACTAATACCGTTTATCAATTACATATAATATAAATAAGTTCATCTCCGATTACTCGACTGCTACATCTCCATTCTCCTATCAAAAATAGTCGTAAACGACCAAAAAGGTTGTATTGCAATACATAATATGATAGCCCTAATAGCGCTTCATTACGAGGGATGTGTTCAACTAACCGTGTCACACAGCGACCGCCGGCAGATCAGGGTGAACAAGTTTTCGATTTATCAATTGAGTTAGCGATGTGAGAGAACCTACGCAGTACGAGATGATGCAAGTGCTGCAAAAAAGCAAATGTGGCGCGCGATTAATTATATTATATACCAACATCTATGTACGTTTCATTTTAAGGTCAATATGTCGATTTCACTTACAGAAATGTTTGCTTGTAAAAAATTCTATGATAGTAATATTATTATGTCTGGGATTCTAGATGATATTAATAAAGTTTAGTGCTTAAATAAATTGTGTGGATATTATTTATACAGACGATTTTTGGGACTTAAGTTCGTATATGTAGATTAGATCATTGACAAATAATTATCACTGATCTAGGTTATGGTAATTATTTACTTGTGGATTACATTAAGCAAAAAGGGATAATTCAATTATATTTTCTACTTCATATAAAAATGGCAGAAAAATATGACATAGATATTCATTTAGAGTAATATAAACGTTTCAATCTATCATAAGTATATTATACTACTATAGACTCTAAAGCTTGATGCATGAAGCTTAATAGCCTCGTTAATGTGTATGAATGTACCGAACTTTTCGATCAACGCTAATTAAACGGGACGATCTTAAAATAAGTCTAAAATTACAGGTATTGACAATAATGGCGTAATATGCGGGAAATAATCTTTAGCGTGATCGCATTAAAAGAGTTCAACTATTTGTGTAGTTCTACATAGGAATTGATTAAACGACATTAAGATAGATTGATACAAATGGACAATTAGATATTGTCGTCGTAGTAGAATTTTATTCTTATCTGGTAATATCAGTAACATCATGTTTAAGATTTACATAGATAAAGCATAAAATGAAATAGATAAAACAAAACACAAAATAAAAAATTCCACGCTGCTGTCGTTAAAATTTAATTGTAAATGGATCAAATAAAAAAAAAGACATACTAATGGCTAAGGTTTATACAGATTTATTCTATAATAATTAAAAAAAAAATATTTTGTGTAAAGAAATTATTATATTAATTTCAAACGTGATATGGATATTATGTCTCGAACGTTACCGATAACACACCTTTTTTAATGCCGTCGTATGCGGCTACTGTTTGAAAATAAGACTGTTTACTTTTAATATTAATCTGCCGACGCAAAACAGTGAAGATTATCACTGTTTTGCGTCGGCAGATTAATATTAAAAGGACAAACGAACAAAGTAAGCTTTTAAGCTTTATTAAAGTTCTTTACGTAGTTTGCTAAGTACTGTTCTGTTCTGTTCTACGGTAATGGCGTTCCGAGCAATTTGCTAAGTAAGAAGGATGTCAGACGAAGGTCGAAGAGCTAAAGCTGTTTAAAAAAAAAAAAATTATATATGAACAAGTTTCATTCAAATCCGTCTGGTAGACCCAAAGATGTGCTTGTACAAACAGATAAATAGACAGTTCTATCAGTATTATTTTCCATCTACCCGCACTAATTTTTCGAATAATAATAATAATAAAACTAAAAAGTAGCGTGCAGAATCGAACCTACTATTCTCGACATATAGGCAGCGTCACTAATAAGTGATCATTTTACTCGGACGACAGGCGACAGACGTGATATGTGGCGGGCGTCTTGACTTGCCGCTTTAACGACTACTGATATATTATATTTACACTATGTAAATACAAGTTTTGCTTTACCTCCTATTTATGTTTACAAGTTGTTATCTTATAATATAATAAATAAATAAACGTTTTAAAATTATAGCAATTATAATAATTTCTTTATATAATGATTGGAAAATCCTACTCAACTCAGTTTTCACTAGTTCTCAGGCCTAAGGCATTTTCCTTTGTATCAGTATTAATACAACACACATCTATAATACTTTGATTGTAAAGGTTACAGTACTTGTGTAATAAATATTACTGTTAATTAAAATGGTAATAGGTTTATTGTTAGCTTTTTTTCTCTAGCTAGTAGGCAGAGGGAACTGCAGGAACTATTTGAACCTAGTGTTAAGACACTTCGTTGCTTAGTTCCTGCTTTCTCCGTCTCCACTTCCCGACTTTTTCGAGGCATTGCGTGTTGAGTGGCTCAACGTCGAGCTTTGCCTAGCTGCCAGAGCGAAGAAAATGGAAATAGAAAAATCCATCTTCCCAGGGTGGGAATCGAACCCTCAAACCGTCGCGTTTATAGGCAGACGCTTTCGCCTCTGCGCCACGACAGTCCTCTATTTCTGCTCCGGTCCTCTTACTGTAGCTGAAGGTGAAAAAATTTCCGGTTTAAATTCAAAAAATATTTTTGTTTAAACAGTTTGTCCAATGTCGAACTGTCCTATGTAAACCACCGCTATACTATGTCTTAAATAATTCCCATGACAGATACCCAAGGCAATTTATATCTATTTATTAGATGTACCATTCAATATAGGTATATATATATATATATATATATATATATATATATATATATATATATATATATATATATATATATATATATATATATATATATATATATGCATGATAAAATTTCATAGAATACAGTGACTCTCGTATAAGATCATACTAAATCAGGATATGCTTTAGTAAATAGTTAAATGTGAAAAAATTTATGACACATAGTGCGAAAGTTAAGGTCATAGGTAGGTTGAAAGTTAAGGTCATAAACGTTTGTGATCTGTTTTATTTGCTTAAATCTTTGTTGATACTGTATACTGTATCTGACTGTAGTAATCTACTAGATTGTATCTACCATATAATTTATAAATTCTAGAAGTATGAGGGTTAATGTTTAATAAACCAATAAAGTTAAGTTGACAAATAAGGATAGGGAGTAAGAATCGAGTAAATTATTTAAGAATAAAATAAAAAGATATTTTAAATTTAAATTTTTAATATAAGCTAAACTTCAGGACATTCTAATAATAATTATTAATTTTTATTAACAAGTAATGATCACGAATTAAAATGATATAAAACACAACTATTGTGTGTACAATACCTTTTATGCGTACTTTGTTTCCAGTAACTAGACAGTTAAATTGGCGGTTCTCCATATCAGGCCATTTCATCTTGCTTGTAATCTTCCTATAACCTGATGTGAATTTAAAACACATACCTAATATGAAATATAAACTAAAAAAAACAAAAAATCAAAATGGAAGACACGTCCTTAGATTTCACATGTTAATCGACAATGTCATTTGTTTAATTGATTTCTTAGAAAGCTTCATTCATTAAAGCAACATTGGCTAGATATAAACTAGTCTCCACTTTTGCGTACATTCGCAAGTTTAATGTGTCAAAAAGCAATTTTAACGGAACATTTTATATTTTATTATTAAAATTCAAGTATTTCTTGTGACAGTCGTGTGGCAAAGAATAATAAAATAAGTATATGTTCAAGTCGACGTTAGTCCGACTCATTTTCTTTCTACTGTTTACGCTAAATATTTAATTAAAACAACAATAGGACATAAAATGCATTATTTATACTTAGTGCTTTGATGTGTGCTTCACGGTTTAACTTCGTGGTTACTAATTAAACTCTTTATGTTAGCTTTCGTTGTAACTGCTTGATTTATCTATAAATTTAGGAAATAAAAAATATAAATAACTAGCTTTTAAAAGAAGCTTTATTCGTTTAATTAAATCTTCATACATTTTTGTCTAGAACTTTAGAGTACTCTGACGGCAGGTGTAGTGGGTTACGTTGAAAATTAACGAAATTTAATATAGAATAATCTTCCACGATAAATAACTTTTAAATAAAAAAAAATTAAGCTAGTAGTGTCTGAAATTAGTGTGTTAAATTAAATAAAGTTTTCAGGTTCCAACAAATATGTACCTAATCATAGTAATACCATAATGATCTCCACGCCATTTCCTAGCAAAGGGAACATGGTATTAAGACACTCCGTTTGTCACTACCCGCCCAATTTGTGATATATGGTCACGTCACTTGTGCTGTTACTATTTAATGTAATAATTAGATAATATATAATATAATTATAACCATTATTTCATTTGTAAGCGCTTAAATCTGAAGTATAATCATAAAATAAATTATTTTAATACAAATTAACAAGTAAATGTTACATAAAGTAAAATTATAAAAGGTAAGGTAAAGGAAAGGAGAAGAGATTATTCAATTAGTGATCGAATTCTCTTCTCCTAATCAACTCCAGTTAAACAAAGTTATTCTACTTACAAATAGCTTTGAATAGCGTGTATGGCGCCTATTACAAGATTTCGCTTTCAATTATTTTGCACCACTGCATTCTAAGAGATACTCTTGAGTGTCACGTATAGAATATGCAAACAGCCGTAATTGTATACTGAAAACGATTTGTTTTAACTATATTTCCATAATAAGTGCATTTTGCGATGCAACGTAAATTTTGATAAAAGATTTACTTCGTACGATTAAATAATATTATTGAATTTCTAATAATTAATATCGCTATATATTTATGTGAAAATTTTTCAAGTTATGTCAAAAGACGTCAGCAAGTGGTAATTACAGGTTTTCATTAGGTTTCCAAGCGAGCGGGTTTGTCCACAAGTAGGCATGCTACCAAAGCGAAGCAGGAAAAGGAGCACTGCTAACCCAGTGGCCAACTCGCGAGGCGACGTCGAGCGATTACCGCGCGCGCGCCTCCATTCCATACCGGTACTGCCGTCCCGCCGCCCGCAGTTTCGCAAATTACAAAAACTAAAACCAACCTGACCTATGAAGTTCAACGCGGTACGATGACGACGAACCTATCACCCCTGGGTGCCACCACACTCCATTGTTTCATAAAGAGGAAAGCGATGAACGTTTCTTGCATTACAATTAGCAAAGAGAGTTTCGGCTACGAGTGAATACAAAGTCGTCAATACTGCTCCTCTACGGACAGACGACGAAAGGACTCGGGGGATATCGTGCGTAAATTTTGAAACTGTCGATGAGGGAAATTCGACTCGGATTATTTGAAGGAGGGCAAATTTCATAGTGTTTGTTATGCGAGAGCGTGCCCGAAACTTGGCGAAATTTTGGCAACAGACACAACGACATTGACAAGTGCAGTGCGGGACAGTAATCATCGGATACGTTCTGTGATGATCGCCCGTCAGGAACATTATCGTGATTAAGTGTCGATATACTCAAATCAGTGCTGTGCGCTTAATGTGCTTTAAAAATATTTTTTGACGGTAAAAACTGGTAAGGTATTTTTGTTTCTATATATATTTACCTTTGCGTACTATCGGTGTTTATACATAAAGTAAGGCATAAGAGGCATTTTTTATTTATAAACATATCGAATTCTATTATTTGACAGCTCCGATTCTATCTAAAAATCGATTATCACATTTTATGAACTATTATTATATTGTCAAAAATGTAAAACTAAATATTTAGTTATTATTCATTAATGAATTAGCTAACACTAAATCAAGGAGTCAATAACCTTCCTATAATCAACTAATTAGACTTATATAACTGTTTCTTAATTCTGTACTGATTTATATTAGCATTATTTATTACGTCCTTACATTTTATTTTTTCATACAATTACAACACGTTCAGTATGCAGGTAAATCAGGTTTCAAAAGATTAATAACCTCCTTTAATGTTTCCTTTTAAAAATGTAAGCCTACCATGCTTATACATGCGTACCGTTCTAGTTGCTAGGCAGTCGCTAAGGCATCAAGTGAACCTATGAAATAAATAGGCTAGAATATAAAAGCTAGTTAGTTTATATGAAATACAGTGGTCGAAGAATAAAACAGACCGCAAGTGAAAACAATAACACATTTGGCAGATGGAATTGTGTCATTTACGTATTGTACGCATTTTGTATGGTCTCTACAATGCTCTATAACAGATACGTTTGCCAACTACTGGAAATTTAGCCTGGTCAAGTAACGTTGTTTTAGTACAGTTATATTAAAATTGCTAGCTGCTTTTTTTAAATGAGCTTATACAGAAACTAGGTAATATATGTATATATATACCAAATAAAGATAAGCTAAAGAGGTAATTGTAACAAGCCGTCTGAATAATTTAATAGCTACGGGTGCAGAATCGTTCATTCGCCGCAGGCTTTATTATGATTATCCATGTAACATAATGATTAGCAATCGTTAAGTAGTATTATATTTTTTTTGTTATTTTTATTTTATATTTGATATAAAAAAAATGAAAAACTGTCCAGATCCATTTTCGTGTCATATTTTCCTCAATTAAATATTTCGTGCTGATTTAAATAATGTTAAAATAATAGTTTTTTAATTTTCTGTTTTTTTTTTTAATTCTAACGCCCTTTTGTGATATTTAGCGACTTAATCCATTTAAGTAACAATCGTATATTTAAACTGAAAACCAATTCCTAGTTACTTAGTTAAGTACATTTTACTTTTGTTCATTATTTAAAAGTTATTGTTCCTATAGACGCAGAAAGTGCTAAATTATTATTGTAACACAAAAAAAGAATAATCTAAAGAAAATAAACAATGACTTAAAATAAAACTAAGTAAGTATGATTTTTATCCGTCTGGTAACAAATTATATCTCAGAAAAATATTTTTTAAGCGAATATTTGCGGTAACCTGTTTCATTTTTGATTTCTTGTGCTTGAGCTGTCAGTCTTTCATTACAATGTTAACGTCATTTTAACATATTCAAATTAAAATTTTATACGTAAGTAAAGGTTATATATTTCATTATACTGCAAATAATAAAATATAATCATGAATATCTATATATTTCTAACCTTTTTAATCTCGGTTAAATCAATATCACGTTCTCTATATTACGTTTGTATGAGTATTTATATCACATAATTTGTACAGACTATCATTGAATAAATGTAATAGAAACTAAATAGTGATTTTAATTAATAATTCATTTTTGGCTAATTATCTATATGTTATATGTATGTTAGTGGACGCTTATCTCAGAAACGGCTTAACCGTATCAAATGAAATTTTACATCTATTTTATAGTTATAGCTTTATTTCAATAAGTTCATGATCAAAAAAGTTATATGATGTTATTATTTAAAATTTTTAAATTTTTTATACAATGAAACTGTTACAAAATAGCTGTTTTATTGGAGTGGTTAAAACATCATATTTACTTTTCCAAATACTTACTTTTGATAAAGTTGCAAGTGCAGCTAGCGTTGCTATTTGAATTAAGTAGGTTATTTTTTTTAGCTTCACGCTTTATCCCGCACATGGCAGGGTAGACAGAGGGAACTGCAGGAACCATACGAACCTAGTGTTAAGACACTCTGTTGCTTTAGTCCCTGCTTGTTTCCGTCCCCACTGTTGTTTTTTTTTATTTCGCATAAAATATAGAAATAGATTATGAAAGGATTTTTTAATATTAAATAAAGTACATTTTTTAATAAAAGATAAACTACGATGAATATATCACGCATACAGCAGGGCAGGCAAGGGGCAATCTAGTGTCAATACACTCTGTTCACTCATCGTTACGCATTGTCTTGTACGGAAGCGGGAAAATAAAATAATTTTTTCTATAGAATTGAACAAATGACCGCCGTGTTTACGATCAAACGTTACACCGCTGCGCCACGACGGTATGAAATTAGGATGTTATATAATTATTTAGAAAGGGATGCTAAAGTCTACATACATTAAAAACAGATATATACTGAGTATGATGGCCGAACTGTCAAAAGAAAATAACGTTAGTAAGCTAATGTTTTAAAATAAATAAATTCCTGTAGAAAGAAGACATATGTGTCAACACTCAGTGCAGGGAAAGTAGTGTACGGAATGAATACAAATCGATGCGTGATTACACTCCAAAATATCGATTCTTTATCGATTTTCAATCTCAACACGATATCGTTCAAAAAGGTGACACTAAACATGATAAGCGTAGAGGCAACGTATATACAATATCTACGTACTTTTTTATACTTTATAATCAATTTTAAATCAAACCATTATACTTTAGATTCTTATCTCGATAGATAGATTCAGATAGATATGGCGTTAGTGTAACGAATACCTATATTTTTTGCTTTAGACAATTATAATTAGTCTATTATAGATGTTATTTGTAGTTAAGTAATAAATATACCTCTTCTCTGCGGGGACGGAGAAAGCAGCGGAGAAAACAACGGAGTGTCTTAACACTAGGTTCATATGGTTCCTGCAGTTCCCTCTGCCTACCCTGCAATATGCTTCTTCAGGCTCTTGTTAATAGCTCTTGTTAATAAAATGCCATTAGGACAAACTAAAAAACTGCAGAACGTTGTGTCATGAAACTAGACTTTAATTAATAAACTTTTATTTGCGTGCTCTACTATATGAGGAATGTGAAGCCAAAAAACAATACACCCTTAATATCTAAAATTTTCAAGTGATATATTTTTTAATCAATTAAAAATAATTTATATATTTCTTAATACTTATGTTTATTTTAGTAATTATCATTACTTTATTATTATTATAAGATTTAATTATTTTTTTATAAAATATCATAAATAAAAACAATTTCTGTTACACTTAATATAACAGAGCAGAACAGACAGAAAAGAGCATTGGCCAAGTGCGAGTCGGATGCATCCAGCGGCCCAATTTTATAACTGTAGGTCAATAGAAAACTTTACCACATTAAAAGTACCGTAGTGGAAGTTGAAATTGCACTTGTAGGAAAACGTGCTAATTCTGTAAACAATTAATTAATTACTCGCTCTTATCCAGCGAAATTATATGAAAGCACATTTTAGGGTTCTATACTTCTAGACAGAAGAAATTCCCTTTTTTACCAAATTCTTAAGCACAGAAAAGTTAAACTTCTGAGTCAACACAATCAAAAGATATTATCAGTTATGCTTCGTTTTTAATGTATTTCATATGAAAGTCGCTACGAAACCAATGTTTGCAGTACCCTTCTTGTTTCTGTAGAATAACGAATTTTTGCGAGAATATAGAGGAAATAACTGGGAGTTGGAAATTCTTGGTGTATCATAGAAAAAAAAAATATAAATTTATCGTTATTGTGTATTTTATAAAAAACGAGTTAAACTTAACTTAGAGTTAACAAAATCAAAAGATACCGTCAGTTACGTTTCGTTTTTACCGCATTTCGTATGAGATTTGCTCATCAAATCGAAGCTTGCAGTACCCTTCTCGTTTCTCTAGAATAACGAAATTTTGCGTATTTTATATAAAATATTTATTAAAAAAAAATGCATGAAATTGGTACGGAACCCCCAGAGTTCAAGTACTGTTCATACTTGACCGAAATTTTTATTACCATATCATTTAATAAATAACATAGAATTAATAGTCTATATATTTAAATTAATATAAAGTAGGTTTATGCGTTGAATAAAGATGTCAATTTAAAGTGTAATCGATAGATGTTAGATGTAAGGGTCGTTAAGGTCATATCTTTGGAAGTTATAGAATCAGACAAGTTTACTGTTATCTTATCTTATACGTTTAAGATGGCACAAGTTTGTAATTTATCCTTTTTGAAGATATTATAAGGGATAAATGTGTTTGTAATAAGTTCAATGAAGGATCCTCTTAAAGTGGATTGTACGAGTGAATTAGTGTTGAAGGTAACATTTTTTTTTGCTAATTTTCATTTACATTCAATCCTTATTTAGCTTATCTTACCACATTTTTACTTATTAGCCTATATATTTTATTGATTTTATGCTGTTGAGTTAAAAAAAATACTTGTTAGATTTTACTTATACCCTTTGTTTTTATGATTATCAGTCAATAAATTTCGATATTTTATTGGCTGAGGTTATCTTCTATCTCTTATTACTTATCTTTCGCGGTTAAACACAGTATACTCCAAGCTGCTGCGCAGTCGAGTAAAAAATACGATTAAATCTTGTACCGTGTACGTAAACATTTAATCTTAAATGGTGAAAACATTACTAGGATTTCTTATTCAAATGAGCAGTGTTAGTAAGTCAGCAGTAAAAACTAACACCTACAATATCAATTTTGAAATAAGGTCATGTCCGCAAAAGTATTTATATTTTACTGGGAAACTCACTAACATTTGACATGCACCTACTTTTCTAAAACATGAGTAAATTATGCTTAAAATAGTTAAAACATAAAGTTTCGTGACCGTTTCTATGATTGTTTTTAGGAAACAATACAAAACAATGATCTTTAGAAAAGCTAACGCGTCGTCAACCAGCTTGGACCATTATTATTAATATTTAATGATTTCTAATTATGCTACGCGTTTGCTTTACCTAGAACATGTACCTACTAACTTATATATTTAATATTTCCGTATGTTTCATTAATTCCATATTCTTCTGATTAAACTTAGAGTATTGTGTGAAGTTTAAAGTGTCGTGTAGTACATACTTAGCATAATAATATATGTTACTAATGTGCTATTAAATATTAAATGTACATGAACGTTTTTAATTAAATATAATTATACTTTTACAATATTATGCTACTAAAAGCATTTATTACTACAATTTTAATATATTTCTTACAAAGTGTTGTCGAAAAAACAATCTTACTGCCTATTTAGTCGTGTTCATTGCACCAATGACATTGGTGTCACAGTACTTGGATCGAAGATTTATAATCGATTGTTTGTAACAAGTCTGTGACCTGACAGTCTGAACTGGAACTGTATAAGGCAATCTCGTTGACCCGTACCACATAAAAGTTGGCCAGCAGGTTTAATCCTTGTCGTCCTCACAACATTCCTGTGTACATCATTTAATGTGATTTTTATTAAGCGAGAAAGTGACTTGCGGCGTATATTTCCAATATCGAGTTGGCCAATGACAAATAGTGTTATATTATGAATAAATTTGTGTCTCAAGTGTCATTTTTTACCTTGACAACTTAATTTATCGACTGTAACTGTATTTTCTTTTTAGTATGTCTTCTTTTAAAGTAAGGTATTAAATTTGAAATATAATTTATATATACATTTTAAAATATTATTATTTCCAAGAACATAATAGTATCTATCCATTGCACTGATTAAATATTTTCCTGGTTAGATTCTATTATATTTGCTTCTTTATTTCTTGTCTGAAATTTCATAAATTTTGTATCATAAGGGGCCATGATTTCATAGAACAAGTGGGGAGCATTTCGAAAGATTGAGTTGTTTTCCGTGCAACATATTTTTAAGATAAAATATCCATATTCTTCTGAATTCTGTACATTGTTATAGTGATTTACGCACATCCCAATCTCAAAAACTGCTTTCGATTTCGGTGTTATGAAAACCTTTTCAGGAGTAACTTTGAACATTTTCCTCATTTTTGCTGTGGTTTCAATTTTTATCGTTACTGGAAACGTTTTATTATTATTACTGATAGTAAAGTTTTCTTTACAGTAACCAAACATTACAGGTGCTTTAGTCATGTCCAACAAATTAGGAGCAATCACGATAGGATGTGGTAAAATTTCAGCTAATACTTTAACTGTTTTAACAAAGACAATATGGTGATTATCCGGTCTTGTAAAAATTAGATCAAAGTAGCTATGATGGTAGCCAATATATTCGGCCTTAGTTAAATACACGATGTTGATTCTTTTTGATTTAGGCGTTATTCGCAAAAACGTGTTTTTGAATATAAATGGTTGTAAAGCTATATTAACAATATCATTAAGTATTAGCATAGCAATGTCATGGGCACTTGGTAAATCCTCAATATTGTCAATGATGATTTCTGTTGTTACTTTTGGTGAAGAGAAAATTTTACTCTTGAGTAATTCAGACTTCTCAACATTTGTTGTCTTATCTTGTAGACTTTCTGCTTCTGAATTTTCAGCTTTAACAGAATCTAAATCGTCACTGTCTTCTTGAGTAAAATCAACGTCTTTTTTCTGAATGTAAACATTATATGTCTTATTATTTTTAACATGTATTACAAGCACCCCCCTGGGATATTTAAATGGGGCTTTGACTTGCCATTCATAAATAGGAGGTATATAAATAGTTTCAGTAACATTAACGGTTTCTGTGTCCTGAAATTTACTTATAATTGGAACACAGAGGTATTCCTCCTCTGAACAAACTAGAACATTCCGACCTGCTCTAAAATATAACGTGGAAACTATAGATAGTTCTTCGATATTTTCATTTAATGTAAATATACATTTATAAGTAATTGATAATCCTGGATGTAATTTAACAGGTGTGGCAGGAATAATTTTGATGCTATTAAAAACAGAAGAATCAGATATTTTTTTAAACTGTACATAAATATGTTCTGTAACACAATTTTTTATTGAAAATTTTATTGTTTGCTTTTGGGGTGAATCATCCGTTATTACTAAGGTGTCAGGACAGCACTTGAGATATTTTGTTTCATTTACATCAAATATATTATCATCTATAAAACTTTTATTTAAATACTCTTCAATATGTGTAGTATTTTTGAACTCCAGCATTGAAAACGAGTCGAGAGGTGATATGATTCTATGTTGGTTTGTATAAATCATTGTAGGTAAATGGGAAGAGCTATTAGATTTTATTTCATTATCTATATTTACATTTGCATTTCCATCCATTTGTTCTTTTGATTGTATCACTTCAGTATTAGGATGACCTATCGTATTTGAAACAGCTTCATCGCTCACAACACTTTTTATACTTTGTGCGGGCACAGGCATAATATGTTCACTTGAAGACATTTTAATAGATACATTTTGTGATTTTAAAGTTTTCCACAAGTTTGATGTTCTCATAAAGTAGTCTGTTAATTCAAATGGCGATAGCCTGTAGTACTGTGTATAAAGCTTTTGTATTATCGCATCTCTACGATTTTCTGCATTTTGAAGCTTTATTTTATAATTAGCTTGTGATTTATTGATTATTTGTATTAATTCTTTCCACTGAGGTAAAGTTTTAATGTCAGTTTTAAGTTGTAATTCCAATGACTGAATAAACTCCTCTGCGTCCACATCGAAAATACTGTTATGGTTTCGGATACGCACATATTTATGGCTAAAAGATGCCATCGTAAATTTGTTATATATCAGTTAGCTTATCAAAATAAAATGTTACAAAAACATATTGATGTTAACATTGAAGCTGTCACCAATACGCATTTTTAAGACAGACTAATAATTTCAGGAGACTATATATGTAATTTTTTATTCCACTATGAAACCTTTTTAAATTGGTCATACTCTATATTCATTTTATTAATTTTTAATTTAAATTGAAAACTTATCATTTACAAAGTAAATTTGACATGAAAAAAAAAGTTTAAGGGTTTTACTACAGCTTACTTTTAAGTATTGAAATTTTGTGCTTATTAATAAGTGTGGAAAATATTGTTTTGCAGGTAGCCATGGATAGAATACCACGAGTTTTGCTTAGTATAGCTTTAGCTGCGCTACTACCAATAGCGTCACCTGAAAATCAAGAGAAACTTGCAAAGGAAAACATTCCTCATTCTCGACAAAAAAGGATACTGTGGATTACAAACGATGGGCGCTTGGCACTTCCGCCAGGAACGACTATGGCCATAACGCCTTCAATATCGATGCCTTTTGTTAGGCATCCACCCAAAGGCTTTCTTTCAAATATGACAGTTAGTTTTCCATTTTCAAGTAAGTATTAAAGAAAAATCTTTTAAAGAATATCTTAATATTAGGCAATTTTAAAATGGTTTGATTATAAAAGTGAATTCTTATATAACACTTTTAAAAAAAAATATTACAAAATAAATTGCGCACGTAAAAATTATACAAGTCAGAAGTGAAACTTCACGGAAAAAATATTTGAAACATCTTTAGATGCATACTAATCCAAAACTTTAGATTTTTGAAACTTAAAAAGAGGAAAAATTGAGATATGGTAGGAAATAAATTAATTTAATTGTGATGGAAATAATAAATTTTAGCCATTTAATATTATTTGTTAATGTATTTATAAATTTTAAATGTACTATGATAGGTATCGTATTATTTATTTATTTATTTAAGTCGCCAACACAGCGTACACAATACGTATACAATACATATAGGACTGGATATTTTAACATAATTAATAAAGTGCCGCCGCAATTATAGGCAACGAGGGCAAGCGTTTCTTACACCTACAATACAAAAATATTTATAATACTAAACTAAAAAGCATTAAAAAAAATAAAAAAAATTTACCTACTTACAAAAAAAACACAATTACTTACATACTTAATATGATAAACTTATACAAAAATAAAAAAACCAAATTTAATAATTAGTAAAAGAAGTACTATTAAATATTAGTAGATCCCAATGACTTTAATATTGTACTGCGAAACTTGTGCCCATTGTTGAAAAAAATATCTAAATACACTTCCCTAAATATTGAATTATAATTTGTTATAATGCGATTCATAGGAGAAAATTTTCCTAGATTAGAGGACGACGTGGTACAAGTGAATAAGTCAAATTTACCACGTCTAGGAAGTTTACTCGGGGCTGACAAGCGCAATAAAGCTAGCAATTGCGGACAGTCGAATCTTCCATTGACTAATTTGTGTAAAACAAGGCAATCTAAAACGAATCTTCTGAATCTTCTGAGTATTAAATGGATACTTTACATTTGCAAAATCGTTTCATTTCAAAATTTGATTCAAAGCGCGCAATTAAGTTTTACTTCAAAATTACCATTTAAATTAATAAAGTTCTACTTAAAATAGAACCTAAATTAAATTATATTAGAATTTTTCTCTTCATAAAATAATAATGACATTATTAACGACTCTCGTATATATTGAAATAGAAAAAGAATAACAGAATTAATAACATCAAATTCTTCTGTTACGATTCACGTTGAGCATGATGTCTTATATATTCATAATAATTCACACACACACATCTCCACGCTCTATCCCTAGTGGGGTAGTCAGAGAGAACGGAGAGCTAAACGCTGCGGTCCCTCTCATACCTCTTTCGCCTTGTCCACTGTTATTAGCCTCTTCATAAATTCTGTCCGAGTCCTCATGCTTTTGACGTGATCTTCCTGCAGTATCTTCGATACTATGTTTTCGAAAGTAAACCGAAGTATCCCCTCAATAATAACAAATATAATCATTTATAAAGTCTTTATTCTTCTTTAAATTAAGGAATATTTATGAATTATTTGTGATCTAAAATGGTATTTAAACATAACGTTAATTGTAAAGTTAAGTACGAAATAAACAAGCAATACTACTTGCTTAACTTATAATTTACGATCAATATTTTTAGTTTCACGCATAATGGTTTTACAGGTACCATAATGTATCAACTGGAATGTAAAAGTCAGTATAGTATTATGAAATTCAAAAGTTCCAGTAGTGTTGTAGAAGTATCGATCCACAGTAATATTAATAATAATATTTGTAGATAGTTTCTTAGTAGTATTATTAAAATGTTAGAAAACTGACTGTTTTTTTTTTATTTAAGCTGCATTATAACTTATTTTAAGTTTTTTATAATTGTATTAAAAAATAATTTCTTTAGGATTGTAGTACAATAATAATTGTTTTAAAAATTTTAGTATTCAATGTTAATCTTAATAATTATGTAGTACGACTATAACTGGATAGTGTAAATTATTATATATTTTTTCGTCCTTTTAGAAATATTAACTAATATTGTAGTTTAGAACATTCATTAATAAATTGTTTATAAAGTTACTCAAGAGTAATGGTCATTTTATGATTATGTCCATGTAGTTAACGATACTTAGAACTGTTATAATATCTACCATATAATCTATGCTTAAATTGTAATGAGTAAGTTACTGATTTAAGCATTAAATTTTAATAGAATATGAGCCTTGATTTTTTAGTGTATTTTGATTAAAATATTTTCTTTCAATATTTTTAAGACTTATTAGATATTATTTAATGAGAATACATTCGTTCCAGTAGTTTTATATTAATTAAAATTTTTCATCCTAGAAAAAAACAATGTGTAACAGTGATTACAATAACATTATTTTTATTTTTATTGCCACAAGTAACATAATGAAAAGAAATTAACAATATTAATACTTATATAGAGTTTGGCTAACAATTCTTAAACATAATAGGTTTTTTATTAATGATAATTTTTGATTGACAGTTGATTTCGACAAGTTAGGCCTAACTGATAATGAGAACCCCTATGGAGATTTACCGCCTATTTTTGCGAGATCTATGGGTAACGCCGCAGCATCCATGATGGCAGATTATGTTGGACAATATTTAGACAATAGAAGAGGAAAAAGATCAACGAAGGACGCAGTTCCTCCAGAAACTGAGAAGATGGTCTTAGATCGGCTCCATGGAGGAGAACGGTATGTAGCTTGTATTGACAACGTAATAAAAGCTATTCTTTGAAAAATTAATAACGTCATGTATTAAGAATCAATTGATTTACCATTACAAAAGCATTTAAAACAAGTAAAAAATATTTTTCTGTATTATTTGGGGGCATGAATTGCGTCAGGGTACCAATACATGATGATGTACTTGAACCATAAATAGTATAGAATTCTAATAATTTTAATAGTGACATAAAATTTCATTCATACATATAAGCGTGGACCAAAAAGCGTTACATTACCTATACACGTGATAAAACTTACAGGATAACGTGACCATATAAAATTTACCACTTTCACTTGCCAGCATAGATATCAATCAGTACTCACATGGTGCTTAGGAGGTCCATTTGAGATTCCTTTAACGTACATCGAAATTCTATTGCATAATTTCTTTCGGTCACTAAATAGTATAATAGTTGCCTGTGTCGAATTTTTATTTAAGTGGTACGATAATATAAAAAGAAAACGTTATCTGAGCGTTCTACATTTTATTATTTTACTATTATTTCACGCTCTATTGAAGCTGGACTAAAAGTGAGAGTAAATAACAATATTTTGTATCTAATTCTTTTTCAGAGCACTTATGTACGGCATTGCCGAAGATTTATTAGCCAACTTTGGATTAGATGGAAAAGAGTGCCTTTTGAGAGCCATATGTGAAATAAATGCGCATCCATTAAAAAATTTCGGCTTTCTTGGAGAAGTCATGAAACTTTTCTTTAGGTATGTTAAAAGTAGAGATCATAAAATTTTTGCCCATATTGAAAAAATACATTTTTCACGTGGATTTTATATAATATTTAAAATAAAACGTTAATTCAATATGAGTGTACTCTAATTATAAATTATTTTTATAGTCCCAATAAGTCGCCATATGCGGATCTACTAGCCGAGTACGTCGAGGCACAGCGCGCCGGTGAATCCGGCGGCGAATGCTGGCCATACTACAGGCTTTGTCCTAAAAGCTTTTTCCAATCTTCTAATAGTAATAAATATGCGTAAGTGTCACTTTATTTTGCAGTATTGTTTATTTATAATTATTTAATTCGTAGTTTAGAATCGATAAGTATTATTAGTTAAATTCATAAAATATGTACAATATTTATTTAATAATATCAAGCGGAGGAGTTGGACTTCATTGAATTAGTTGTTAGATAGAATGGAAAAGGTATTTTTGTTTTTTTATAGCTTAATTAATTGTCTAGGAAAGCTATGGGCTATGTGACATAACGTTAATCGTTTTGGCATAACACACTGTCCCTGCTTTTTTGTTTTTTTCACATTACATGTAAAGCAGTAGAAAAAAGCTAATCAAGCTAAGCTAGCCACTATAAATGAAAATATAACCTATAGAAATCTATATATTGGTACCAAAAAATATTTTACTAAAAACTGACAACATTGCCTTACAGGAAAGATGCGGAGAACTTACACAGACGACAAGAGCACGAAAGCATTGAGAATAACAAGATGGAATTTAGAGCTATGTAGTTATAAGTTTGACTGCAATAAAGGCATAGTTTTTGCCGAAGCATACCCAAATTACTAGTGTAGTTTAGTTATCAACCAAAGTTGACGAAAATTAGTCTTTACTAAAATGTACTAAATTTTTAAGTTTGTGATATATAATCGTTTTATTATCCTCATCAAGATGTTTCAAATTAAATTATAATTCGGTCATATATATTTAAAATGTAAATAAATTGATTTTAATTCCAAATACGCATAAAATCACATTATTAATATAAACATGTATTATTTCTAATCTTAAATTAAACTTAAGATTCTGTGAATTATTATGCCATATTTATTTAATATAGTGCCATTGAAAATGGAGCCTTGTGTTTCATAAGCAATTGTATGTTATATTTTCGTAATATGAAATATTTTATTTAAAAATTAGTTACAATTTAACCATATCGATCATAATTTATTAATTAACTAGTATAGTATTTTGATTTTTATCAAAGTCCTATTAGAATTTAGATTATAAATCTATTTATTTTATTATCGACAATAAAGTTATTTTTGTGTTGAGACTGGTATTATTTTTCTATAAAAATATTTAAACTTAAGTGTTTTATATGTCTGTCAGTCTATAATCTAAATTAACTACTGTTACTTATTATTCCTTCAATCACGCAAAACTATTTGTTTGATATGAAAAACGTAAATTACGTTAGGTAATTACCAGCACAAATTACGATTTTATCCCCATATAATGAAGTTTCCGAGAATTAAATTATTTAATAAACAATAATAATTTAGAAATTAAATCTCCATATTTTTATAACATTAAAAATAAGAAACATAAATCTACTACTGATTATACATGCTTTCCCTATGCTGCAATCTGTATCCATTTTTGGTACATGGGACTACAACATAATCTACCAGCAAGTTCCTTAATTATATTGTTATTACTTTCTCTGGATGGCAGCAAACGAGTCTAGCCCCGCGTCAATACCGTGCTAACCCCATCAGATGTCTATAGACATTATTGTACTGGATACGAATACTATCCATAGACTACTTTGTGTATCGAGTCCAGAGCACGTGTAAAAATTCTGACAGTACGTCCTAAACAGGTGAGATTTCGTCTCAACATTAGCTTTGTGAAATATCCTCGCTATCATGTTACCAACAATTGATAAAGCCCTGCGTTACCGATCTATATCAGCGTCGTCTTTCAAGTAAGATGTAACTATGTGACCAAGACACTTGAACTTCTCCTCTATCTTAAGTACCTGACCCTATCTAAACTGGCGGGATATTCTTCGGACCTGTTCGTGACCTAAATATTAACATTTCTGTTTTTTTTAGAATTATATATTAAATCATGATCTGTGGCATATCTCTCATAAAATTCGTCTTAAACCTTTAATCGACGGGCTGAGCAGGATCATGTCATCGGCGTAGCTTAGATTGTTAACATATCTATTATTAAGCTTAAGCCCTACCGGCTCCTTGCTCAGCTCCTCAATCAAATTATACGTATAAAGGTGAAACAGGTCAGGAGTGGTTAACCCATCTTGTCTCACACCACATGATAATTTATAAGTACAGTACAGACATAGCAAATGACACTGTTATACTGGTTACTATACCAATACCTAAGCAGTCCAACAACGTCAATCGAAACACTATTGTTACGTAGCTTTTCCCACAACAAGTCATGATTAATTGTCAAAAGCGCGACTTAAGTTCAGGAAGCAAGGATAAACATTTGTATCTTGTTCAACATAATATGATACGACTTGTTTTAAGGAAAAAATAGCCATGTCAGTTGACAATTCAGCGCGAAAACCAAATTGCCCGTCATCTAATTTTAGCGCAGGGCTTATCTCCTTGTGTAGAAGCCGTTCCAGCACCTTGGCTACAATCGTGGCCAGGGATATGAGTCTATTGTTCCGCAGGTAAGTAAAGGTGCCTCGCACAGAGGTTAAAGAGTTGAGCTAAAACAACAAAGATATACTGACCTCCATACAATAGATGCTCAATTTATTGCTCAGATGCTTTATTCCTCTAAGTATGTCAGTAACATCATCAGATGAGACTTGAAAAACCCCCTATCGTGAATCCCATTGGCTTGACAATTGTTTTGGCTGATGCTCGCTTAGAGGTGACCTTTGGCATGTTAAAATGCCCACTAAACTTATTCGCTATAGCTCTCCCGTCGGTCTCCCCATCAACACTAACTGGAGAGCAAGACTTATGGTTGAGCTTTTTAACCTCAGCCCAAAAACTACAAAACTTTTTTGACGCCGCGTGATAAGATAATATATTCATCCTAATCTCCTCCTGATTGTTTTGAACAAACTTCAAAGCAGTCTTAAATTATTTGCGCGCAGCGCGCATTTGGTCATAATAGAATCCCGAACAAGGTCTACCACAGGTCTTCCACTGTACAAGGTCTTCCACTGTAACAACTACATACATATAACATATGACAATAGAGTGTATCAATTATATTTTTATGTTCTTTATTGTTACAAACCGCATTACTATTAGGTACATGTTTGTATATATATATCACATTGACATATTAAATCCAAATTCTCAGTAACGAGTTCACAATATCTATTACATTCCCCTCGATTTCTATTGCCCCATTTGTATTTAAAATTAACAACACATTTTCTTATAACATTTTTACAGATAATATTATTAAATCTAACCTGTATTACAAGTGGGAGGTGATCCGACAGATACGCATTATATAATACATGTACATCACTTACTGTTGACTCAGCCGACGCGGAAACAAGGGAATGGTGAAGCCACCTCTGCAAACCTGTCATATCACTTACATAAGTGTATGTGATTACAAGTTATTTTTTACAGTCTAGCCTGTAATAATTACAAATCGTTTGATTTATTATCATAATACTGACACCTAGCGGTAAAAAAATAAATAGTCGTTTTTAATAGAATGCCATCTATTGGTAGTTAGCTTAAATCAATTTTAAAATATCATTTACAAGTCTTTAGAAATATTTTAACGTGTTATAAGTATTTTTTTTAATACAAATAAATATTAATGAATGAATATTTCAATTAAACTTATTAATGTCACTGGCAAGATTTTATTTAATTTATACTTATGTCGATATATCGTAAAATGCCTCAACAGACCTTAGATGAAGTTGTAGAATTAAAATAGGCAAAGCTCATTATCGTTCATTAAAGTTTTTAATTAACGGTAATGTATAAATATAAATAGGTCAAACAAATAATATATGGCTTAAATATCTTATCGATCATTATTAATAGAGGTTAAAAAAACTACCTCTAAATATTTATTCTATATGTTTGTTTATTTATTTGCGAATCATGCAAAATTATTGAATTTTGGTAATGCAACAGTTTTCTTAGAAAACAATAGACTGATATAGTTAAATTACTGTGACTATTATATAAATTATACAATAATAACAATTCAAAATATTGTTCATGTTAGAGTTTATCTACTACTGTGATTCGAAAAGATATTAAAGAGTATATCAAAAAATTACAAAAAATCTGCTGTTGTGGATATAAAATATTTAGACAAACATGATTTAATTTACTTAATCGAGCGAAGCCGCGAGCGGCTACTAAATTAATATAAAAACTACAATTTAACATAAATAACAACATTTAACAGCGAGATAAAAATACATATTCTCTTAATTTTGTGTACCTTAATCATTGTGAATTCTAATTAAATTTGACAAAGCTTTACCAGTAGATGTACTTAAAAAATACGAAATAAATTTCATATAACGAGTGGTTTATGAAATCGCTGCGGAAGTCCAATTAGCGACGTCTACCCTAGTCACTTGACACGCTTTTGTCCTGTTCGCCCTACCGCCTACACATAGACATAGGTAAATAAACCGTCTGGTCTCAATTCCACGCGCGCAGAGCTTAAAGCTCGGGCGAGGGGCGTGAAATAAATCCAAATCTGCCAAATACTTTATTTTAAGACTAAAATATATAAGATTACTGCTATGTTTATAGTAAGGACTGTGTAAAATAGTGCAATTAAATGTGTCGCGTTTTACTTACAGTATGTATTTAATGATTGCTTACATACTAATGTTTAGCGCGATGCTTGAGGCGACAAGTAAACGAAGCTACTCAGACCAATCTATCAAGGGATACATTACTGAGGTAAGATCATAATATTTGTCATAACCTCTTTATAATTTAATCTACAGGCATTATTTTGTAACGAAAATATTTTAGGTTATTAATTGTACTTAACGAAGTGAGTTTATTTCAAAAACTATAAATTATACTAATAATAAAAATAACAGAATGATATTTTCATTTTATATATCATATGCTACATAGAAATACAAAAATAATATATATTTTAGAGGACTTGTTGGTGGAATGAAGTATGCAAGGAAGAATTTCAAAGACTCTTCCGATGCAAGTGTCCTTCGTGGTCATACTGCCGCAGCCCTGGCAAGTACTACAATGCGGTCTGCTCAATGACCGAAACCGGCTATATATGGGACCAACCTAATTCTCAATGGAGAGGTCAATAATCAAATGACTTAGCCCGTTTCATTTGAACAATTAAATATTTTCACCCCACGTAAAATGACTTGGAAGCGAAATCGTTATGCATTTCCGAATGTGCCACGTTCAACGAACCTGAGACTGATTTGGTAGGAAAGAAATGAAATTTCATCTTCTATTTTCGTATTATGCCTAAGATGCCTTGTTTGTCTCCTTAACGGAAGGGCGATGTTTTTTTCGATGATGACCAATTTTGTTAATTCTTGTTGAATTTACTTAATAAAAATATCGTTAACACTACTTGTTTTCATTTAGAACATCCTTTCATCTGTGTTGACCTTGAAAATATACTCTAGTTTACAAGTACCCATTGCCGAAAAGCGCATGCGTATTGGTCTAGTCACTTTATAGAAGGACCTACAATCAATACTGTATTTCAGTACACAGTAAACGAATACGAACGAGTACGTAATTGATAGTATATTTGTTAAAAAATGTGGTCTTTCCTGTTATTACTCGTTACTATTTACAGTATCCATTGTGAACCAGAAACCGTGAGAGATAATTTAGATTATTTTAGCTATGGAAATGAGGAGAATCTTTTGAAAAATCTGGATCTTCATGCTGTAAGTGTATACTATATTTAATAAATGAAATTAAACTATATTTAATAAATTATTTTTTTCATTTCTTTTGTTTAATTACAGCCAAAAGATGAAATTGTATTGAGGCCACAGGAAGTCAAGGACTGGCCACAACAGTCTCTTAATGTGGGGCAAATAACAGCTGTTTCAATAAATTCACTGGGACAACCTGTAATTTTTCACAGGGCAGAAAGAGTGTGGGAAGGAAAGGTGTTACATTCATTTATTTACTTATTTACGTCAAAGTTTAGTCTATATTCAAATTTAAATGTGTTTATTTATATTTTATAATTTTCAGTACATTTAACGAATCTAATGTATACCAAAATCTTGACAAAGGGCCTATCATCGAAGATACTATATTAGTTCTCGATCCACATACTGGATCGGTACTACACAGTTGGGGAGCATATGCATTTTATATGCCACACGGTTTAACAGTGGACCATCACGATAACGTTTGGGTTACAGATGTAGCCAAGCATCAAGTTTTTAAGGTAATTAATCTACTGAGTAATCTATGAACCCACTATAATCTAAAATTACCTTTAAATACGAAAGTTACTAGTAGTTCTGCGTTAAAAATAATGATACTTTCAAAGTAATATTCGCACTGCAAGTCACTTTACGGTCTAGTTTGAGACATTTCATGTTAAACAGCCACCTCACATTTTGTTTTACCTAGATCACTCTCACGAAGTAGGGTCGAACCAACTGCCATAGGTTTACTTCCTTTACAGCCAGATGCAAAGTTGGGCTCAAGTCACCGTGGTAATATTTTAAGTTATTAAATATAATAATAGAATATGATATTGCTTTCAGTACACACCGAACAATCACAAATACCCGAGTTTGACAATTGGTGAAGCATTTACAGCTGGCTATCCTTACCGCCGTCGCGTACTACTCTGTATGCCCACATCAGTAGCAGTTGCCACAACTGGGGAAATTTTTGTTGCCGACGGATATTGTAATAATCAAATTCTAAAGTTTAATGCAGCCGGTACACTTCTGTTCGCCATACCGTCTTTTTCTGACACTCTGACATTAAACGTACCACATAGTGTTACACTACTAGAACAATTAGACATCGTATGTGTTGCCGATCGAGAAAATATGAGAATCGTTTGTCCTAAAGCCGGATTGAAGAGCTATATAGATATGTTGGAGCCAGCCACTGTAATAGAAGACCCTACTTTAGGCCGTGTGTTTGCTGTTGCCTCTCAAGGGGATATGATATACGCCGTGAATGGGCCAACTTCTCAGAACATTGCAATAAGAGGTTTTACTGTTAATGCCTTATATGGAAACATACTGGACACGTGGGAGCCCAGTACCGTAAGTTATATTTTAAAACAGGATTTAAATACGGCACTTCAGATGCAAATTAATCTACATAGATCATATTATTTTTATTATCTACTGAAATGTTTCAGAATGAAAAAGAATTATATTTAAACTACAAAATTTCTAGACTTATAGCATTTGCTAAGATAATCGAATCTTTCCTAGTTTCAATAACAGTTATATAATAATTATACCCTGATATAACTATAAACTAATATAATAATACAATTTTTGCAGGGCTTTTCCAACCCACATTCACTTGCTGTAACGAGGAATGGCTCCCATCTTTACGTTACGGAAATTGGACCTAACAAGATATGGAAATTCGAATTAACCGATGTTTATGATAAAAAGTAGAAAACGGGCGACATAGGTTTAATAGTAAATGCTTAATAGCAGAGCAGCTTAATCTTACACATACCTTCACTTAACTATGCTATTGTAATACGTAATCTTCGAAACGAATATAATGATAATTTTAATCTTCTATTAATATACTAAACTTTATAAGTATAAATTTTAGTAAATTATGTGTTCCTTAAAATGTATGAATTATGAATGATCCCACGTTTGAACATTTTCGCTATTAAATTAATATTGTAATAAATATTTATTAATAAAATAAAGCTATGAAATATAACTTAGAACGTTAGCTATCAAAATTCGATCTTACAAATAGTTATCTTTTAGGGTTTTAGGATAACTAATGTAGACTAGATTAGTCTTCTTTTTCAGTAAGGGCAAACTTTTACATATTGTAAAATCTATTAAGTAATTGTCATATAAAAAATGTATGTTCAAATGGTAAACATCGACAATAACATCTTTATGGGGCAAATTCTGAGAGAGGTACAATAATGGTCAAAATAATAATAGATAATATTCGAAGAGCTGCTATCTCGTCGAATTAATAACAATTTCAATTAATTATTAAATTAGAAATCCATATATAGCTATCGCTATATATACAAGGATTTATATTTAATATCATTAGATAAATATACAGTAAAAATTGAATGCCTTGGCCTCGCCAGTCATTAAATTTCTATATTACTAAGTTAGTAAATATTATCTTTCTTATCTAAATATTATAAAATATTTTGATATATCTTGCTATGTATATTAGTAAACAATGAACTAAAATATATTATTTGCATAATTTTTGGGAGTTGTCAAAATATTCGCTGTCAAACTTTTAGATGTTTAGCTACACTATATTAAATATAGGGTTTAAAAAGATTCAAAATATTTTATAAACATTTATCCAAATAAGCTTCTAATATTTTAAAACTAGGTTTATGAACCTGGTCAAATTTTATTACTTACGTTACATACTTTTTTAATTGTTTAATTTCGTTAATTACATATCTGTGCATGTTAGAAAAAATTTTGAGCTACGTTTATTTGTCAACTGTGAAGTTGAGTGAGAGTTTAAACACGTTAAAATAAATATTTTATTTCATTTTAAATATTCTAATAGGAATAGTAGGGTCAATAAAAACACGCACACTTACGTATATTATTAATTATAAATGCAAATAAATCTCAATAATAATAACTTACAGTACCTATGTGTAGTTGGTAATTGGTATTAGCTAAATGCACATGACTTCACGTATATAAGTAATTTGATATAAGTGATAGTTCACTTTATTTGTCATGTATTCCGTTAATATATTTTTTATCTGTATTTTGTCCCTAATATCAAGATAGTCCGTTTTCCGGATACTGTATAGTATTGGATTATGTCTTACTATGATGGTGGCATAACAATACTTCATTCATCCCAAAGGAAAATCATCTTATTTACATTATACTGATTGGCCTGATTTGGCCTTAATACTTATTTAAGTTCGGTCAATGATGATATATTATCAAGCCATTTACACATAGTATCCAAATATTTAAAACATATTTTTATATAAATGCAATTGAATTGTAGAACTTAGATGGCTTGGAAAATATAAATAAATTAAGACGCGACGACTTACGGACCAATACTGGAATTGGTATATTAAAAATAGTAACCTGCAAAGGTAGACTATGTTACTGTTAATTGCTAGTAGTGAAATATAAATATCTATGAAAATATAATGGTTTTATTGAAATGATATTTTGATCTTGATAAGGATTAATTGTAACTAAATGTTTTCTAAAGAAATCCAGGACACTAGTAAGAATCAAACTATGAAGTTTAAGATATTTTAGAAAACATTTTTAATGTATCCTAATATAATCTTTTTTTTATATATTAATTAATCATTGAACGAGTAGCTGTTATAGATATAAGTTGTATAATTCTAAACAAGCTTCAATATTTAATATATCCAATAATCTAAAGTTAAATAGTATTTCTACTATTTCTTCATTAGGTCCAAGTAAGTATATATGTAATAAAAATTAAAATACTTTGAAAGAAAGTTTTACAGCAAAGATTATCTAAAAGGAAAATTACAATTCTGCTTTATTCTTTGCTCTAAAAGGTCTTTCCAATAAATATAAATATATTTTTTGTCTGTCCTTTCAAATAACTATTTAAACACAAAATTTTTCTTCATAAACAGTTTTGTTCAGTAACTCGGTGACACTGGTAATAAATCAGACAGTACACATTTTATTATAATTATATTTTAGAAAAACATTGAATACACTGGGAATGTCTATAACATTTAATAAATACATAGGAAAATAAATAATAAATTAAATAACTGACCTTAAACACTACACAATTCAGAGACGTAATCAATTTGTTTCATATTTTCGCTTCTTCATAACTTTCATGAATAAAACCATATCTGAAATATACAACAATGTTCAACTGAAATTTTATGTGAGTAGTAACAAAAAATAATTATAATAGTTATAAATCACCCAAATAAAATAAAGGTTTCATGTGTTTTAATAAGGTAATATTTTTATTTTGCTTTTTGGACTTTTGTTTAATATTGTTAGGTTGGTGATTAGAATAATATGTTAAGGTTTAGTATTAAGCCAATGTATAAGAGTTAAAAGATATCAGTTTAGTTATATAAATGTACATGTACTCACTTATAAATATGGCCATAACTACAGCTAGCATGAGCCATAACCAACATTTCCAAGCACTACGACTGTGCTCTTGGAGCCTGTCTGATTCAACTTTTAGGGACATCAAATTTTTGTCAGTCAAATCTGAAGATTTTTTTAATGCCTACAATTAAATGAGTTCTCTTTAAAATACAACTTAATACTGTCAGCAGTTATTATTACACTTTATATGAGTCTTGTTTATCTTTATCTATTTAAACAAATATTTCTGGGCATAAGTATATGCATATCTAACTTATAACTGCTTAACTTAGCTTAACGCTTAATTCCAAAAAAATATGCCCATGAAATATATAAAATAAAAAAGTGCAAGGTTATAACAAAGATTCTTGATTAACATTATTTTTAATACATATTTTAAATATATTTTTTATTCTCTTTTTTTTAGCTTCACGCTTTATCCCGCACATGGCAGGGTAGGCAGAGGGAACTGCAGGGACCGTGGGAACCTAGTGTTAAGACACTCCGTTGCTTAGTCCCTGCTTTCTCCGTCCCCGCTTTCCGCCGTTTTCGAGGCATTGCGTGTTGAGTGGCGGAACTCAACGCCGCGCTTTGCCTTAGTTGCCAGAGCAAAGAAAATGGAAATAGAAAAATCTATCTTCTCCGACTGGGGATCGAACCCAGAAACCATCGTGTTACAGGCAGGTGTTGTGCCTCTGCGCCACGATGGTTTTAAATATATGCTTTATAATATTTATTAATTACCTCAGTATCACCCTTAATAATTGTGCTAGCAATTTGTGACTGCTCTTTCAAGCTTTTTGTTAACATAACCATGTTCTCTGCCACTTTTTCTTGCATATTTTGATGATATTTCAGTAAGGAATCAATATCTTCTTGGCTGGTACTATTACTAGTGAAGTTGGCTGCTTTTATTATATTGCGTTGTCTTAGAGCATTATCACCATCATCTGCAAAGAACATACAGTAACATATCATCATTTGTAAACTTATAGGTTCTATGGTAATTACAAAAAATATAAGTTAATGGTACTCATATAATATTTACCTAATTCAAATAGTTCAGACCTCAACTCCACACCATATTTAGCAACAGTTTTTTGGTGTATTTCTTGAGCAGAGCCATCATCAGAATTTGTTGTGGCTGCCCCATGAGACAGTTGTTGTACTGCTTCAAGCTAAAAATAAAGAAATAAGTGCACTTATTCTTTTCTTTTCTACTCCTTTAATTAAATATAAATTATGTTTTACAAATGTACCAAAAGTCAATAAATTATGTTTTACAAATGTATAAAAAGCAAATCTGAAGTCAAATTTTATTAAAATTAAAACCTTTTCCATTGGAGTGTTGAGGCTGACTGTTTGAATAAGACCTTTAAGAAAAGCTCCTCTTTTCATATATTCAGCCAAAACATCTTTAGGTGGCTTTCTGTAATTAAGCATATACGCAAAATAAAATTATAGTAACCGGTTAAATTATAAAAAAAATATACTGGATGTAAAATTACTCATTTGCAATCTTTAGTTCAGCGATCATTTCATTTAAAGATTTCACATATTGATGAAGTCTGCAATTTGCATCTATTGGCTCTTCTTTTGCCATCTTTTCACATTTATTTAGAAGTTGCCGAACGTTTACTTCTAATCTGGACCTTTTAGGTGCCATAACAGTATTTACTTTAGCTCTTTCCACAGCCATGCTTTATATAGAAACTCTTAAAATAATTATAAATTCTACAATAAAATTTGTTAGCTGATTACTACGCGATCGTATTTGTTGTCACTTGCCAGGGCCTATGAACTTAGTACATTTTTTCTTTACTATAGAAATTTTAGTTCGTACACTCGTCAAGGGATGGCGCTTATTGTAAAATTAAAATTTTGGCGTAAATTTTCGTTCAAAAGTGTATCTGAATATTAAATAATTGGGTAACAATATAATCTTCTGAATTAAATTATTGTACTTAGTAAATTACTCATAATTTTATCAAAAAATGAGTAATGTAGCAAATAAATGAAAATCTATCTCTTATAATACAGTTTTTTTTATTACGTAGAACATAAATGTAACATTTCTGAACGCTAAATCAATTAATCAATTCACTTTAACAATATCACTATGCAAAGTTATTTTGCGGATTGTAAATTGATAAATGATAATAGATTGATAAATGTTATGTTTTCTTACTATTTATTTAATATAGAAGCTATGTGAAACAATAAACTATGTGAGACATTCGTAATATTCAAGTATTCTGCGATAAAATCCTCAACCTTTTAATAATTTATTACATGAAAATAAAAACATGAACGAAATGTACAATAACAAAGTGCAGGTGGGCACAAGTCCATATATAGATACAAGGTAATAAACTGTCGATACCGAGAAGCTAGTTAAGCATGTAGGTCCAGATGCAGTCACCGAGAGAGTACCTCTAGCTGAATTAGCAAACAATTCAGTTATCTCAAATTATATGAATATAACTGCAGCATCTGCCTCATCATCTAGCCTTTATTCTAACATTATAAATAGTTCAACATCCATAACAAATTACATGGAAGAATCTCCATCTCCTTCTACGTCTGCATTTTTGAACTCTGGAACCCTGAAAACCCCCACATCAAGTAAGATAATTAATATTTAATTATATGTTTAAGAAACCCACCAAAAAGAACTAAACCTTTATTACCCTGAAAGAGGCTTTTCCTCAATTTTAAACTGATAAAGTAAGAATTATAATGATATGTGTAATTCAAAAGTAGCAATTTTAAAAGTTGAATACTATAGTATAATAATAATATCTTCTAGTCACCTTGAGCAAAACCATGTATAAGTATGAATATAAAGACAACAGTTGTTCTGAAATACATTATGAAGACATTTGTAATGATAATATGTTAGTAGAGTTGACTACTAAAAAAAGGGATCTGTGAATAATAGCTGCATTAGAATATGTAACTGGCTATTTATTAAAACAATGTCACACAAAGGTTTTCAAAAATTGTAAAATTTGTGTAAATTTGTATTCGCCCCAAGAGAATAGTTATATTAAATTGCGGGAATACAATTCGAAAAAGAACTATTTGACATATCCAGCTATTGATTTGGTTAAATGCTTTTCTGAAATACAGGATATTATACATTTCATAATTAAAGAAAGGCTGGATATTCAAAATATTAAAAATTATATAAAACTAGTTCTACAGATTAGGCTTGATTTTAATTTTTTATCATGCGAAAATCATAAAAGTGATATTGTAGAGAAGTTATTAGTAATTATGCTTACTTCGTGCATATTCTTCTTATGTAATTGGTGTAGAGATGTAAACAAAATTCTCTCTGGTGCGATTACAAATTATGAACAGCAAGTTTTATCAAAATGTTTAGCATTTAAATATAAAAGTTTAAGAAAAAGAAAATAAAAGTGCCAAAAAAACCTTGTTTTATTCTTTTGTAACCTTCGGTTTTATTCGCCTTTATTGTATGTAATCACATAGTTTATCCTAATTATTACAAGGTCATGTAATTATGCAACAATCAATTATTTAAGTAATTTAAGTTGCATATTTATATGATCTTGTAATAATTAGGATAAACTATGATAGTATGGAATGTGCTATAGAAAAGAGTATATATATTATGGTTATATATATTTTAGTTGCACAACTTCCCGATAGATGGCTTTGTACACAAGAGAGTTGAGTTACCACTCTATAGCAGTATATATAATGTACTCTGTGTCACTTGCCATTTGTCAATTGTCATACAAAACAATGAATATAACGTTCAAGATTGTGTCAGAAGTCAGAACTGAAAAAGTCAGTACCACAGAATACACTTACAGTAGTGAAATCTCGGAACGCCACCACCGTAGAACAAAACAGAACAGTACGGTAGTGAAAATATTAACTCCATACTAAATATGAAGACAATAAATCTTTTACTACAATTTAAAATTCGTACTAAAAATTGTATGCAAATTGAATATTTTTTACAAGCGGGAAAATTATAACACGAAATACATTTACATATGTGGTCAGAAGTTCATAATTATGGAACGTACTAGGAATAGCATTTTTTTAACATTGCACATAATTGATAATAGGTTAGGCAGAGAAAAATATAGGCTCGATTTCGCAGAACTTAGTGTTTACACACTCCTACCCGCCTCTCGAGACACTGCGTGTTTAGTGACGGAATAAAAAAAAAATAATCTTAGCATAGTCATTCGCTATACTAATTAGTTTGCTGTTTACAAGTGGACAGTTTTTCAACATAGCCGCTTTATACCTTTTCTAAAAACTTCTATAAAATGTTCAATGGCATTTATAATATTCATTATATACAATCTTGTGATCTCTAGAAAATGAACATTTTTAATTATATTTATTAATCTTGGGATATTTACATTGAAATGTTTCTAAAGCATTTGTCCATTTTGTGTTGATATTCAAAAAGAATATCATTATACAGCTAAAAGCTAATTTTAAAAAGACATTGCGCTTAGAACCTTACACTGCTGTATAAACTGAGAAAGGACCTGTAATCTACATTGTATGATTTATATTGTCAATAAACTATGGTTAAAGCTTTTAATTCTTGTTATATAAATAATTTTTATATAACAAGAATTGAAAGCTTTAACCATCACCATTTATTGTTATATAAATAATTCAATCACAATACAGTGTTAACAAAACTGTTATTTTTATATCTTTAGTATAGTTATAATATTTCAAGCAATATTTTATGCTAATACCTTTTTTTTAATTATTTATTATATAAGAAATAATATGTAAGTAAATGATGTAAAAAACAAAAACTAATTTTAAATATTTTTTTATTTGCAAATATAAGAATCATAAAGTTATTTAATGAAATTATGATTTAGGTGGCTGCTTCTTAGCAGCTTCAGCTTCCGCTTCACTCTTCTCAAAGTCAGAAATTAATTTTTCCACTTCTGAACTGGACAATACCCTAATTATAGTTTTATTGTCTTTGCGAGTGAGTGTAGCCATTTCAACTAAAAAAATGAGAAAACATGTTAGAAATTAATAAATAAATAAAATTATCATAATTTTATACATAAATATAAATGTACATGCATTTACAAAATTATTAAAAAATAATTTAATTTAATTAATTTGAACAGTCAATACCTTTCTCTGGTGTGAGCTTGGTCATGTCCAGGGTCTTGCTAAGAACTTTAATAGCTAAGGCTTGAGCCTCAGCCAATGTTGTTTCATTTTCTTTATATTCTTGTTTCAGGCTGGACACAGCAGCCTAAAAAAGTATCAAATAGTTAAAAAACTAACAACTAACTATGCTATAGCAGTAAATTTATTTGTACTTACAGCACTATTATTTCCAATGCAAGTGGCTTTCCATCCACCATAATTGCCACTTGGGTCTGACTGGTAAAGTTGGTATCCATAATGCTTATCCCAGCCCATGTAAAGAATAGAGACACCAAATGGTCTTTTACCTTAAAAAAAAAAAAACAAAAATATTAATTACTCTTTAAGACTATTTTTGTCTATTACAGCTAATTTTAGAAAAATATGAAATAATTCATTTTCTAACAAATAGATTATAACAGTTTATAAAAAGTTTATAATAAATAAGGATTAATTTTTAATTCTTTTTTATTTAAATAAAAAATCTTGACTTAAATGCTTATAACTTGCTGGTTTATAAATAATGCTAATTTCTAATAGGCAAGTCAAAGTCAGACTAGACTTTTAGTGATAAAAATACAGATATTTAGATATTCTCATGAATATTATTATTTTATTTAAATTTACTACATTATTTACTCCTAAACACATATTAATATTTACCTCCATACTGTGTATATGCCTGCTTTACATCACAGAGCCAGGAAACTAATTGTTCACAAGGAATTGACTCTCCATACTGCAACAAATATCTTTGTGCTATCAATCTTAACTCATTTGTTAGTACATTGGCATCTGATGTAATGCCAGCTACTGAGCAAACCATATCATCATTTAACTTGTATATTTTTTCAGAGAAAAATACTTCATCTAGTAATTTATTAGTATTTCTGCGTTCTGCTGCAAGCAAGATTCCATCAGTAGCAAGAATTCCAAGAGAGGTGCCAGCATGACTGATGGCTTCCATAGCATATTCAACCTGATACAATCTCCCTGTAAGACAAGAGGATAATAATAAACAAATGACGATAGTATATTAACAATATTTTTCTACGATTAATATAATTGCTATGATTAATATGTATATTTTTCATAATACTTATTTGTAACAGGAAATTTTAATGCAAAAAAATAATATTTTATTCAAACCTTCTGGAGAAAATATTGTTGTCCTCGTATCATAACGACGAGCCTATAAAACAGAGAAAAAATGTTGTGAACTTCAATGACCAAGCAATAACTCGTTAACCTAATATTTCAGTATATATTCGTTTTGTATTTAAATATTTATAACATTTATAAAAGTAAAACTTACCATTTCGAATATTTATGAAAATATTAAATACAGTAATGTTAAAATATAATTAGTATCTTTTAAAGTTTTTTGGGAAACGGCTTCGCTTTGCCGGAATATGACAGCAGTATGACAATTATATTTTATAAGCAAAAGCCACAGACCATCAACAATGACAGGTAATTTTCAGTGGTAAGCTTCGTTTTAAAATAGATAAGTGTTGATAAATATGGAGTATTATATAAAATATATTTTACCTTAAGTGTTTTATATAAAATTTCAAAAAGATAAAAAGCATTCTTTTTAGAAATAGTGTACACTTTTTACAAAAAGAATGCTATACCTTTTTTACGATAAAATTTATTATGTTAAAAAATAAGCCATTACAAATAACCGAAATAAAATAGAAAAATTAAATTGTAAAATGTATAATTTTTTCATTAAATTATTTGTTTCTTTAATTTGTTTATCATTAAGAAAGTAACTTCTTTTCCTTAACCTGTTAACCGAGATGTATAATAGCGTCAGGCGTAAACAATATCAAATACTGATAGGACATTGTCTTTCAAAGGTTTTCATATGTATTTTATGAATAATTAAAAATATAAAAATTTTAAATTACGGTATCCGGGCGTGACGTATTGACATGTCTCAGCGAAACAATTCGCGCCCGGTAAATGTTGCATAAGTTGATCGGGATCTCCCCGGTTAACAGGTTAATCATGATACAAATGTATTAAAATAAAGCTATTATATCTAAGCTTTATAGTGCAATTTTTGCACCATTATATTGTTCTGTTTCCTGGTAAACATTTCTTGCTTTTTTATTTATATATCTAATTTCTTGCTTTAAGTGTAATCGCTACGATGAGGGAGACTACATATATTAAGCAGTCTGTTTATCAGAAACAAAATTTTTTCTACTAAAATATTATTATGATTGAATGGCAAATTAGTACTTTCCATCTTTTTGGTATCATATATAATCTTTTCATATGTTGATACTCAACATATTTTTAAAATGTTTCCTCCTTCCTTTCCTCGATATATTTTCGCGGATGGACAAAATTTAACAGACAGACACAATAAGCGCGTCACCCGCAGATAAGATGGCAGATTATTAATTATTATATATGAATTGACAGATGAGATTAAAAGTACGACGTTACGTTAGAAATGTCCGCTACATGAAGGAAACGGAGGGAGTAAATGGGAGATATATTTTTTGTCACATACGAAATGGTTATAATGAAGTTTGCAGGAGGATAAATTAAAAACAACATTAATTAAATATCTTTATTAGAAATCATTCATCCTTAAAATAGGTCACTTATATCTACTTTATATTATTATAATTTAATAACAATATAAGTATAAAAATTCAAGAAACATTGTTTTTTAACTCTAGTAATTAATAAAAAACATAAACATTAAAAAGTGTTGTTCTCACAAAAAATTGTCTAGATTTCTTAAGGTATGTATGATAGATAGATACTTAGCGGTAATTTATTTTATTTAATAACTTTAAATTGTTCTGTAATCACCATAAATTAAATCTTTTAAATCAATTGAAGAGCTTATTGGCAATTGAAAGTAAACCTATTAGTCTTGCAAGCTGAACTTTTAAATGTGTAACTTTCATAGCTACACATAAAAATTGATTCTCATTTAAATGTCAAACACAAAATAACACACTATAAATCTTTATGTAAACAATAGCTAAAAGAAAAATAAAAAAATAACCTAATAGCTTAAAATAAGTTTAAATCTAAGAATATTGCAATAATCTTACGAACTTGAAAATAGATGTAAAGATAAATAAATATTATGTAAATATTCACTTGTTACTCGAATAAATTATTAACTTAGTATTAAAATGAAGTAAATGTGAAAGTGATTGTGCCGGTGGGTGAGATTTACTTATTTTAAGCGTTACTGTCACCACCAACAGATCCTTCGACTTTAACTAGTCACATGGATTTTCTGGAAGATGATATTATATCAACAATCGGTTGTACGAGAGTGTAAAATAGAATGATTACAACAAATGTTATTAACGCAGTCGCTAATCCCCCTTGGCTTACTCTATAGTAGTCCATATTTAATCCTATTGTCATGGTAATAAGACCCATGGATACTGCCAATATACCGACCGCCATGTGAACTATTTTAATTGGTCCACTCCTTACCATTAACCTGACTTTAGACGAAAACAAGGCTATCACACCCGAGATGAAACTAATCAGGGTAAAAGTGAGCGCAATAACACCTGAAAATTAAACAAAATTGATAATTTGAAAATATATTGAGATTCTATATTATAATAGAACTAATAGATAAGGATATTGTCTAACAAAGTATGTTAGTTTATACATTATATCAAAAGCTACTACATTAAAATAGTTTTTTTTATAAGAAATATTGCTTACATTTCTACTTTATCTTTAAAATTGAACTATCAGTGTGATATTTTATCGCGAAGACACTCGTAACCCTATCTCGAAATACTTCGATATATAGAATCATCTTACCACAAATTCCATGAGCTGAATTAACTGTCATGTTTGTTTCTGCCAGTGCAAGGAATGTTCCAGCAAGGACGAAGATAGATCCAATCAGTTGAAGACACCCGTGAACTACTCTTTTACTGTCGTTGCTAAGTTGAAACGACCAGGAGTTGTGTCGATGAAGTGTTAGCATGGACTCCACCATGAATAATTGATACTAAAAATAAAAAAAAATGTTGCAATTTCTAATTATTTTAATTTTTACACTTAAAGATGAGGCTTTACTCGAATAAATTTACCTATTGTATTATTTGTTTAAATTAGAAATAATAAATATTTTATGACTTGGATTTTTCTTAATTTCGTGCAAATTTAAAATAATAAGCCTTATATTATATAAAGAAATATAGATCAATTTTCAATCACAGCCTAATAAGATTCAAAATAAAATAAATTTGTTACCCCAGTGCCCGCGAAAACTATATGTAGTTGCATATTAGTAATAGATCCATCAGCTTGCGCATTCAATGCGAAATGCCACAAACAGAATACTACAATAGCAATTTGCATGTGATGAAGTAAGTTGATCAGTTGGCAGATCGCTGACCACGCGGAGCTCCATGAAGAGCTGTATACTTCGCCGCTTTCTTCATCATATGCTGCGGGGGCCCTCGTCAGCTCAGCCTGGTAAGGAACGTGTTCGCGAACTTCGAACATTTCCACCTTCTCCACAGATTGTTGACTGGTGCTAGGTTTATCCATTCTTCCAATCATTGAAATAAACGCTCAAATTATATTGAGTATTCAAGTGAATACTTTTCAGTTTTCACACACAGTCACTGAGATCTATCGACGGGCGTACTCTAAGCATAGTAAAAATTTTTAAGATAGCATACTTGCTATTGATAACTGTCGGGAATTCGATCTCTGTTAGAGCTATCATAAAGGAATTGACAGGTTTGAGATTAGAAAGTTGAGTAATTCATAGATATCGTAAGATAAGTTAGATTATCATTATCTTACATTTAGACGTTATAATATAATGTTGAAACTTGCTCACCTTTACACATATCGTTTTGGCGAATGTGATCATTTGACCTATTTTAAAAACTTAAAGACACGTTACTATTTTATAGATCAAGTAGGTATAGTTAAAATAATCTTTATAAAGGATTTTTTAGTTGGTTTAATACCATATTGCTCTTCTTTTAATTAGACACACATGTACTCGTAGATAGTGAAATAATATATACTCATTTTATTAATATTCTTATACCTTTGTCGACAGAGAAAACCGCAGGAAACTTGGGATCCTAGTGTTAAGACACTCCATTCCCTGCTTTTTGCCTTTTCAGAGCATAGTATGTGGCGTGGTCAAACTGAACGCACTGCTTTACCCATTTGTCAGAGCGAAGAGAATAGAAATGAAAAATCCATCCTCTCCGAGCGGGATTCGAACCCACCAACCGTCGACAGGCAGACTGTATTTGCACATAGCAAGTTAAACAATAAAATATTTTTTCTTCAGATTCAAACTAAAATAGTAATAATTTTTTACAACTTAATCAACCCGTTAAACAAATTGATTTCCAAAGGAGAGTTCAGATCTGATACCGGTATCTGTAATCTAATAAAAAGACGAAGCAATATGGGTTTGGACTTAGTCGTCATTTTTGTAGAATGCCGAGTAAGAAGCAAATTAGGTCTTGGCTTGGATGACATATGTATTTTTTTAGCTTCACGCTTTATCCCGCACATGGCAGGGTAGGCCGAGGGAACTGCAGGGACCATACGAACCTAGTGTTAAGACACTCCGTTGCTTTAGTCCCTGCTTTCTTCGTCCCCGCTTTCCGCCGTTTTTCAAGGCATTGCGTGCTGAGTGGCGGAACTCAACGCCGCACTTTGCCTAGTTTCCAGAGCGAAGAAAATGGATCTTCCCCGAATGGGAATCGATTCCATAAACCGTCGCATTTACAGGCAGACGCTACGCCTCTGCGCCACGACGGTCCTTTATGTATATTAATCTATAAAAAACATTTTTTGAGTAGTCACTGATTGAGAGTCGCTATTATTTTTCTTAAATTTAATTTTATTTTAGCTATATAATTCGTGTTTCGAGCAATCGAGCGCCAAATTCTGCAGTTCATACATAATTGTTCATATATCTCATATTCTCTTTTTTTTATGATGATGTAACCTTACTTTAATATCATTTTTTATTTAATTTACGGTAATACATATATTTGAATAGTCCACAGAGCCAAAATCCGTTTATCTATTTGTGGAAACAACTTGTGTTCTGTTTCTCGTTTTAGTAAGAAAAGTTTTTAAGAAAAGGTGTCGAGTTCTTTTACTCACGAGTTATTTTGACTGAGGACTGAAAATGCCGAGAATTTTAGAAAACTAAGAAAGATTTGATGCTTTCTGCCCTGCTAGCGGGCGACAGTTTTTGCATGACGTATCTTTTTTTGTTTCACATTGAAATAAATGTTAAAAATATATCTACATAATTATTTAGGCTATAATGAAATAAAAATAGTAAAAGTTATTTTTATTTAATAATAAATTTTAATTACTAAGTATTGAGTTTAAAAGAATAGTAGTGCCATCTAGTAGCACGCATGATCAAATTTCTTTCCCTACTACACACTAGATGTCGCTAAACGTCTCCACAAATTCACGATTTTGTCGTAAATCTGGGTGCCTTATAGAGAGAACTTAGTGTGAAGAAACTGTTCTCCATTTTCTATTTCGATTATTGGCAAAATATATTCAGTGTTTGTACCTAACGCCGTGGTTCGCCTTTTGAAAGTTATTATATGAAAATAATTTTAATATAAATGTTGAACCCACAACCTCAAAAAGTAAACTAATTTAGATTTTAATAACGTTTTATCATCGTCAATTTTTTATTTTTTTACGTTCATTATTCGCTAAACACTGGTAGAAAGTTGCGAATGAAAATTTTATAACTTTATCTGGCGATTTTTGCAAAATTACCTGTGATTTAGTGTGATTCCTCAGAACCTTAAGAAAAGATAAATAAAGCACCTTGAAAGTTTTTTTTTAATTCAAAATGCCTGTTATAGTATTTCTATAGTTTACGCGTGTCGTATCGTTAAAATGTATTCAATTTATATGAGGACCGTCGTGGCACAAAGGCGTAGCGTCTGCCTGTAAACGCTTTAAACGCTTAGTTCCGTCACTCAACCCGCAATGCCTCGAAAAAGGCGGAAAGCAGGGACAGAGAAAGCGGGGAGTAAGAAACAGTAGGATAGTTCCTTCAATTCCCTCTGCCTACCCTGCCAAGTGCTGGATAAAGCTTCAAGTCATAAAAAGTAGAGAAAAAACTTAAATAATACTCTTCCGTTCCTGATTGGCAGACACATGACGCGCAGTGTAAAGAATTGAGTGTAGAAACGTTGAAATTTTTCGTTTTTTTGTATCTTGGATATATAGTAGAGGAGGACTATGACAAGTTATTTTTAAATTCCTACAAAAACTTAATGAAACGAGTTTTTACGTTTCATAGTCCATGCAAACAAAATTACGGTCTATAACTTTTAAAATTTGCTTTTTGCCAAATACAGATTTTTCTCACCATTTAGCAAGGAGATACAGCTGAATAAATTTCTCTTACATTAAACATCAAAAATATTCTTGTAGGCGAAAAATCAAAAATATTCTTGACACGATTTTATTAAAACATCTTGACTATATATAAAAACGTGCTATATTAAAAATAAACCAAAACGAATAGTCAGGAATGTGTGTTAATAAATTTAAAATTTTTAATAACTGATAGATTATTCTTAAATATCATACAATTATTGTAAGAGATGCACCATGGGTTTAAAGATGCCGTCAGCGAGGAGGGGCGATCGGAACTTCCCAAATTAATAAGCGTCTAATTAATTCTTACCTGCAGCTATACAAGGCGTACCCCATTTGTCACCTTACCACTTGATAATAAGGGGTCAGGTGCTTAACGTGTCTAAGATATATGATACGAAAATCGTTTTTGAGGTATTTATTCGATGTTGATAGTCGATATAATTAATATAGGTAATATATATTATGTGCATTGTGTTATTAAAAGTAACAAGGAGAGCATCATGATTCTTTTTAAAATCTTTTATTAACCTTATATTGTTATAAATTGTGAAATATAGTTATTGTTAATATCATTTGGTTTATTAATATCAATTAGGTACGCTTATCGTTTTATATTATTTTGCCAGCCATTTCTGCCAGTCTCAAAAATGTGATCTTTTAGGAAAGAAAATCTAAATTTGCGATCTTTATATATGTTAAGATAACAAAACGGAGCTGATAAGCGTAGGAACCTACTAATTTTCACTATTTTTGTATTCTCTGACCTGGTACAAAGTTCAGTATTGTGCTCCATCGTTTTATAATAATTTCATTAAGAAGTCAAATCATTATGCTTACTATTATTATGCTTCTATGAGAAAATATGACCATAATTTAATTTACATAAGTAAATTTTAATTGGCCAACCGAGGTCAATTTAAAGACAAATAACCCGTATACAAGTGCCCATTCAATTTATAAACGCAATTTATACAATACGTACTCAGAAATCAGAACTATGATAGCTAGTAAATAATAGAAAATCGTGACTAAAACTTTGCTTAAGCCGCACTCAACACTTATCGTAATCATTCAACGTGATAATTAAATGTATTTGGCATATTAATCATTGCACAAAGTTAATATAGTTATATTTTTTAAGATACCATCAAAGTCATTTCCTAAGCCCATAGACGGCTTCCCGACTATTATAAATCGATAGTCGATATCGGCATCGTGTATCGATTATGGTCGATTATTGATTCTGATTTATAGTATAGTAAACATATTTATCTTTATGTGAATTTGGCTAACAAGGGAAGTGGTGTTTGACTAGAATCAGTAAATTATTTTTATATTTTTATTATCATAATTTATAAAATTTTAATACCTGTTATTTTTTTTATTTTTAATTAAAAATCAAAATTAATAAATTAATATACTTCCTTCTACAGTAATTTTCTATTGCGTTATGCCAGCTTAGTTCCCAGTCAGACTTTTATAAACATATGCTTTTAGGTGTTAATTACAATAATTTAAAGAATTAAACAGTATCAGTAATGTATGACAAAACATATTCAAAATAGGGAAATTATATATTGAAAATATTGTTTTTTAATATTTGTTTCTGAATAAGGGTTGAATTTTCTATGATAATTTAAAAGTTTTTCAATATTTTTAAATTATAACCATTACGGCACAGTCAAGTAGCGTACCTCCGTTAATGCAAGAGATATGTGTTTTTATTCCATTACAAGGCTTTGACTAATTAACTATGAAGCCAGTTAGAATTATATGGACATACTTAGGCAGGTACTTACCAGGTTTTTTCAAATTCAACTAAGATGAAATGTTATTTAACCTAGTGAATTACGCGAGTTCACGTCTCTCTTGTTTCTCATACTTATTACCATAAATCGACGCGGCACCGACTGCGTTCGATTATTATCGTTAGATTTATAGCCACTAGACCATGCGCACGCGCATGCGGACCGACGTACTCTTGTAACACAAGAAAAATAAACATGATAATCATGTTTCAAGAAAATTAACTACAATTGTGTTGGCGCAGTTGTAGATTTAGGTTTATCTTTAAATTTATTTTATTTTACTTTTATTGTGTTTTTAATACGTTTTATTACTATCATCGATATATTCCATCGATATATATATATTTAGATATTAACAAGTAACGTTAATTATTTAACCATCAATTACTTACAACAAATCGTATTGTTTTTGTTCAAACCTACATGAAATTACTCTTTGTCGGTGAGTCTAAGCTATTAATAGTGCGTTTGCGCAGAAGTTAATATCTCAATAAGAAAGAAATAAGATTATAGATGCGGTGATGGTTCATCTTACCACACTGTGTGGTCTGCTTGAAATAAGGCGATGATAATTTTATTTAATAGCAAATATATTTTTCTAGGTGATTTTTTTTATTTATATGTAGTTTGATTATTGAAGGTTATAACTTACCTACGTATTTTTAAGATCTTACTTATTCGTTACGATGACGTTCACAGATTATTGCAATATAACAAATTAAGCTTTTCTCTTTCTGTTTCCCTATTAATTTTCAATTGCTTTTCGTAAAAGATATTTTTTAAAGTTACTATACATATAATTTTAATATATTTATATATAAAAGTGTTCTATACTTTACATCAAACTGAAAAAAATTATTTTTAAACTGTTAAATAAAATTTGGTTATAATTCATTAAAGTTGATAAAATAAACCAATACTTTGCTTTAAAATAGTTGCAATATAGTTAATCAATTCACAATGTTATTAAAATGAATGTAAGAAGTTAATCATTAGCAGCTAAAGTTAGTCTACGTTGTAGCTATACTTATTATATATTACGTTCTAACGTCAATCTGTTGGTCGATCTAAGCTCGGCCGTGTCGAATGAATAACCACGCAGGCGCACGGCTCGTAGGCTCCCAGGGGAACTGACGGGAAATCATCTGTCATCGCTCAGAAATTGCCAACATAAATCACTAGAAAATTACGAATAATATTGATTATGGGGTTGAGAAATGGCTGGTATTTTATGGGGTGCGTAAAATTATACTTTTTATAAGCAATTTAATTTAAAATTCAATAGGTTCCGTTAAGTAGACTATGTTAAGATTGTTAGTTTATTTTTATATTTTTTATTGATACTGATTTTTTGTTTTCTACAAATTTGTTGATATTAGTGTTGTGCTTCTAAAGTTTATTGATTAAGAATATGAAAAAAGATATTGTTAATGTTTCTCCTTAAGAATCTATACTAGTATTATGAAATTCAAGAAATTGGTTGACTGCAAAGTTTTGAAAAAAATTTAAGTTGACCTGTACAGATATATCGTATCGTTGTCCTGTATAAAGTTTATAACTTACTATCCGTAGTCGATTCTTAGTTATTTTAATTTAACAGCAGCTAGTATGTTTTAAAAAACCCACTCATTTATATTTACACACTTACTAAAACATAAATTTAATTACACATAAATGGGTGTCTGTAGATAATAGCCATTAAAGCACACTTATTCAGGTGACGGCGCGGCGCTTAGACACTACCATAATTAGAACTTTTACTTATTTTTACTTTCCACACAAGTGTAATAAGTTCTGGAAGTACCTAGCCCTTTCAACAGAAAGCCAAGCGTCAGTTGATGTCGGGCGTAGGCGCATTACACGTCGTTGTCATAGTACATGCCACTTTTTTCAAAGTTCACTCGTGTTAGTCGGCCTTTGAAGCACGAGAAGCTCCTATGTCTTTTATCAAAAGTTCATTTCTATCATAACAAGACTAGCTTATTGAGTGCTGTGTTTTAGTAACGTAAACTAATTTTTTTATAAACAAGGTAAGGCTTAAAATTATAATATATATATATATATATATATATATATATATATATATATATATATATATATATATATATATATATATATATATATATATATATATATATATATATATATATATATATATATATATATATATATATATATATATATATATATATATATATATATATATATATATACATATATATATATATATATATATATATATATATATATATATATATATATATATATATATATATATATATATATATATATATATATATATATATATATATATATATATATATATATATATATATACATATATATATATATATATACTTTTTTGGTAGTGTGCAAATTTTTTTAAAATATAATATAACATAAACAAAGTTGTGATAATCGTATGATCAATTATTGCATCAATAACAGGTATTAAATGTTATGTTATAAAGATTTCACGTCAGTTTTACGATCACCAACGTCATTAAAAATTTAATTGCGAGAAGAAAGTAGGTACAAATTACTACATAAAATTATAGTACTTTTCGATCTTGTACTAATTATTTGCTTTTTCTTGCAATTGCCTGCTACACATAGTGCAAGGCGTTACTAGTATAGAATATTTTTTTTATTTAACAAAAATATTTGCAAAACAGGATTTTATTTAATCTATACTATTTAATTTAACTATTTTTATCATAATATGAAGTATAAGATTGTAAAAATAATAAATAAAATAAAATTTTAGTAATACGATTTCTTTTCATTAAATCAAAGCTGTAATTACTCATGTACAATCGATACATGTCATCCATTGCACTGTGCACATCTGTTTGTAGTACGCACCACGTGCATGATAACAGGTTATTCCGCCTAAAGCTGCGATCACAATACGCCTTTTAAGCTTAATTAATTATTACAAACTAACAAGATAAACTTTAACGCCATTGCTACAGTTGTTAATAATGTGAGTGACGATTGTCGGTACATATTTAAAATAAATGTATATTTGTAGCATTAGCTCCTAGCTAAATTAAAATATATAAGAATTTGTGTGACACTTTGGAAGATTATTTTGAAATTATCGGTATAAAAATATATTTTTTTTAATTTGGACCAGTAGTTCTTAGATTAAGTCCGATCAAATCAATAAAAAATATATAAATATGTATATAAATTATGACTATAGCTGCTTTATTAACAACTCTATATTTTTTTAACATTTATCGTTAAATTATTGTTACTATAAATCACTATCACTTGAGATATACAATATGGAATATCTTGTATAGGTATTAAGTTGAAAATATAACAATACATTCTCTTTTTTAAAAATAACAATAAAAGCTTCCAGAGTGAAGCTTTTATTTATATAACAGACTAAAATATGATTATTAAATTATAAGGCGCTCTTATAACTTCAATCATAATTGTCTTTCTTAATTGTTGATTTTCTCCATATTTACCAAATACGAGACATTACATGTTGCATGGTGGAATTAAACGCCATCTGCAAATATTACTAATTGAAATATGTTAATGTTGTCATATTAAAAGAATACATATGATTCTTTTGTAACGGAAAAGGTAATCATAGATATAATATGTTGTGTAAAACATCAACAGGGCTTTAAGTAAAATATATTTCACTTAAAATAAGCTTATTTAGTATATTGACTTAAAAAACAATAAAATTATACAGTTCACGGGCAACAGGAGGCTTGTTTAGCAATAAAGATATGTATCGCATGCGCACGAGCTTATTTTCATAAGATATTTGCATAGCAAACGGATTATTGTAAACCAGATTGAAATGGATTTGATAGCCATATCTATGCTTTTATGTCTAACTATATAAAATATAAATTTAAAATAATGTTTAAAAAAGAATTTTAATAAAAAAAATGCACAATATGTAAAATATTATAATTTATTAGTGGGAAGTTTCTATAATACAATTACGTTTATATAATATACAATAAATCTTAAAGGAGAATAGAGGAGCTGTTAAACTCATTTAAAAAAAGGAAGTGGAATAATAAGTGCACTTAATATAATTACAGTAATATTGTTAGTATTATGAATAATTCCACATCTGGAAAAGGGAATAATCTCAACTTTTCCAAGTGTAAGCTAAACGTCATTGAGATAGTGCAAGTAGACAGATACAAGCCCCATACGTGTTATTAAATGCAGCAGTTTATGAAAGCATCCCATATGTTTATATAAAGTAAGTATGTAGCGAAATTATATGCTATTTATGTAAGATCGATAGGTTTGAGATAGTTAGCGATAATAGACTATACTAATTTTGCAGTAATTTTTTTATAGCTGAGAAATAATTATTACAGTGACAACTGCTAGCTTACGTTAATTATCGATATGAATATGTTATTAGATATCGATATTATATTCTACATTAGAATCAAATAAAAATGTATGCAACTTTTGGTATGCATTATTTGTTTAATTTATAATAGTAATTTAAATTTCAATTTTCCTTCAATTATGTTGTATAGCATTGAAGTCTAAAAATAACAAACAATGTTCATAATTAAACTAAGTATGCAATATAAAGGATTCACTGTCTCTTAGATAATGCTGTACAGTCAGGAAGTGAACCTGACACCGACGTGCTAATGGTGCGCTGTGACATCAGGTTGAATTACCACAAGCTTCTTATAACTTCTTTTTCATTCCAACAAAGTAAAGCTTTCGCTCATTAACTTCTATAAGCTTTTTTATATTGTTGAATAAACGTTCACTGAGGTGTATGCTTTCAGTAATATCTAAATTGATGGATATTTATTTTATGCTGCATTTATTTTATGTATGTAAAATAGTAGATAAATATGATTTTTTTTTAATTTATATGGTGTTTTTGATAATTATTAATATATAATTAAAAATAACATTTCCAGATGAAATTCAAAATTTAATTCAACCTGATGTCACAGCGCACCATTAGCACGTCGGTGTCAGGTTCACTTCCTGACTGTACAGCATTATCTAAGAGACAGTGAATCTTTTATATTGCATACTTAGTTTAATTATGAACATTGTTTGTTATTTTTAGACTTCAATGCTGTACTTCAATGCTGACTTCAATGTTGTATAACATAATTGAAGGAAAATTGAAATTTAAATTACTATTATATATATACAAATTATTTAACATTTACTTTTCAAAAATACAATTTAATCATTGTTTACATTATTTCTTATTTATTTTACCTTATTTTTTTAATAAGCCAACCAACCAGCCAAGAAAATATTGCATACAAGAATATTAACCCTGCCAAAATTACATGTTGTTAAATTGATATATGATTCGCTTTTATAGTACTATAAATCATAGGTCAAAGAAAAGTGAAATTGCGGTGTAAATTTTGATGAAAGGCAAACTGGCGGATGATTTAGAAATAGTGTGATTATTTAGTAATATTACATGGATGAATAAAGAGCGTGGAATTTCTGACAAAAAATACATTTTCCTAAAAATTTTGAGGACGCGTACAGCTATTTTGTAAAAAATAAACTACAAAACGATTAATTGTTAGATTAGAACATAAATTTATAATAGATCATTCTGTGTTTTTTTCTATAACAATTTTCATTTTGTAATGTTTATAATAACTTTAGGGTAAACTTTATAAGTTTATAGCGTTTTCAGCAAATTTAATATAAAGATAAAACTTAGATATTTTTTTCTTGTGCTGCAAAAAGTTATTTAAATATATTGACTTGACGAACAAATAGATGGACGACAAAGTGATCCTATTATGGTTTCATTTTTTCTCTTGCGACACGGCAACCCTAAAAAAAGAGAATAAATATTAATAAGCATTTACAACTTATTACATATGCTTCCAGGTTCCATTAGTTCTAGTAAGCAGTAGAAGTCTAAATTACTGCATAATATGTTATTAAATAATCAATAAAAAATTGCAAAAAAATATAATTGGATCGTTTGTTGGTCTCGTCGTTATAATTAAAACTGTACTCTGGGTGGTCCTAATAACAGTGAAGGTTTCATCCAACTAAAGGGATGATTATAAACTTAAATATAACTTATAGATTGCTACCGCATAGTGTGTTGCGTGTTCAATCGCCTCAACACGGCTTGTCGATTTTGTTGAATATCTATTTAACATTTACATTTTTATTTTAATAATAGATGATAAATAAAATAAAAATATAACTTTTTAATGTTATTTTATTAATATGAGATGTTGAACTCTTAAATAAAGAGTAAAAACAAAAGATTAAAAATCAAACACGTACTACAATAAGCCTCAATTAAGATATAACTAGCATTAAATAAAATATTATACCATAACACATGTCATGTACCTATTATCTTCTCGTAGAAAATACATAAAATATTTAATTGCACCATTAATTCATTATCACGCGGAGTTAAAACACGCTGTAAAGTTCAATTTATGTACATGTTGATTAAAGGTCAGCGTGTCATCAATCAATTTTGAAGACAGTAATACTTATCTAGCTTTTACGTTATATCTCGTATGTAGCAGAGGTAGATCACGTAGTATTAAGGCACTCTGGATTAAGTTAGATTTTGGTCTACGACAACATATAAAAAATCTTAATATGATCTAGACTAAGTGTCTTTTCGAAAAAATATTCAAACTTTGAAATAAATGTATATTTTTTTTATTTATTTATTCAAAGGTAGAAATCGTTCGGAATATACAAGGAAGAAAAGGCTCAGCGTTCTGTTCGTTTTCTTAAAGACACGTTATATTACATTTCATTTGCTCATACAAGATAACCTAATCGTTTAAGTTTACTTCAAATTTAATAAACTAAATTAGAAATTAGTAATAAGTTGATCGTAAAACTTTTATGGCTCGCGTTAAAAGCATCCTTTGGAAAATTAAGCAACTACTTAGTACTTACTACTACGTTCTTATATGTTAGATATGAAATCTTTAGGTTATCACTTAAATACCTCGTTAAGCTACAGTATGTTTGCTAGTATATAGCAAAAGTTATTTATAAGAAAAATAATCTATATTTGAGAAATTAATAAGGAAGAATTAAATACTTCTTAGTTATTTACACGTTAAGAACATGTATAAATCTAAATATAGTGTTTAATATGAAGTAGCGTAGTAGCCATCTTTATATTATTCCAACTTAAAGGCTTAGAACGTGACGACGCGACGTTGAATCGGCCACCGGCAAAGCTCAATGCACCGTGATAACATCTAAGGTGCGCAAGCGCATGTTTTTTCTGTCGGTCTAATTGAATTATCTATTAGGACGGCTCATTGATAGTTTTTGCGCTTTGTACGGATTCTCTGATTTAGTTCGATAGAGAATTTAATGTGTAGTAATAATTTAAGAATAATCATTACTGTAACTTATTATTTTACACTATCATTTATAATTTTGCACTGACATTTATGTAATATTAATAAATAAAGTATGGTAAAATGACTAAGGTTTCATTAATTACAATTAAATACAACCTGCCTTCATATTTTTGTAAAAACAGACTCAGTCTTGGCATACGACGATATCTTCATTACGTGTGTCATTATAATATTTCTTTTAATGATTTATCATTCAGCTAATTACCGGATATATATTTCTATATGTGTATACGGAGTAAAATTGTTTTTTACACTAGTTTTCTTTATTATTTGTTGTTATATTATTTATATTTTACAATTAGAAATAATTTGAGGACCGTCGTGGCCCAAAAGCCCAACGTTTGCGTTAAACGCGTCGGTTTTTGAGTTTAATTCCCACTTTTCATTTCTATTTTCTTCGTGGTAACTTTAAACAGAATGTCACGATAAAAAGCAGCAGCAAATTTGTTCTGAAATGTAGCCTTGGTTATTATCATATAATATCATGTTATGAAAAATTTCTATACATATTTTAAATTTTAGATCCTGCTTACGACAAGGTAAGCACAGAGACCTTAGGGTTAAGTAGTGGAAGCGTCACAGTGAGAAAATTAAAATAATTTTCCATTTACATTTCAATCGCGTAAAAAGCCATTTTTTCGCTACATTATAATGTCGAAAAATTTTGTCCTGTGACTTTCGTAAATCATCGTTTCTTATCTTTTTTTTTGGTTATAATTTGTAGATATAGTTACTTTAATATTTGTTTTGTACAAAATTATACATAAATACTTAAATGTGCAATTATATTGTTAAATTCAGTGAAACATTAAATGGTCCAGATCTGAAATGAACAAAGAAATATTTACGAACCGTTACGTTTGCATACAGCAGTAATGTGTTTTTATTGTCACTCGGTTTATAACCGAAACTCAATTTCCATACTAAATAGCTTTTTGTTCAACTAATTCGTCATTCAAATTGAAGTCACGAAGCAAAAAGTATTTCAAAATAGAATTATTCATTGCTATATTTACTATTTTTATCAATTTTTAATCTTTAAAACGTATTTTTTTTAATAATTCCATTGACACAAATACAGTTCAAGCAACTGCACTAGAATTGTAAAGAGTCTGAGCCGTTGTAATAAATATATGTAGCTATTCAGCACGTGAGAAAACCTTTAAAAACGTTACCAATAAATTAGATAATTGTTCCAAGTTAAAACAAAATTGTTTATTATGTAATGACAACCACACCTCTTCATTATCTTTTAGTGCATTCCTATATAAAGCTTTTTAGTTTAAATATTGACTTCTAAACAATAGACTGCAAAACGTTTAGGCAATTTTGAACTTTGTTACAACGAATTTTAGATCAATTTTGTTTCAAATGTTAATATTATTTTTATATATAAGAAAATGTTATCGTTAGTTAAGTAGAGAAGAATTTATGGCGATTACGTTTAACTACTAGAGCTACAGTAAATTATTACTAATAGAAGATTACAAATGACATCATGTAGTTAGAAAGAAAATTCATAATAATCTTTTAAACAAACGATAAAACGGCAATGTAAATATTACATAAGGAAATGTTAAGATATTTAAAAAAGACAAACTACAAAAAAGCTGAAGTTGTACATAAATAATTAAATGTTATACTTAATAAACCATAAAAGTGATTAATATATCGACAGATGAAATTAATAGAATCAAGATATTAAAACTATATTGATATAGCTACTGATTGACCAGCCTAGTTATGTCTTCAAATGTAATATATTCTTAAAAATTTCAAATAGTCTGAGAATTGAAAACTGAGATATCGGACAAAAAGAGTACATTTTTTGTTTTAGAATCTATATTAATAAAAATATAGAAAAATACACTCATAAAGAAGAATAAATAGCTTTTCGTAAAGCTTAACTCGGATAACCGTCAACTCGTGATGACGAGATTCTAATGCTTAAATTTGTAATACAGATATAGATGTCAGCTTATGTAATTATAGTTGCAACTTCAAAAGATTTTCTATTCTTTAGCTATCTTTAAGCCCAAGTTGATTGAATTGTAAAAGTATAATATTGACATTAAGACAGCTATCGTTCATAGAATTAATGCTTTCATTTATGTGGTAGTTTGTAAATTGTTTTTTTTTAACATTAGGCTTAATAAATAAAATGTGTGCAGATTTGTCACTTCTATAATGATTTTATATCAATCTGGACATATGATTCGTACTTTTTGTTACTAAATTAATTTTAATTTTATATCGGAATTATGTATATATACATGTACGATTTATATACATATATGATATTTACACATATAAGTGCTGTGCTGAATAAATCAGTTACGATTTTTCTATTAAAACCTATAAAAAGGAATAAAAATGTTACATATACACAAAAATTCCATTGAAATATTAGTTTCATTGCCTCACAATGCCATTGACCCCCTGAAATCACGGGTGTTCGCTGTTATATCATTATGTCCAATACTGGTCGATCGTCGACACTTGACCTCTCAACTATCAAGTAGCCTCTTCTACTTATTTAATGTCCGCTTCAATTATTTTCTTTTGTTCGTGTCCTTGAATTGTTTCAGTCCGTACATGTTATTATGCGATATAAATAATTGACGCTCGCGATTGACAAGCTTACGAGAAAAAGGCGACCAAGCGCGAGAGGTATCTGCTCGCTGAGGGTTCCGTAAAATTTTATAATTGTAGGTCAACAAATTTAGACAATTTGAGAAATTTAAGTTATGGTCGGCACATATTTAGTATGAAATTACCAACATATATTTATATGTAAGTTTGTAATAGTTTTGCAAACATATAAATCGATTTTTTTTTTTATTTTTTAGTTTGCTTGTACAAGTTCTATTTTTTCTTGTGCGGTACGTAACCGTAAAAAATTTAACAGAATGAGACATTACTTTGAAGTAAACAAAAATTTGGTCGCAGAAAGGCTGACCCGTATATTAAGCTTTCGAATGTCATAAAATTTTTGTGAACTAATATTTTTTAATCAGTAATTTAAAGAAATTATGTACAGTGACAAAAATAAATCGTATGGTTATACTATATAGTCATAACTTGTACATAAGCACAGATTACTATAAATAACAATTGCAACTACTTCACTAACATACAGTAGCTCTATTTTGTAAAGAATGTTTAGATTGGAATATGTAATATATATAGAAATAGCTTCTCATTAATATACTATCTATTGGACGTTATTATCTATTTTGTCCCTCGTTTAAGAGGATTGGCTACGAGTTTAATAAGCCCGTAATAAATGAAGCTATGCACACTTAGTCTCAGTGCATCTACTTAATATCATTAAATATTATAACAGGATAGTACTAAAAGTGATATCATTACAGTGTAGTATATTATTTGTACCATGCAAAAGTTAAAATTAACTTTTAAACTATCATTAAAGCACTAAAGAAGAAAGGTTACTGTTGTTATTCCAAAAGAACTTAATTTTTACACTACTTTGGGGACTTAACGTAATCTATACATTATACAAAAATTAAACTTTAGTCAAATAAGTTTAAATTATTTGTTTAAATTAATTTAAACTTTATATAAATATAATTATAATTTATATTTTTATTAAAGCTAATGTAAGGCTGTATATTAAATGCATATACATATTTAGATAGAATTTCTTCTATAATATTCTCTTAATAAACTTATAGTTGGCAATTTCCTCCAACGGGAGGCAACAAGTTATAATTAAAGTTATATACACCGATGCACCCATTTACTGTTGCTAATATCAGATATTTCATATAGTAATCGCTTTAATCAGAACCTTGTAAGCTTAACAAGAATATGATTGAGAATAACTTAAAGCAATATCGGTACACGAAGAAATTACTGCATGTATAACAACGTACTCGTAAGGCTGTTGTGGCACAATAAGGTACGTTTAATTAGGTCATATGTATGTGGTATATATATATATTTTCTCTGCGTTTATATCAATTATAAAATATTTTCGCTATATTTTGCTGCTTAAATATTATATTACATTGCTTTTACAGGTGTTGACCTATCTATTGTTGAACTATTTAAAACTTATTTACCAAACTATTTTTGTTTAAAAAACTACATTTTTTAATTAATAATTTAGGATTTTATGGAAAATCATTCTACAGAGATGCTAATAATAATAAAAAATATGATAAGAATATCAAAATTTCGACGATAGAGCTCGATATGAACGAGTTTGAATTCTCTAGAGCACATGTAAAGTACCCAAAAGAATTCAGTGGTTTCTGAATTGTTTAGTTTATATGTATTTTTCACAACACTTCACTTTTACGATGTTGCTGCCTGTTTCAAACTAAGTTGGTACAGAAATATTATAATTGTTGTTTTTTTTGCTTCATCCTTGATGGCAGAGGAAAAGTGGTATTAGGACACTTTTTTCGATTACGGCCTTTTGAGACATTGCGTATAGAGTGACGGAACTCAAGTAATTTGTTATCAAATGATCACTAGTGAAGTGGTGCAATGTTTATAATTTTATTACTGTCCCGCTGGCATGTTGTAGTGTGCACTTAGCCGATTTTTAATTAAAATTGATCTTTTGTTGGTTATACTAAATAATTATTTAAGTATTTTTAATATTAACATGGAGTTAAATATTTGCTTAAAAAGTACTTGCTTAAACAAGGGAAATTCTGAATTACTTGTGTAGATAAATTGTATTAAATTTGTACAGGAAATAAATCATAAATTAAGCATGTTATTATTAAAAGCTGTATGCTATATACAAATATCGAGCTTCTGCCACTGCACAATGCTACATTTGAATTAAATGAAAAAAAAAAAACCATCCAGTCACAAAAGTTAATGTATCATTTGCATGTTCTAGCAAAATTCCATATTATCAGATTAAATTAGAAATTAGAGATATAATTAATAGGTGGTCCTTAGTAACCTAATACTGTCATAACAAAATTGCGATGCCAGTTCACGCTTACCTGCGGTTTCAATTTTACCTAAACCGCGAAGAAAGGGAATGTGTCACAAGCTTCAGGTACTGAATGCTGATATGTGGTTTTAAAGCGCTGCGTAACATGTAGTTAGTAGATGAAGCAATAAGTCAACTATTTCTTAATTATGCATATCAAATATTTTGTATACACTTTAGTGAAATAGTTAACATTGATCGACTTTCCTCACATTGAATGCCTTAATACGCTTTGACTTGAAGCAAGCTTAATTATGTTTGCTTATAGCAATTAATGTCATATATGATTATGTGTTAAATGTTATATAGCAGAAATCATATAGCGTGAGTTATTTATTTAAATTATTATGTTTACATTATAGAGTCAATGTTAGCAGCTTTTACATTTGTACTTGTTATAAAATTACCAAAATTATTTATGTTCATGTGTTTTTTTTTAAATAAATTTTATTTTATATTACACAGCTTTTTTTAAATTAAAGAAATGTTGAAATACTGTTTTATTTTGAACTAAGATATAAATGTCTACTGCAAATTGGAACCCATGAATAATGAAAAAAATATTATAAACTAAGTGTATGATCTGAAATTGTTATTAAATTAGTTGTAAGTAGTACACTAGTACTATTAATTACAAGCAAAAAACATTATATAATTTTATATAATATAAATATATTATTATGTGTACAAATTAAGAAATATTTTATATTCAAAAGTTAGTTGTTGTATTTTATGAAAGCTCCAATAACTGTGACGATGGTAGCAAATAACAGTATTTTCAAACAGACATCGAATTAGTAGCATGAGCGGTAAGTTAGGCTCTATTATCGTGATTAGCATGCTAGGGCACTTACCTTTAACCCATACTCGATATACTGACCCATTTATTGTGGAAGTTCAACTTTCTTTATAGTTGCCGCGTGATATTGTTAAGGGCTTCTCAGTTGTTACAAGTGTGAAATTTTCATCTGTGATACATAGGTTTTATTTAAAATCAATATATTTTTTAATTTTCTTGTTAAAAAGGAAATATAAAGGAAAGGAAGTTTGTATGCCAAAGGAAGCTTAAATGTACACGACACTAATTTTACAAGTAGGTGCTTGATTTTTAATTGGAATAACAAATGGTCTTACTCTTTACAATTATTAATATTTAAAAAACCAATAGTCACGCTTTAGTATATGTGTGATGTACGTGATTAGTGAAAGTTTTAAGTGACTGTTAAATAATATGTCACTGTACTCAATCAGTTGTTAGGGATTAAGGAACTCTACTCAAGTAAGTAAATATTAAACAATTTTTTCATTTATTTTTAAAGTGTTAATCTACACTGAGGATAGAAAGATACTTAAATGAAGCATATTAAAATTTTGATGGAAACATATTAAAAATCCCGTTGCGTTTAAATTTTTATAATTTTTTTGAAGTATTTTTTATATAAATTTCTTATTAATTATAAAAACTGAGCAGATCTATATATTCCGTAAAAAACTATAACTTATTTATTCTGATGTTTTATATTATAATTAAAATTATAAACAAATAAATAATCTATGGTATAGTTTTGGCGGGAAACTACGTGCTGACAATGTCAAATGTTATTGTACAGTGCAATTAAAATTTATAGTTTTAAATATTTTATTTTACTTGCTAAGATTACCTTAAAAGTGTCTTCCAATAAATTTATTGTATTTACGTTGCTTGATAGAATGTTTGAACGAGTATAGTAAGTTATTCTTATCTGTAAATAATTTTTATCAGTAAATAAAGGATTTTATTTGGTAATAGCTGTGATCTCTATGTTGTTTTCACCATTAAGCTTAAGCTGAATTCTTCGTAATGTTTAATGTTAAAGTGGTAAAAAACATCAATGAACTATAAAAGCTTATCAAACAACTTTGTAGTTATGTAATAAAATGCTATGGGTCTTAGACCACCTATAGTGACAGTGAAAGTCTTGATAAAATTAATTCGGGAATTTGGTATTTCAAACGATTTCTTCCAAAAAGGAAATCATTAGCGTATAACAACGCTTTGGAAAAAGAATTATATGTTTTGTTGTTTCTTCTTTATAGTATTATTTTTTAGTATAATAATACTTTTTTAGTAATTAATATGTTAAAACTGGTGGAAGTAGAGAGCGAATATTTAAACTTAAGGTTACTTTGCGTATTGTATCTCCTTTTATGTGACTAGCCTTAAGAGTTCATAACAACTTATCAAGAAGACTCAAGAAGTTCTTATTATTTTTTCAAATGAGTTGCCATGCTTAAAGCTATATCTATTGCATATAAAAAGAATAGTTTTTTGCTGTTGGTAGCGTTTCTAATGAACCTTATTATTATTGTACAAGAAAGCGAGGCTAAAATTCAATGTAACAACACTTGATTGGCATCGACGTTTATCGCTCGCGGAACAATTGAATGACGAATGCGATTTTTACGGCCTCACTAAATGATTCATTCTCAATAATTATTCATATTTGAGATATTTGTTGACAAATAATTTGTCTGTTTGTAACCCCTGGGTCATAATGACGATTTTATTGGAATGCTAGCTTGATGACAGCAAGTTTTGTATATATTTATAAATATTTTAAGTGCAGTTACAGCCTATGAATGAATTACTTCATTTCCTCAATATATATATATATATATATATATATATATATATATATATATATATATATATATATATATATATATATATATATATATATATATATATATATATATATATATATATATATATATATATATATATATATATATATATATATATATATATACATATTACAAACTAAGTAATACGACAGAATATTTTCGTCTTTTTTGTTATGTTTTATCAGAAAATAATCTAAAATAAAAATAATTTCTTATGTACAATTATATTTGTTTCGATATTCATATGTAAATATTGTATATTATAGATAACTAAATTTACAACGAATGTAAAAACATAAAACAGTTGTCTTTTTACGTTAATATACAAAACGCAAATATTAACTGTATTATTTGGGCACATTTCCAACATTTCTCTTCCTGTTGATATCACATAAGTTGTATGGGAGTTATCCATCTTCATAGAAGGCATGGGAGCGACCGATGTCCAGTCGACTGAAGGCACCTTGGCTACGCGGCCGTACAGTGCTAAGGGCCTTATAAACCCGGAAATAAGATTGAGCCGGTATATTGTTGTGCATTATAACTTTATACGTACACTTAAAACATAAATAAGTTCGTATTTAAAGCAAATATTTTCTAAGGTAAGCGTATTAATATGAATATGGAAATGTTTAAATTGATTGTAATTACTTAAGTCCTTGCTCATATTATTATACAAAACAATTATTACTAAATTTTTATGTTTGAAAAAAATAATTGTAAAAAAATTAAATTACTTAAAGTAATTTATAAGTAATAGATATCAATCAATTTAAATGATTTTGAACAGAATGGAATATTATAATAAATCTATAATTAATTATTCAATTTTCATTCACACGTTGAAATGTACTACCATAGCAGAACTTTAATCAGATAAGTTATCCAGTTCAGAACATGGGCACAGTGACACAGTGAGGCGTGTTGTAACAATGTGGTAACGCTGTTTATCTCCACTGTTGACTCGATGATAGTACTGAAGACACGAAAGCGAACAATATTTGGATGACATCTTAGGAGCTATTGTTGAGAAAAGCGGCAACCGTTTAACATTAACGTGTTATTCATTTTATGTCAATAATCTTGATCTGTTAAAAATAGCTTTATGCGTATTGTGTCTTTGAACCTCTTTTAGTTGGTATTGACATTAGTTTCTAAGTTAGAAACGGTCTAAGACGTATGTTTATTAAAGTAATATTAGTATAATGAATTAAGTTTGCAATTAAATAATTCTAATGTACCGAGTAGTTTACGCTCGATATAATTTAATTCAATATCCATGTTAAATACATGTATTACATGGTGAAATTAAAATTGTATCAATTTGTTTCAGATTTAAGCTGCCAACATAAATTGGAGCAATTTTCGAAGACAGATGAAGCACGACTATGATAAATCGTGAAGTGACGTGAATAACCACTAATAAAAATGATACTTATTACTTTTGACACATGATATAGTGCATACATTATATACTTGTAAGATTTTATTGAATTAAAATGGACAAACACAAATGTTCTCAAGGTGCTAGAAGTTAGTGAAGGAAAATGGAGAAGCGAATTATAGTTTTTGTAAGAAAATTGTTTTGGTAAGTTTTTAATACGATGAATTTTATTCTAGGACTTAAAATATAGAGTTTAAAGATTACAAAACTATTTAAGTAAGGTTTAGAATGAATATAATGCTTTAAATTATGCAAGATACCGAGCTGTAATAGTTTTTTTTTACTTTTCCAAGTATTTCCTCAGGCGTGAATAGCACTTTAATGTACTAACGGCTTATTCTAATATAAACAATAACAGCTAACGAGGATTTTATATATTTTACAAGACACTGGCTGAAGATTTCTCCATTATGAGTAGAGAAAGTGCTTTGTTAGTACATAGTTATAATATTATTGTTTAGTACTTATATTATGTTCGTTTACTGTGAATTTACGACTTCGCCGACATATGGGTACCCGCAACACATTTAAAATTTAACACTGTTCTAGGGAAAGTTACAACACGTAATAAACCTTTGCTTCAACAAATTTTATATTCTATACACTATATTGAAAATTCATGGAAAAATCTTCTTGTTCGAAGATAAAATAGATTTGCTTTTGTCATACCATTTTATGATATTACAAATTTAAATATAAACTTTCTTTATTCAAATGGTTCGCCTTCCTAAACGTTCAAAGTTAATTGTACACTTAATTTAAAAAGGAGGATTTCTATATATCTTAAAGAATATATATTTTTTTATAATTAAGAACTTATAAGCATATTTTGAATAGTATAAAAAATAAACATTTCTTTGCTGTTTTTCTAACTGTCAAATCATTATATTAAACAAATATCCATTGCTTTTATACCATCTTATATCCCACGGCAGTTAGTCCGATTCATATACGTCAAACAAATGCCATAGTAACCGCGAAGCTCGTGTTTACGTTCAACAAATATTTTTACACGTTGAAACGGTAAACTTTTTGTGCCCACTCAAGACTCCTTGAAGAGTAAAAGTAAACATAAATTATACTTCCATTCATTGAGCACGTGCTTGGTAAGGATTAAAAAAATAAAACCTGCGTGTGAATATTTAAGTTATTGAGCGCTTCATAGTTATAACATGGTAACATATTCAGATAAAAATATTTTTAATGAAATATTGTTTTTAGTACACATTATTTTATAGAAATATTTAGTAGACATTGTATCACTGTAGATTACTATAATTTAAAGAAAATGGCACTTAGCTTTCCTAGTGAAATTAATAAATCAGTTTTATCTGCATAGAAGCAGTTAAATAAATTTAAAAGTAATCTTACGTACACATCTTCAGCAGCACAGTATGTTCATAATATTTTTATATAATAAAAAGCATATGTGGCTTTTAATAATTAATATATTACTAAGATTATATGAGACTAAGGTAGTTATATCAAAAAATTTATATTTTTTTTAAATATATTGAAATGACTAAAATAACTACAAATAACTCTTCAGGTATCTTAAAATGTGAAATTTTAAATAAGTTTTGGAGTAATATAATGATTTATGAATTAACAGAAAATTTTCATGACAGCTGCTGTAATCTATAACTAACGTGTGCAATTAAATACAAGCAATCGCAATCAATTGCATAGCGATAGCGTCTTAGTAAAAAATCACTTTTTGCCTTTTGATATACAATTCACTTCCACCAAGAAATAAGATTTTCTATGACTTTTTACATTTACAGTAAATCCAATAAAGCCAACGTACTTAAATCTTGTCCTCAGTTGTAATTTTTAATCATATACATCGCAGTATTTAGTCTTGTCTTAATATAGCAGCAGTACGTTATGCTTAGTTTAAGTCGAAAAAATTGAGACTTAATTTATAATTTCATAGTAATTAATTGATAAGTAAACACGTGAATTACATTTTAACGTAATTAAACATTTATGCTGAAATAATATATTATATCACATGTATAATTTTATCACATACGTTTATCAAATAACGAAATTAATGGATAACGTTTTTACCTAAAACAAAAGAATTAAACGCGTGCTGTTTTCATACTATTATAGAATCGTTAAATCATGATGGCCAAAATAGTAAATAAAAATTCGCTTATCTGATAAATAATTAAAATAATTTATACGTCATATAAAGAAGCATCTGCATAGATTTATATGCAGATGCCACCGATGCAATTAAAAGTGACACGAAACGAATGCACATAAACGTTATTTGGTGTGGGAATGCAACATGGGTATGAGCAAGGATAATACTGATCAAGAGAAATAATTTAAACAGGCAATAAAGATAAAGTAATATGTGCGTAAAATGTGTATCAAGGGCGAAAAGCATAAAAATAACGGCGATCGGCACTTAATAAACCACTTAAGAAATTCATTAGCAGTAAGTCGTTCGATCGCTTTAATGTGTATGAACCGGGTGCATCGTCGCCCGTCCAAAATGTATGGTTACGACTTTAACATCTAATGGAGTTGTCAGATTGCGCAAACCGATGGGAACTGCGTGGGTTCTGTAAAGGTTGTCACATGGGAAGTTTTATATTACTGTGTGTTTGTCAATAAACTAACATAAAACAATGATTGATACGCTAGTATTGAAATTATACCGTAAAATAAATATATAGCGTAAAATAATAGACAACTTATTAAATCATTTTTTATTTATTTAAAACAAATATCTATCTTCTACTTATATGTAGTATATATATATATATATATATATATATATATATATATATATATATATATATATATATATATATATATATATATATATATATATATATATATATATATATATATATATATATATATATATATATATGTATATATATATGTATACATATATATATATACGCATAGTTGAAACTTTCCAATTTAGTAATCTGAATGTTAGCATGCAAGGCCCTTAGACAGCCAGGAGAATTTGGCGAAATTCTGCTGAGGACAGGAAAAAACGACTTTTTTTTCTTTTATAGCCAGTGCAAATTAAGCAGGCTAATGCTTAATAGAAAAACAAATGTATATTTACATGAACTAAATCAGTATATTTAAAATTATAAAACTTAAAGCTAATGCGTATCGACACCCCTTTATAACTTTTATAACTAAACAAAAACAATAAAGGCGAGAAAGCATGTAAAGTAGAAAGGCAATGTGACCATACCAGTACCATAGTTCGTCACCCACAAGCGCATCGTTTAACCTAATGTGCTTGATTTTTAAGGTATGTCACGAAAATAAACATAAATAAAGTTCTAAATATAGAAAATCAATTAAAAGAAATAATACAAAGCTTGAACCACTTATATAAAGTTTAAGCGTTACACTTTTTGTCTTTATGCATATTATGTAGTTTATTTTTAGTTTTAATACCTAAAGAAACTATTTATTATTATTTTATAGCTTAACGTTCTGTGCCGTACATAACAGGGTAGGTATCGAAAGTTCAGGGAACCTAGTATTAAGACGCTTCATTCTCCGTTTGCCGCTTTGCATTGCGGCAGGCATTTGGCATTGTGCGTTGAGTGGCGGAACTCAACTCAACGTCGCGATTTTGTTCGCATTTTATGTAACTTTACTAACGTTATATTTCTTTACGATACACAATACACACACACATATATATGTTGACATATTATTAGAAAAAAATGAAAACAGAAACACCTACATAATTTCGATGGAATCTGCAAATTGAAGTAATATTTGGTAAACTTTTGCAAAGCTTAACTATAATAATTCAGTTAGTTACAATACATAATGAACTAATTTTGGTATCTTAGTCGGGGTAAAACTAAGATAATTTATTCGGGTCTCTGCCTACTCGCAAAATGCAGGAAACACATAAAGATAAAAAAGTATTCATAAAAAATGTGTGTAAAGATAGAGAATCAATAATGGTCATTTTACTATTCTAGTCTGCTTTCTTTTAACGAAATAGAATTTTCAATGTGATTTATTATAATATTAAATAAAGATGATAAAATATCATATATCAAAATTTATTTAGATATTTTTTTTTTTATATATTTTTATTATGTATAATAAAGACAAGATGAATATAGACATGTCCTGTGGAAGTTGTTAGCTCTCATTACGCCTGGCCGTGAGAGCTGCAAATTGTGTGTACAATACATTGACTGACAAATAGCTTGTAGATACGATAAATACCTTTGCTATTCCCACTCACTTAAGAAGATAATTTTAAAGTAGATCACGTTTTACGTAGGCTTCGATTCTTATCCATTTAAAGCCTGTCGCTTGTGTGGTTATTAATATTTTTTTACCTTTTCGTGATATCCTGCATCTGGCATTCATCAGAGGCTAGATTCTCTATTTTGTGTTCACTTACAAATTATACTATGTCAATATTTTTTGTCTATAGGCCATATAAATGAAAATAACGCTAAAGAATTGTTTATTTTGTCTTCTTTATCGATAAATTAAATATAAAATTTTACAATTTGGAGACTTTAATTTTATTTGGTATCTATTTCAGGTTCATCACTATAATGCAGATTACGACGGTTATGAGTGAAGCAAATGTTACTGCAAGTTCTATTCAGGTAAAAGGTTTTACAAAAATAAAAAATATATATTTTATATTATTACAATTATAGTTTCACTTTTTCCTTGGCTTTCGAGGTCGAAATGTCGCGTTACAAAAATGCAATAAAGAATTGAATTCAATATAATGTTATTGCATTTTACTTTGTTTTCTTTCTTGTAATATTTAGGAGGGTTTACAGAATATGTTTAAATATAATTGTAATTCAATATTTCAGATAGAAGAAGAATCAACAGTCGGTTTGTACGCGTGGAGCGCTTGGGGAAGTTGGAGTCCTTGTTCGAGGAGTTGCGGCGGTGGAGTATCTGTACAAGAGAGACAGTGCCTGCCAAGGTATTAAATTAAGATATTTAATGAATTATTTAAGTGAGATGTATGTAAATATTGTCGGTGATAGATAGTGAAAGTGTTTGATAAAATCATAATTTAGGTCTATTATCTGCTTGAAAAACAAAATGGCAAAAGAATATATTGGTATATAATTATATCTTTATAATAAATTAAATTATAGCTTTTCACTATATGTTTAGTTAATACTTATCTATAGTAGATTCGAAAAGAACAAAATCTTTAAATACGATAACGAAGTACGATAAAATAGATATTATACCAAACTAGACGGCGCTAACTAGCTCGAGGCGCGAGAAACAAAATTTGTAAACACCATGCATGCATTTACACGCCTATTATAGTAATTCCCTTAACGGCTACACCTTCGAATCAAAAGATAACAATCTACAAATAACGCTCTAAACACCTCGTTCATACTAAATACAAATATTTCTCTTCCGTTAGCCGGTTCATATTTAATAGAAGTTTTTTTTTGTATAAGATAGTAAAATGGTATTTGAACTGGCTTTAGTTTCGTTTTGGTTATAATTGAATTTCAAAATTTAGAAAAAAAAATTTAGCCCATGTACCTTTTAGTATATGCAGACAAATTTGAGGTTATAGATTTATTACTTATGAATTAAATACTAATTAATCGAAAAATAAAAATATTGGAATATTTGAAATCAGATTGTGTAAGAGCTAACGCTGTGGTTTTGATTCGATTTCTACGTGAATGAATTCCCTAGACTCTAGGGGAATCAACTTTTAACATTTTCTATTTCTAGTAAAATGGAAGCGTAACGTTAAATTTCATTATTTAATAGATAATATTTAAGTGAAACAAGCCCACTGAACCTTAAATTAGATAAGTTTAGGTTAGTAATTTAATTAAAATAAATTTTTATTAAGGGAATTATATTGAAATTGCAATAATTTAAAGCAATTTTTGCAAGATTAAGAAACCATTAAATATATTTTCACTAAGTAGGCATCAATGATTGCGCGGGTCGCAGGTCAACCGCAATCATAAGGGCCGCAAATTACGTTCTATAAAGATGTATAATCATTTACCTAATAATATTATAATAATGTGTGTAAAATTTCTAACTTCAGCAGCTAGTTTTGTAATGACATTAATGAAAATGTTTATTATATATTTGATATATTCACTCGAATCACTAGAGAGATTTGAACCCGTGCAAGCGCTCTGACTCTCACTGCGCTATGTGTTGAATGCAATCCTTGCGGGATTGCATGATTGCTACAATTTTGCACAAATTCATTGATTTTCAAATCCCGTTTAATTTTTTATACATTTTCTTTAAGTATAAGTATGAATATTGAATCTTATCGGGGACGGAGAAAGCAGGGACTAAGCAATGGAGTGTCTTAACACTAGGTTCCCACGATCCCTGCAGTTCCCTCTGCCTACCCTGCCATGTGCGGGATAAGGCGTGAAGCTAAAAAAAAATCTTGAATCTTTTGATTCATTCAAATCAATATTACTTATTAACTGTTTAGATATTCTTAAAATATATCTTATACACATAATGTTTTACAAAGAACAAGCGAATCGTAATTGGTTAGTAAAAAATCAGTTAAAAAGGCAAGAAGTGATTACTTTGATCGGGATCGTGATGTACTTGCTAAGATTGCGATCACTACTTAAACAGTTTTATACATTGAAATTATCCTGTTTTTTTTTATTACCTCAATTAAGGGTAGTAAAAGGATGGCTAATTTGGCCTTTAGACTTAAGTATAGATATTTAACAGATAATGTTCATGTGAATGAAAATTAGGACCGAAAATAATGATATTTAACCAAATAGTAATTGGTATACAAATAATATAAATAGAACACGAATGATTACTTATTAAGCAATAGATATACTGTACTAAATAACAAATCCACCCAAAACTCCAAAATAATAATAATAAAAATTATCCCGCACATGGCAGGGTAGGTAGAGAGAACTGCAAAAACCAGAGAAACCTAGTGTTAAGACACTACGTTGCTTAGTCCCTTAGTTGCTTAGTGCTTGCTCCGTCTCCGCTTTCCGCATTTTTCGAGGCATTGTGTGTTGAGTGACGGAACTCAACGCCGCGCTGGCCTAGTTGCCGGAGCGAAGAAAATGGAAATAGAAAAATCCATCTCTGCGCCACGACGGTCGTCAAGTCGATGTGCAGTGGTCATTCTCCATTAATTAAAGTTAAAATATCGAAACTTGAATAATAACACTTCTGAAACGAGATAATATAGAAAATATTCAATTTGTCATTACAAGTAGCCTTATTAAATGATCATTAAATTACACTAGGTAATAAATTAAGAAGTTCAAACATTAAACGACTACCATCCATCACGGGACAGAGGAGTGATTTATTAGCTTTAACGGTCACAGCTACGTATCGTGTTTCGCGAGGTATTGTAGCGAATACTTGACAGAAATAAATGAACACGTTGAATAGTATTGCCATTATAGCCTCCATTATCCTAATCAGATTTAAATACTGATCGCAGCGGGAGATTAACCGGTTTTGTGGTGGTAAAGTGAGATACATTTTAGATATATTCAAGATTAGTTATTTATGGTGTTTTTTTATTAATTTATTTATATATTAATTGTGTCGCAGTGTAGTGGAGTGACCAGGTTATAAGCGCGTTGTGGGTTCGATGACAATTCGTGGAAGTGAATTATTTTTATTTTTCTATAGATACTAATAAGTACATACACGGCATTAAGGTGCGTCACTGATCAGATATTGGGAATTCTCGCAAAAAACGGATAGGGAAATATTGGCATAAAGTATTATCTCCCAGTTCTACTTTACTCAGGGTTGAGTTTTTAGTGAAATGTAAAACTAAATTAAATTTGATGCTGTGGGAACAGGTTCAATTATACGTGACGCTTTAATCGAAGACATTCTTTGAGTATTAACATAATATGTCGATAATTAAATGGATAAATTACATTTTAAAAAAGTGTTTTTCTTTATGTAGAATGTACAGGGTGGTGAAATGTACCGAATACAAAATCTTCTGCTATAGCTGCAGAAGACAATTATTGTATTTACTTAGTAAAGACGTTGTATTACATCTTATCTACGGAATACAAAAGATGACAACTTAGCTAAATAATAATTGCCTTCATTTAAATTTTAATGTAATATTGTAACCCACCCCCCGATAATTTTACTTATATTTAGAAAAAGAGTCATTACGCTTTTTTTACTAATTTTAGTTAAATTTGTGTTTGTATCATCAAGAACTAAATTTTTCATCCCATGTACTCTTATGTATATCCCAAGTTACAAGTCTTGTAACTCTAATTCAGCTACCTTTAGTAAAAATCTATCAAAGGCTGCCATAAAATATTTGTAACGTGTACCCACATTTGTTTAACAAGACAGGAACATTGAAGTCCTCGTTACAATAACAAACATGCATAAATTAAATTCCAATATTTTAAATTAGTTTTGATCGTCTTTAAATTGGTTGTACGTGGACTTTCAACCCATTTCTAAATAGTCCAAACCGTTATTTTAATGAGCTATTTGCGTACAAATGAAAGCGCACCGTAGATAATTGTAACAAGGATCCAGGATTAATACGCTTACAAAACGCTGTTACTATGATAAGTAGGTAATCAAAATACAGTCACTCTTAATTAGGAGAGGTGCCGCGGGCCGTACCGCGAGATAAAGTTAACTAGGACGAAATGAGAAATCGTTTAACTTCATTCAGTTGTAGTCGTTGGGATATACATAAAACGTACGTAGCACGTGACACTGTTGTGTTCTAATATTTAAACTTCTTTTCTTCATTAGGAGGCTTTGTAAAAAATCACTTTAGTTTAATTCTCATTTCACTCTTTAACTTTATTATTAAAAACCTAGGTAAATTGATAGGTTAACAATATTTTTTATTATCATATTAGTATGTATCACACTTTATATTTAAATAGACCACTACACGATAGGTGAATCTATAAAAGTCATATACTCATTGTAAACGCTAGTAATTGAACCAACGAGGCATATTAAAAATATAAGTTATGTAACGACGGTGTAATAATAATTTAAAATATATTTTATTAATATACATCCCAATACGAGTAGTACGCCATCAATTGCCTCTAATTCATTACTTCGAGAAATAAATTATTTAGATCACCTCTGGGTATAAATTCCTTCATTAAGCATATTCTAGTGCAGTATCCTGCTGATAGGGAAGGTAAGAGCCGACAAATTAACTAGGGACATCATTTGTCACGGACTTTATAATGTAGGAAGCCGCCTTGTATTGGCCTGGTAATGAAGAATGAAATATTATGTAAAAGTCCTATAAGTTACAATTGTTTTTATATGCATTCTATTTAATTCGCAAAATATAGTTACTATAAAGTATATAAGAAAAAATACCAAGTAACTTAGAATTTAAAATTTGGTATACATATACTATGTCAATGTTTTTAGGCTTAATTAAGCAACGTACATGACACACATAAATCTATATATTTACGAAGAATTATCTAATTAGTTTTATTTTAAATATAGTATCTATGAAGTATTTAACAAAATTCCTATAGGCTTGTGATGATATCATAGTATCATTAAATTAGATTACTGGGTTGAGTTATTTGTTACTTGGTCGTTAATTTTTTTAAGCCTTTCAAGTTACCGTCCATTTGTTTTGTTTTCTTTTGTAAGATATAGCTAGTAATAAATTAAAGAGATGAAATAAACGTTTAATTTTATATATAGTTTGCTACATATAATTATGAATAAATAATATTGAAAAGATTTTCTAGTCTTCATTTTCTAAAACAAATAAAATATTTAAGCTTTTATTCTGGATTTTTTTTCATATTCCTAGGCACTTTGTCGAACTAGGCATTTTGTTGTGGGAATTTGTCGAGATATTTAAATGTAGATATTTAAAGTAGAAAAAGGATTGTGAAAATATTATAACTACAGAACTCAAATTCGAATTGCACCTTTTCGTAAATAAAGTAATAAAATGATCTGGAAATTATTTGAGACTTTTTCTTGAGTTCACAAAACATAATAAGTTTCTCGAGAATTTCAACAGAAATCCTAATAGCGAATAATTACTCGACATCGATAAATATCATATCAAATTTATAATAGAATATAAATAACAAGTATAATGTGGTAGTTATGCAACTTTATGATAGTTTAATATTTATGGATCATAAAAGTATTGCTCTTATTGAAATTTTGTTTCAGATCTCGTAATTTAATTTTAAATGGAACCAAGACTTTAAGTTCAACAGTACGAGTTACAAGACAAGCAACCACCGACTGTCTTGGAGTTCCTAAAAGATATCATCAATGCAATACACAGGTATGTGTCTTCTGACGGTTAGTGAAGTGTACACGAACCCACATAAAAAAATATAGTAAAAGCTTTCGGAAGCTTGCCAAGCATCTTTAAGTAGGCTTTAGATATAGTATGAAGCAATTTATTACTTTAGGATTTATTTTAACTTTTTATTTATGTATATAAGGATTATATATGTACAAAACAGATGTTTTACAGTACATACAAATTTTAGTAGTATGATTTTTGTGTATTATTACTATTACAAAGCTCCTGTGACACAGTCGTATCCTACTGAGGCCGTGTAACGATTGTAGTGAATTTGATTCTTACAAGCCGAAAATCGAAAAAATCTATATGACGAGCTTCTTATAACCAACAAGCGAAAAAGATAGTGGAAAGAGGGAAATACACTGTCTTAAAAATAGAATCTTTGGCCATAGTGCTATTATATATGTGAACGAAACAACAATTTATGTTACGAAAGTAATAAATTGCATATATTCATGCTATAAGTAATAAGCTAAAAAGTTTAAGACTTGTGAATCGTTAGTTAATAAGATTTTATTAAGGGAGGTCTGATTGTTCTCGTAAGATCAGACGTCAGTATAAGTAAATAAAACAGCTTTATTAGAACAATATACAGGCAAGGCAGCTAATTAAAATCACTGCCCTTTGTTAAGTCATTTGTTATTAATGGAACTGATTTCCCGTGTCGCAATACATCCGCTTAATAAGCTGTAATCGATGTTAAATCAAGTATTTAAAGCTGGAAACACATGGATTCCTTTTAGATTTTTGTATTTATTTCAAATTGACCTGTAATATTGTAAATTTTATTACTTATTGCTAACAACTTTAAATATATGCTACGCCTGCTTTATTACTTACTTTACTCTAATAAATGTGACGCCCTTAAGTAGTCAACGTCAAAGTTTCAAATTGTTGAAAAGGCACTTCACGGCTATATATATGTATATATATATATATATATATATATATACATATATATATACATATATATATATATATATATATATATATATATATATATATACATATATATATATATATATATATATATATATATATATATATATATATATATATATATATATATATATATATATATATATACATACATTTTTAGTAAATAAAATAATCTTTGTCACATTTGGTTTAAAATTTCAGGTGAAATTAAAAATTACAAATTAAAAAATATAACATAACGTCATATAAAAGTTAACATTTTCTTAATACTTAAAGAACAGAAATGTTCAGTGGCATGAGTTTATGCCTCATATCGCCTTTGAAGTAAGAGTAAGAACTCATAAAATTTTATTATTTCCATGATTGCTACTGTTCCTTGTTGTTACAAGTTGTTGACACTTTGTTTAATAACCTATAATAAAAGTGAAAAACAATTTTATTTCTCACTTACATTACTGGTAAGAATTGTTTCAACAAAAATTTGTTTTATTTTAATATTAGTTTTATTTTAAATACATAATCCTAACACTGTTTATTAACTACATAACACATTTAAAAAACAATTTCATTAGCTATCGTTTTATTAACTAATCAAGTTTGGCAAAAGTAGTTGTTATCTTAGGTTTTAATTGTTATTTAAGTAACATTATTTTTAAATATGTTTACTTAGGCATGTGCAGGTGGCAACAGAGACGTGCGTTCTGAGCAGTGCTCGTCGTATGACCGCAGACCTTTTCGAGGAAGATATTATTCTTGGGTACCTTATATTGACGGTAAGCAATGGTGTGTTACACCGTGTTCTTTTATTTTAATTGGTGATTTCTTATGTTTTTTCAGCTTCATACATAGCAGAAACTAGACCTGTTGCTTTCAGTTCTTTGCTTTCCGCTAAAATACAACAGCGAGATTTTGGATCAAGCCTACAACTCTTTAGAATTGAACATGAAATGACTTCAACTAATATTTTTTATTATTTTTTATTAACTATAAATATGTCATAGTACCAACATATTTATCATGATAAAATAATTGTAAGGCATTGAAATATTGCAGGTACTCACTAGGTTCCTCAGAGTGCGGAAAATAATGACAATTTATACAATGGGGTCAAACCTATAACCCTCGCGGTTACAGTCAGACGCTGTTCCTCGGTGCCATAATTCTGTATTTCCATTTCGTTCCATTTAGTGGCCGTTTAGACGCAGCGGTACGGTGTCTGCTTGTAAACGAGACAGTTGTTGTATATATATATTATATATATATATATATATATATATATATATTATATATAAATATGTCATAGTACCAAAATATTTATCATGATAAAATAATTGTAAGGCATTGAAATATTGCAGGTACTCACTAGGTTCCTCAGAGTGCTGAAAATAATGACAATTTATACAATGGGGTCAAACCTATAACCCAATGGGGTCAAACCTATAAACGAGATAGTTGTCGGTTCGGTTCACACTCGGGGGGATTTAATTATTACATTTCCTCGCTTTGGTAAAAAAACAAAACACGTCGTCAAAGTTTGCCACGTAGCAGTTGGGCGAAAAGTGTGGAACGGAGTGTCTTAACACTGGATTCCACCTGTGCATTGACGTATGTGGAATGCATCGTGAAGCCATTTATTTACTGAAAACACTTAATTCTCCTTCTATCCTTATAAAATTTATAATAAATTAAAATCAAGTAAGTAAATACTGGTTCTAGCCTGATACCTCATTAATAACCAGACTAACGGTAATCTTAATTCAAATAATTAATAACACCGGCAAATGGCAGATAAATTTAAACGAACAGTGTACATAATGTGACTTTCATAGCAGCCTATAAACATTCATTTGTTCGCATTTATTAGCCTGTGAGGATATTTCCAAGCTAGCATATATGCTTATTATTATATGCTTTTGGTATATGATAATAATTTATTTATGTAATAAAGGTTAATATTAATGGAATTGGAATTGGTTGCTTATTATATTATTAGTATAAATGCAGCAGAGGAATATTTTGTTGCTTCTAGTCTTCTGTTTGCTTTTGGCAATAAAATTGTTTAAATCGTGGCAAAAATAGCACTTATTAAAAGGGAGACCGAAATATTATCATTAAGTTACGAGTGATTTATGTAATTTAATGTAATTACGTAAAATTCCTACCCAAGTGATTAAGAAACATATTCTTTATATGTATTTTTTGTTTATTTGTAAAGCACATTAAGCACTCCTGATTGCTAACAATATATCAACAGAAATGGAAAGCAAGTATAAAATTATTCTACGTTGGTTGCTCGACTGGTTTTAAAATGTGACGGTTGTAGGTTCGATGCCCATTCGAGTTCATAATTATTATTGTTATTATTAAGAACCTGTATCCTCCCTTTGTACCTCCTTTCCGGTTTCTGGGGTATTTAGCTATTGAGTACCGTTATCTCTATGATATGATCGCAATGTTATACTTTAAATAATTTCAATTTTCTTGTTCTGCTAAGATAAAGTGTAGCGTTGAATTCTTCTTGTCAACACGTTATGCCTTCAATTTGGGCGGAAAGTGGAAAAGTTATGCTACGCGGGAAAAGTTACGAGTATGACTGTATAAATAATATAGATAGAGTCGACCTAAAGAGTGTTAATACTACTCTAAGGATAATTAAGCATTATGTCACGCGACTTTTCAAGCATTTTAATCACCCCCTACTACGTCTAACATATGGTAACTGTTTTTTATACTAACTCAATAATATATAAATTATTTATAGTATTTTTGTTGGATTAAACATATTACACACAATACAATACAGGGATGCCCTGAAAATACAAACAAAAAGCGCTTGTACTTAATTATTTTAAATCTTATCTTATCTTCTTATCTATCTTATTACTTTATTTAAATAAAAAGCATATAATATATAAGCCCACATTGCATGCGTTATATTTGAACGTTCTCTATAATGAAATTCATAAAGAAGTATTAATAATAAATAAAACTACGGCTATCACTAGGTGATTCACCGTGCATGTTGAACTGTCGTCCTCTCGGGCAGCAGTTCTACGCGACACTGGCGGTGGTGGCTGACGGCGCGCCCTGCACCCGCCCCGGATTCAGAGCTATATGTATACAGGGGTCATGTAAGGTTAGTGTTGTTTGTATATAGCGTATGTATGTTAGCGTAGTAGTTTCGTAATTGGATTTTCTTAAGTTACTTAGAAACTGAAAAGTTTTATGTATAAAGAAAAAGATAAAGATTGGCATAAATACTGCCAAGAAAATGAATAGAAATTGGCTTAGAGGTTATTGTAATGTGATAGAAACTTGAACAAAATTTCATGTACATAAATAAAATAACACAATCTGCCATCACAATTAAAAACAAAAGATGTGTAATATCACCTAATCATATCAATTGGTAAATATTTTCACGTCATACATTCATTTCTCAAGATAGTGATACTGTCACGATACAATATAAAGTTAAAAGAGTCTCATTTCCGTTCACCGGCTAGAACTGTGCATTAAATTTAAACATAATTAATTAGATCTTCCATCACTTAGCTTGCTCACTATCTAGATGTCCTGTACATGTTTCTTCTCACATTACAACTTTGGTATCAGGACTCACAATCAACTCTGAGTTGACTGTTATTAACCCTCTATATTTATGACAGCTCAGTTACAATTTCCGCTCAATTCTCTAAGTAATTTACTACTTCATTCTTCATAATGTTTACATGTAATTCCAAGAAAATCTTGTAATAGTGTATGTGTATTGTGTACGTCTAATAATAGATTGTCAAGTTTATTATGTGCCTAACATTTAAAGAAGGCACCATATGCATTGCTCACTTAAAAATGTAATATGAACCAAATTTTACAATTTTTATTTAAATTGTACAATAACACCTACTAATAACTTTAGTAGGAATTATAAATACATATGTAACTATATACCCAATGCCTATAAATAGATAGAAATAAAACCCAATACCCATGTTTCAAAATGATTCATGAAATTAATTACAAAAAGCAAATGAAGGTTTCTGATGACAACATTTACGATCGCTGCTAATAACCAAGGTTGCAGTTACGTTAATTATTACACTCAATATAGGTACATTATACTGTATTTGCAAGTCAATGTGTGACACGAATAATTTGTGTTCTTACATCAAAAGAGGTCTGTTTTGTATCAATGATCAAATGAAATTTAGTACTAACAAGGTCTGCAATAACGAAACTTGTAATTTTATATATATTTACCAATCAGTTTTAAGTTTTAGGTCTTAAATTAACCGCGAAACCACAAAATTTACCACACGCATCAATTTTGCATACAATTTATTTGAAGTATTTGTATTATTGTTCCAAAACACACCATCCGTCTTGAGCAATATTTCAGAATTCGACATCTGTTGTATTAGCTAGCAATAAAACACGAATTGCCCACTAAGGTCTCGTACACGCTGACGGGCTTATGTAAACATTGGTCTATGAATCAAACGTAATTTTAAACACAAAAGAAATTTGGCTTGTATTGTTGTTCGATATTGTTTAAGCATTGCGGGGATTTCCGTAATCAGTGCCGCCTTCGTGATGTCTATTATATTTTTTATAAAAGAATAACTTAAATACGTTATTAATTGTACAAAATACTTCTATTGTACTACTCACACTAAATACTAAATACGTATTTTCGTTTCGCAACATGCGTAGATATTACACTGCATTGAAGCAATTGCGATTAATTACACAGTGTCTCCAGTCGCTACCGCGAAATCAATCGTTAGCTTTGATCACATTGATTGCCGAGATAATAAAATATATGATTTATTGATGAGCTTTGACAGCGATCGCACTGCTTGTCTAGACATTATTATACATTTTTTTGTATACATGTGAAAATAAGAAACAATGAAATCATTAATAATTATTTTACGAAATAAAATACAGTAGATAAATGCGTTAAAGAAATAATTAAAGAATGTGTGATATATAATGAACATGTATGTAAATAAAACTGGCCCGTCGTGGTGCAGAGGTACAGCGTGTCCCTGTTATCACAAATGTTTGTGGGGGAAAAAATTAGACATTTTCATTTCCTTGGCACTGGTAAAAACACTGTGAAGTTGAGTCTCAACAACGTATTTTAAAATTAGTTTCCCTCTGCTTCCCTGCTTTGTGCAGGAACAGTGCTTCCCATTAAAATGTATAAAGTGTCGCAGACAATTTCGATAATTCTAATTCAACTTCAATCTGAGCTGACCAGTTGAGTTGATATTAATTTATGAAGATATAATTATCTTTCGCAATGAATTCATAAAGAAAACAATTATAATATTTACTTTTCAGATAATGTTACTTTAAATTGCACTTCAAACACGTTTTGCTCTTAAAAGGATAAAAATTATATATGTCTTCAAAAATTGTGTTTAAGGCTTTACATATATTGTTACGATGTGTGCTCTATAAAACATTGAGTCGTTGCAACTTGCAACATTGTAGGAGCAAGGACAGGCGCGTCGTAATCGTAAATTATTTGAACTATTGTTACTGATGTTAGTGTGGTGATAATAGTTCTGCAGTCTAGTGTTTATTGCTCATTTAGCGTTCAACTTCAGGACCGAAAGCTCAAAGCTTGTGGAAAATCTTCATTATGTTGTTAAAGTATAATTTAAATATTTCAAGAGAAAGAATAAGTGATTAAAAATATGAACTTTTATTCTATTTCGATTATTTTATCATTTCTTTCATAGTATATTATAAATTGAAGTATCATACTTAGTATATTTGCTTATCTTACTACTTTTTGGGTTTGAACGTAACTTAACCAATATTATTGTAATTATTATTTATTTCAAAGTTTTCAGAGCCTTAAATTTATATTGCAAAAAATTGTACATAATGTGAAAATTTATCTACTAGGCGTAGTATTTTTGGTACTTTCTAACTTTTTTATTTGGCTTGGTTGGTTGGTTCCTTTACCTATTAGCTTGGATATATTCTTTAATTTATCAACTTTTACCATTTTAAAAACTTTTTTCAATAAATCGTTTAAATATTTCAAAAATTTTACTTTCTAGGCTAAGTAAAACTAATAAATAACAATTATCATTACTTATTACGACGAAAAATAATTCATAAGGGGAGTTAATTAAACAGAAGGACAAATACCAATGTTACCATCGAATTCTTTAAGCAATTAGCTTCAAGGCATTAAAGGCTACGCTTGTACGAACTATTAACACCTTTTATTACCAAAACGTTACTAGAAACTTCACTAAAATAATAATTATCTGTGACTCAACTCATAAATTCAACGTCGTGGCGCCACCTATGAACTAAAGCCTTATTTGGATCGAAAATTGCTTTTATTTGCAAATAGATGCCGATTTATAGTTATTTATAGTATGGTTATATGGTAATTGTGCGGTGGATTAAAGGGTTTCGGTTTGGTATGCAATGTTTATTACCTCGGTTTTCTAACTTAACAATTTTGTTGTATTTAAAGTAATATATTTTGTTGTTGATTGATGATTTATACTTTAAGGTGTGAGCTGTAAATCAAAGTTGCTTAAGTTGAAATAGTAATGTTTCATATATGTTAAATATTTTCCACGAGAAATAGTCAGTTATGCTCATATTTACACATCTCTATACATCTCTAATTAAACATTAACTTCTATCAATACTGTTAATTTTGAAACTTTTTTTTTTTTTTTTTTAGCTTCACGCTTTTATCCCGCACATGGCAGGGTAGGCAGAGGGAATTGCAGGAACCATTCGAACCTAGTGTTAAGACACTCCGTTACTTAGTCCCTGCTTACTCCGTCCCCGCTTTCCGCCGTTTTCGAGGCATTGCGTGTTGAGTGGCGGAACTCAACGCCGCGCTTTGCCTTAGATGCCAGAGCGAAGAAAGTGGAAATAGAATTTCTGAATTTTGAAACTGAAAATCTTTTTTAAATATAAATTTAGAAATATTACTGAAAATTGCTAAACAAGTCATGGGTAAGTTAGTCGGTGAGAAATAATCCGTTACAATCTCGATGAGGGACGCCGGCGCCAGCCGCTATCACCCATCGGTCATTACATTGCCTAAGAGCCTTATTCTGATAACAGTTAAGTCGAATTATTGAGAAATTTAAGTGAGTTATGATAGATTGAGATATACACACACACACACACACACACACACACACACACACACACACACACATATATATATATATATATATATATATATATATATATATATATATATATATATATATATATATATATATATATATATATATATATATATATATATATATATATATATATATATATATATATATATACATATATATACATATATATACATATATATCTTTGTAAATAACATATTAAAATGAAATTAAAAGTTAGTTAGTTGTTAAAAAAAATTTTTTGGCCGCAATAAGTAAGTATAGTGTTAAATAAGAGAAATCTAGGCATTTTCTTGTTTATGTAGAAACGTATGCAAAGGTATGTTTGCTTAAACACGTCGTGAACATTGTACATATGAGATTGGGAAGTGGCTCACCATCGTAGAACATTTACATGTATCTACTTGTCGTTTGATACTTTTCACTGTTTATTTAAATGGTTCTATAAATATATATTGAAATTTTCTTTTAACTTATTCAGATTGAAAATAGATATAAATATGATGGTACTATAGGTTTTTATGCACATTTTATTGATGTATATTATGCTAGTACGTATTTACGATCGCCCTTGGTTAACCGTTATATTACATCGATTTATATTAAAAGGTTAACCTTTGAAATTCATATCTTAAAAGATTTCACTGACAAACTATGTATGTCAATGACTTGGTATTATATTTTATGTACGGCTATAAATAATAAATAGCTTTCTGGTAGTAACATTGCTCTGAATATCCAAATTACACGTTATTATGATTTACAAATCCACAAATAAATTCATTCATTTGAATATCTTTATTATATTGAATGAAATGAAAAATATAGGACGCTTAATATATATGTGATGGTAAATGCTTGCATTGCAGCACTTAGATTCGCATAAACAAAACACAATCGAAACATACAAATACTTAAATAAATAAGCAAATGTTATGCCCATTATTAATATACAGAATCGTAAACAAAGAACCTAAATGCATTGTATGACGCAATTTATCTAATACCGTTACAGACCAATGATAGAACACTCGCGATTGCGTAATATTTTTCAGATATATAATATAACATATAATATACATATACAAATAAATATTATGTTTGTAGTATATTTTATATACAAAATAATAATAAATAATAATAAAACTTAAAATATATAAAAATTGGAATGATGCGTGATTTGAATCCGCGCTTTCCGCGCGTTTCCTCGTGGAAACATTCTAAACGCTCATACCAGCTTATTGCGTTGTTAACATCTCTGTAGGGAGATTTTTTTTAAAATTCTGCTACTCAAAGATTATTTCTAACAACAATCATTTGGCGAGAGAGAAAGCTATTTTATTAAAAAAATCGTAAAAAATAATTATAAACTTATCAATATTACAAAACGTAGTTAAAGTAAAACATAAAAAAACGGCTATATATATCAAATATAATATTTTTCATAAATGTTGGTTCGTGTTACCACGACGACAAATAATGGAAAATTGCAGTGTAAATTATGCAGGACTTGTTTGAGTAATTATATTACAGCGGATTGTTTATTATAGTCGTGAGCTTATCCACGATGAAGCTTATTTCATGGCACGGGACATTTGTGATTATCCTAGACAGGATAATATTGACAGAACACGATATTTGTTCTTAATTAGATATATTATTCGTTCTATCTTTTTAAGCTTATAAAGCTTTAGCATTTTGTTTAGAAACATAAAAACGATATACGTTAATGCTACAGAACCTTTTCAAGGTCAAATTTACATATTAACGTTATTTTTTAAGAATTATCAATAATTTAAAATAATAAACATCTGAATGAAATCACTAGAGCCACTGGTTTTAAACTGGTTACATTTAGGCTCGTGTACCGTAATACTAGTGCTATCTAATAATATACAAAGCAAGATTGCATTAAGAGTTAGTCAGTCCTGATCGGAGTAGAGTGTTCAGTGTGCAACAAGCTGATCAGCCGTGGTTTCCACATATGAACGTTGGCGCATGGTCCACGCCAGTAGTGCACGATCGGTCTGCGACATCGACACGTATCGGGAAAACCGTCAACTGTGAAATTATCGTTCGGTTTATTCGTCAACGTAATTAGAAAATTTGAATACCACAAAAAGATTTATTAATGTTCAGTGATAATTGGTAAAATGTGTAAATCAATGAAGTGGTCGCGGTTTAAATTTTTATTTTATTACTTTCAATATTTTTCGTTATTTTTTAGAATATTTATCTCCGTTGTTAATATATTCTGAAATAAAAAAAATAACCAAACACAAGTCAATAAACGTTTTATCTATAAAGCGCTATAAAATTGTGCTAAGAGGTCCTTAAGCATAACAATCAAAAAAGCCCAATACTGTATAATAATCAAAAATCCTTTTCTAAAGCTTCCTGTATCGACCGCGTGGAGGTATAAGCAAATAATTTGACTTCCGTTAAAAATCTCTTATAGTCACAATTACGGCGCTGTGTGAAGTGATGTAGCACAATGACAATCTGATGTTAATTTGATTGCTGTCAAACATCGAATATTAACAATGCATTCTCAGATGCATTTTTATATTTGTTTATTTAATTTGAAGCCATAAATAAAAAAGTGAATGATTACATAGCTTTACCTTTTACTGTCAGACGTAACGTTATTATTAAGTGTACTTCGTCTATATTAATATTAAAAGTCGCTCTCAAATGTGTTTGGTTAGTGCTAATTAATAGGCCACGCTTCCTTATCAATTAAGATGCATAGCCTAACTGGATGCAGGTTTAAGTGAAGTGTATAATGTACGTGCTGTTTTATGCGTATAGATTACATTACCAATTATATGGTAATAATTTATTTTATCTTCTTATATCTCCTTCATTACAAGATAAGCCGGAAAAATAACTCACTATGAGATACTGATTTCCGCACATTGCGTGTTAGGTGGTCAAGCTCTCCAAGAGTTGAATAAAATGTACAAATGTACAAATATAGTGTTTTGGATACAGTATAATTAGGTCAACATTAAAAGGAAAATAGTATATTTTCTATTATTTAATTTTAATCTTATATTTTGATCATACAGTACCTCGTTTACTTAATTATCGGTTCACATACGAGCGTAAACGGAGTAAGCATAAGGCAAGGTATAAGGAATCTTTTTTAACATTAAACAGTAGCACTATTGTCATAAGTTATTAACGTTATATACTTGCTACTTGAACAATTATAACATGAAATCGGGCAAGTATGTAAATTGCGACCGTTGTAGAAACTTATAATGACTGCTGACTCCTTTATCAGCGCAAGTCGGTTCGTAGCTTCGAACGGTAATACGAAACCGTTTTAACGAGACGTCCACCATTTAGTTCATGTTTGCTCCTCTTTTTGTAGCACAAATCGAATTACTCTATTTGTTTGATCTAAGATTACTTGCTATTTTTAAAAGTGCACTTGTTTGTGTGAATAAATGAAGCTTTTAAAGCTTTTTAGCGATGTAGAAATTAACTCTTTGATGATAATCAACTGTTTTTTTAATGTATATTTAAATATTTGTTTAATGATTTCCTCTTTGTTTTAATAAACTAATAAGTAAAAACAAAAAGGTGATGAAAAATTGTCTTTTAAGTTCATAGATCATTTTGGGTTTTATTGTTATTTCTGTAATTATTAATTACCTATAAGTATTAAAGTAATTTTGTTTACAATAAACAAAAGATGGAATATCCAGTAATGTTCACTTCTATACAAATACATATCCATATATAAAAACAATGATAAAGACCTCTAAAAGTTTATTAAATAGTTTATGACATATTAAGCGTCGGCTGGCGCGTGGCGAATGGTACTTAAATTTTGCTATCGTCATTCGACTTCGAGGAGGAGTCGGTGTTAATTTTTCGTTCACATTTTATTAGACCGACTATAAAAACTATATAAAACGCCACAGTGACTGACAACAAATTAGGGTTATTATAAGGTTGCCTACTAAACCTAAAATTTTTAAAGATAAATATTACTACTAATGTATATAAAAAATCTACTATTAATAAACATAAAAGCTATATAATCTATAAATAATCTAAAAATACGAATAAATATGTATAACGATATATTATATATTAACTGGTTAAGGATTTAGCAAAGAAATATTACTTTACAAAAATTTTGACTACATATGTTTATAAGTGTAATAACATAGGTATATTTAGTTTTTTCACTATGTTACATGTTTACAATACTTACAACCCTAGACTATATGATAATTGGATAGAAGGGGACATCTTTGTTTCGAAGTATTGTCATTAATCATCATCGTGTTTCTTCGAAAATAGTATATGTGTCAGCGTTGCTTCGACGCCTTTTAAGTAATTCGTTTGTAAATTTTTTTACAAAACAATTTCTTACTCCTAATAGCTTTATATTTTAAAATTTTATGATTAAGAATTTCGTTGCGCAGTGGTGGCGCAGCTTTTGACTTTAATGTGACGGTCGTGGATTCGGTTACCACTAGAGGGAATTAGCAACTTTTGATTTGTCTTCTTGATCTTTCAATAAAATAAAACGTGGTATTAAATTCCACCTTTTGATTTGCAATGCCTTGAAAATTAATAGAAAATGATAAATAGATTGTCTTAACATTAGGTACGTCGACTATTTTGTAATATGTGAGATAAAGCGTAAAGTAATTTATAAAAATGATTTTTTATCTATATTCTTTAAATATACTTTAATGTTATAGATACAATAAAAATACAGTTAAGATAAATTATAATAGTACAATCTTTTTAATCTTCATGTTATGGCATTAAATTATGTAAAACGGTCACGTACTAACAAATTTTATTATACGTGTTATATATAAAACTACAATTACAGAAAGGTATTCCTATTCGAAAACATGCAAGATTTATGACTATCAGGTCCTTAGGATCTATTAATTTTTCATATAATAGACTTGTAACATTTTACATGTCACATCTAATGACCGATAGCCCTAATAAAGTTAAGGTTAAGTTTACAGATATGTTTTATGATCACAATTCGTTTTTTTATCGGATAACTCGGTTTTTCTATGTACAGTTATTATATTGTACACGCTTATGCGGTATAATATATTTTAACAATAAAATGAATTTTGTAAAATATTCCGATAGATTAATCTTGTATCTTTGATCATAGAAAGTAATTTTTCTTTTATATTACTTTTCTATATATTCTTACAAATAATTTTATAAATATGATAAGTAATTATTTTTGTTTATAAAATATAATACAGGCTATATAATATTTCCAAAGTAAAAAAATAAAATGACAAATATTATACGTACATAAAATAAAACTACTACTTTGCCGATGTAATTATATACGAGTCTCGCATATTAATATTTATCGTCTTTTTAAGTTTTAAATACTGCCTAAGTATGAAAATGTCGAAGTTACAGTCATAAGAACTATTAACAAAAAATCTAGTTCACACCGATTCGGTCTCGTGTATATACGGTTTAAATATAAAAATATTTTTTTGTTTAAATTAATTGACATATTTAGTGAAGACATTTGACCAAATTAAGCCAAGATTCATCACTTTAAGTGATATAATTTATAACGAGTATTAAATATATTAATACCGTCATTGAGCAGCTATTTTAATGGCGGTAGTTCCTTTCAATGTGCTGGAACGAATTGAAACGAAATAATGTTTCTAACTGCTCAATCAAAAATATTGTAGGACAACAAGTACGTATTATGTAAGTTATATATTTAAGAGATGACAAATGTGCTTTTTACGTAATATGAACTTATTTTATTAATATATATAAAATTTCCTATAGGGCACATTTATATGCATGTAATGAAAGTATATTAAAATGTTTTGAACGAAAAAAAAGAGGATAAAATGCAAAGTTGTTTTGAGTTTGTGTTCTATTTTACATTTTTTAAAAGAATATCAAAAAGTCCACTTTTATTTCTTCTATTTTAATAATTAGTAGATGTAACGTGTGTTGAAAAACTAAAATGATTTTGTCCATTATAGAAGACTTATCAGATAGGTAACGTTGGAAGTAAATATTTAACATGGATTTCGTAATAATTCTTAATCTACTATTTTTCACTAATATTGAAATGATATTGTATATGTATGTGTATATGCCACCTGGACAAGCAGAACTATTGCTATGATATTTATTTCTTTAATCAGATAAAACATCACAATTTTATCTTGTGTTCACTTTATAGAACTACATTCTCAACAATCACAATGACAAATGCATGTAATTGCGTCTGCCCCATATAAAGGTACACTCTTGAGGTGGATAAACGAAATTTTGCCTATTGCGTGTTGTCCGCCGTAGGACATCAATCTCACCGTATCGTGACAGAGTTATTTGTTATTTAACCATGTTTTCATCTGACTGAAATTTATTAGTTTCAATTATACAGTTATGAGGATGTCGTTGCACATTCGGGATAACAATGAATTTAGATCAACGTGTACACGATAGTGATCGGTTTAATAACATATAATATGTTTAACATATTATTATATGTTTCAAATATTAATATAAATTTTGCTAACAGGAAACGAAATGTTGATTTAGTTAGGATATTTAAGTCATGACGTAACAGAGCTACGATTCAAATAGTTTATCCGACCGCGACGATTTAATCATTCTTAGTCTAGGCCGCCCTCAATATTGATACATTTGGGATTATCCACCCGTTACAATAGCTCGAATTCAATGAATTGTACAGCTGTTGGCGTCCAGCCATCAACGGCTTTACGAGCTTAAGAAAATTCGAAGTATGCCACATTCAGTATGCATCTAGTATGTGTACTCAGCCTATTTACAAAATTAACTGCAGTTAAAATTCACATAATATTTAACAATAATAAATTTTAGTATCTATTAAAAATGCAAGACGTTTGATATTCGCAATTATATGATTACCTTGTTCTATATTTTTAATATGCATTTTTTGTTATTTCATTGTAATCATTTAAAATCTGACAATATTTTCGGACTAGGTTAATATTCCAGGGTTAATGCATTTTTGACGTCTTGCAAGTTTGTAAAAATATAATTATTACAATTTCTAATATTACAAACTTTCTTTGAAGATTATATGTTTACATGCATATAACAGTTTATGTGAACATATAATATTCATTTGAAGATATATAATGAAATTTAAGTATATAAAATGGTATTAGTCTTCTCGGACCGTTACATACCTTAAGTTCGTGAATGTAAATAAGTTGCTTACTATAATCTTGAAATACGCGTAATTGCATTACATACCGTGTACCGTATGCAAATCAAAGAGATTGAAATATGACAAATTAATGCTAATGTTATAATCCGTAACGAATGTGATACCTTTAATGTATTCCGAGTTCCTTCTATAAAGATATCAATGGGATTTAGGCGTTTAGGCTGGCTTCGACTTTGATGAGATCAAAGCAAATATGCTTGGCAACTATTACGATTCATAATTCAAATTAAATATTTACTACCTAGGATTCGTATTGTAATATAATTTTAAGATACCTCTGAAAATATTTGATAAGTATGAGTTCGTATTTACACACAGGTGGTTGAATTTATTGTTACATGGCTATAGCATTATGATGAGTCCTTCAGTTAATATAAATAAACTTATATTAAACAAAAACCATATCATGGTACGAGGTAATGTAATATTTTTTTGAAAGTAACCCTTTACAGCACGTACTATCTGTGGCGCCATATAAATTTTTCATGACCTATATTTTTAATGAAGGAATTTGCAATTTACCAATTATCTAAGTTTATTATTTTTTTAATCATTAATACTATATCAATAAAACACTGAATTTTACCTAAAGTGATACAACCTAATTAAAAAAGAGAACATAACTAAAACTATTAGCAATAATCATATATTTACATTTATTGTATATTTTGATTCATTGGAAGTCGTAAGCTTTTGCGGCCTAAGGCTTTTATGACGTCGTGCTCATTAATGGTAACCTTCGTTGACATTATTAGCGTACGTCGTGAGGACATAATATATCGGTTAATGATTCTGAATTGTTATTGTATATGATTTATTTAATTTGACTCATAAGCAGTTATATTCATTATAATTTTGAATTATAATATTTAACTAGCTTGAGATAAATATTATATAATCGAAATAGTGTTTTATTAAATTATGAAAAAAATATTAGATATGTTGAAAGGAAAGCTTTCAATGCAATTAATATTTTTTGTACAGAGCTTCTTACTAAATACTTGTAAAAATTTTAAAAAGTCGTATTCATTCTTGTGACCCTTTTCAAGTCATGAGATTCAGTAATTATAACAAATTTAGAATAAATATTTTTTTCATAAGTAGTACTTAGAAATTTGAGCGTAAATGGAAAATAGCATATCTATCTAATGAAGAAATTTAAAATTTTCGCACAACATTAACGCGACTATAAGGAAATATGTCCTTAATCTAAAATAAATTACCTTCGTGGTTTAATACGGAAACAAGAGAAGATGACGCCTCTACCTACAATATTCATCATTTTTGTGATTATCGTAAGTATTAGCCTAATTATCATGTATCCAATATATTATTATTATTAATAGCAAAGCTTTTGCATGAAGCACTTTTAAATAACAAAGCTTTACACAATAGTTGAAAAATATTTTTTTATAAAATATATAATAATTAATTATGACAGTCATATTAATAATAATTATATTGTTTACTTTAATAATGCTAGTTGAATAAACGCATAAATGAATTACTACTATTAAGATTAAGCTTTATCGATTCAGTATTATGTGGTATATGAATATCTACACGTATTTTCAGAATATTTAGAATAATAATTGTATTTTAATTTTCTTTTTATATCTAATTTTTATATACAAATGATAACAATGAATATATATATATATATATATATATATATATATATATATATATATATATATATATATATATATATATATGTATATATATATATATATATATATATATATATATATATATATATATATATATATATATATATATATATATATATATATATATATATATATATATATATATATATATATATATATATATATATATATATATATATATATATATATATATATATATATATATATATATATATATATATATATATATATATATATATATATATATATATATATATATATATATATATATATATAATATCAGTTCGGCTCCGAGCTCCTCACTTAGGATGTGGCACTAACACGGTGGTTTTTTTATCATTCTGTAGAACAGTGAATGATGCGTCAGTCTTATTAACGTACGAGTTAGTGAGTTAAAAATGATTTTTTTTAAATTTACGCTTTATTCTGCGTATTGCAGGGTAGGCAGAGGGAACTGCAGGAACCATGTGAACCTAGTGTTAAGACACTCCGTTGCTTAGTCCCTACTTTCTCCGTCCCCGCTTTCCGCCTTTTTCGAGGCATTGCGTGTTGAGTGGCGGAACTCAACGTCGGGCTTTGTCTAGTTTGCCACAGCGAAGAAAATGGAAATAGAAAAATTCATCTTCCCCGAGTAGGAATCGGATCCTCAAACTCTGCGCCACGGCGGCCCTCAACCTATATGAGTACTTTAGTATAATATATCCAGATCCTATGATATCCAGATCCTATGATATCCAGAACTAAATGTCGTATTTCGTAATATATTTATTGAGGTAGATAAGTAAAATATTTTTATAATGAATATTATTATTGCTCATAGCAATTGAACTTGAAACCATTTCTATTATGTCCAAAGTCCCATATGAAAACCACTATGCTATAATAAGTTATAAATTTCGTTTACGTTTTAAACTTGTTTATTATAATTATAAGTTTAAGTTTCATTTTTACGATTACGTGTGGTGTCTAAAAGTAAACTTGAAAAATATATTAGTAATGTAGTTCAATATTTTTTTTGTATACTTTATATATTGTTTTAGGAGCTCAATTAAAGTAGATTCTTATAAATTAATTAAGTGTCAATTAAAATAGAAATTACTTACAACGTCACTTTGATTTAATTTTAAGCAATTCGTGTATGTCGTATTATATTCTATGCTGTACTTCTGATTTCAAATTCCTTCAGTCTATTACTAATGATATCCCATCGTAAAATATTTCTTTGTCTACTTCATATTAAAACTATTAAACTATTAACGGTTATTTGAAGGCCAATAAATAATTCTTTTTAACTTTACAAGCGTCGTATGAAACAAGCTTATTAATTTAAATTTAATTTACACATTTAGATTAGATTTATAAAAAAAACTCGATCTCTCCCAACAAATTGATTAAATCATTGATATATGATATTAATCACGGCCAAACGACAGGTGATTCATTTTACACTTAATCCTAATTAATAGCTTATTAGTAACTTTTTCAATTACGATTGCGCTTGATTTATATTTAGATACATAAATAAGTGTTAACTGATAATTAATGAGAAACTTAAGACTATCGGAATACCATAATGATAGCTTTGGCGATTCAATATTGTTTTGTAAATAATATACAAAAAAAAGAAAAGTAAAGGAGTTCTTAGACTTACTAAGAACTCCTTTACTTTTCTTTCTTTTCTTTATTTGATGATTAAAAGTCAATTTTATGAGTAAAACATTACTTATGAATAAAAAAATATTAAGTTTTTATTACTAACAAACGGTTGCTTGCGCGTTCCTTTGCTTCAAAACACAAAACCAAATATTTCGTATTATCTCGGTCTCATAAAAACTATAAGATTGCGTTTCACACTTGCTTTAATGTCCCTACTCCGATGTCCAAGGCATCAGTCACTTTTAGATTAAGTATACAGATAAGAATATAAATTTATTAAGATATTAGTAAATATTTATTTAATTAACTAATTAAGAGTTAATAATGGAAAGATTATTATCATATTTTATTAACATATTTATCAGAGATTTAAGGTGTGAACTTGGCCTAACAGAATGATAAACACACATCTTAACTTCATTAAAATTCTTACGCATGTGACATTACCAATGTTAGTGAAACGGCGCCGGCTTCAACATAAATTTGGTTTTACTAGCTCATTTACATTTGAATAAAGCCATTAGGCAAAAATAAAAGGCTTTTAAGATGGCTTACAAGACGTCCTATAAGGAAACTGTCAACGAAGGATCGATAAATAATTACGCCTTTAATATACAACACAAGTTACCTAAGTGATATTAACAAAGTTAACGAGAATGCTCATTTCAACATAAGCTTTTATGAATAAAAAATAAATTGAGGAAACTGGTATAAAATAAAAGTTCTAGGATCTATATATAGGCTTAAGATGAATATAAAAATATTTCTTCATATAAGTAAATATTTAGTATTATTCAACGCACACTCAAATATTTCTCGTTGAAACACTGAGGCAAAACAATAAAATTTTAAAGCAACTTATTTTATGCGGTAATGTCTGGTAATTTTTATTATTTATATGTGAAAATACTTGATTATCAACGTTAACAGACCGATTATAAAAAAATAAAGGCTTTTATATATATACAAAGATAGTGAGAAACTCGTTTGTAGTCGTAAAAATTAATAGTGTTTTGACATACCAATGTTGCAAATAATATATATTTTATTTATTATTTAACATAACACTATGGGTCTAGTCATATAATTTTATGGTTGGAAAAATTATACTTTTGATTGTTAATAACTCTTTATATTAAAGCTAAAACTATTTTGCATGACGTTAATCGTCGTCTAGGGTGACCTGCTGCACAATAGACTGAATTTAAAGAAGTTGAAGAAGAACTGGCAACGGATGGATGCGAGTTACCCAATACCGAGTTGGTTGGCATTCCATGAGGGAGTTCTACGTTCAGCAACAGCGGAAAATGGTTTTGATATAACCCGCTGTTGAAACAATAACAGTTTCCTAGGTAGCTAAGAATGTGTTATGTGTCATTCACATGCTTTATATATATCCGTTTGACCACACCGGCAAAGCTAAAGATAAAAGCTAGCAATTTAACAAAATTAAAAATTAAAATCAAAATTTATAAAATCTTGGTGTTGCACATCTTCTACTTTGTTGGAAAATACTATTGATGGCATAGTTATGAGTTATGAGGTATTCGTATGTTGTTTTTAAAGACAGGAGAACCTAAAGTAATACTATAACAGTACAGCTAAACTATAAAAAATAAGGAAATGGCTGTTTAGTATTTCTATTGTGTGTGTATCGTGATGAGCATTTATTAAAAACGAATACTTGACTATCAAATCCGAAATTATTGATGTATAACTTTTATAAACAATTTAAGCTTTAAAGAATAAAATGGCACTAGTCCTTCTTCATAACTAGAATTTTCCAGTTCAATAAACTGAATAAAGAATTCATAAATTCTATCTGAACAAAGTTACAGGTACAAAATAATTACTATAAAAATGTGATACATAGAACTTGTAAGCGTGGTGGTCTGTGTCATAATCACGGATACAGTGAAGAAAACGTGGCACTTGGAGGATAAAGTCTTGCATGAGTCTAAAAATACATCCTAGTAACTTCAAGGTCAATGTTTTAAAAAAGCTTTTTCTATCTTTAGCAGCATAAAAATATCCTTTAAGGGAAAGTCATAATTTGTATGATACGTTCATATCAAAAAAATCAAATTACAATGCCTTATAATTTTGCTATCGTGCTGGAAGTTTGTCGTCTACATTGTATTTATTAGGAAATATCTATATACGGTCGTAGCTTGAGGAATGTCTTTCGAAAACGCTCGTAGCAGTTACATAACATATATTGACTATTTTTTACATAATCATGGATTTAGAATATTATGTGTACCTATACAAAATAAGAGATGAGTGATAACTTTGGTAAAATTAGTTTGAAACTCTCATATAAATGCATAAGTAGTTTATTTTATTCCACTGATATTTTTTTTATTTAAAGTTTAGTTAAATACCTAATTATTTTTAAGTAGCTTAGAGCAAACGATATTTTAAATGCATCACAATGTCTATTTTATTTTATACTAGAATGCTTGTAAATTTGTAGGCCTAGACCTTATTATCTTTGCCACCTTACTGACTGCTATCATTTTAATAACTTTTACTAACGAGTCGTTTTCTGGTTACTTACAGTGTACAGATATTATGATGTGGTTCTACATCGGGATCCTTGATTTGTTAATGTAATCAAAAAGTACTTATCACGTTTAATAATTTTACTATGCCATCTCATTATTTCTTGTAATTTAGTTGATCTACTATGGTTCTGCATCGATAGGATAGGATAATCTTAAAAATATATATGCGACCTGAAAATATTTCATTCAAGTGACAAAGATCTGTCGGAAATTATAGAGATTAAAAAAATGGAACCCTACAAAATTTAAATAGGTTACGTTCATAAACCTTTTATTTCACATCAAAATTATATAAATATAATATAATTTGTAATTATTAACAAACGATTGAATATTTTAAATGTATTTTATTGTTTGTTTGTATTGTATAATTCTACATATATTTTCTCTTAATCCTACCAGTAACCTACATTTCCCAATAAACTTACAACAATGTTCTTATAAGTAAAAATAATATTCCATCACAGGTGGTAGGTCGAGATGTGCTCGCGATGGCAGGCACCCGTGACATGCGCTGCGGACGGCGGCTGGTGTCCGGCTTGTTCGCGCGGCCGCGGCTGCCCCTCGGCTACTCCTACATCACGACGGTACCTACAGGCGCCTGTCGACTCAACGTCTCGGAAATTGTGGCTAGCGATAATTATATTGGTATGGGAATGTCTTGTTTGAGGTGTATTGATTTTATTTTCATGTTTGTGCTTAAATTAGTTTATGTGTTACAGTAACATTAAAGGTCAATAATCCATAAATTAATGTTTTACGACGCTAATTTTAAATACACATTTTTGTCTTAAAAATGATAAAGTCTACCAGAATGTCAAAGATATTGGATGATTAGTTTTTGTTTACATTTATTAGTGAATGTTTAAATTCTAAATAATATAAATGTATGTATGTATTATACAAAGTTTGCAGAATACATTTTATAGAATTAAATTAAATTAAAAAATCAGAGACTTCAACACTTATTCAATTGGAGCTGTTGAAAACACCATTACGGTGACGGATGAATTCTGCTTGACAGAGTACGCATTCGCGTTAGACGTCCATTTGTTTGCAGTCAATGGTCCTTTGATGAAGGCAAATGGGCCGCAAACATTAGGTTAGTCACTTATCAATCAGTGTTGCGTCGGATTGATCGTAAATCATTCGTAAATGCAACAATAGGCGCCCACGTTGTCCTGCGATTATCAATACGTCGCCTAACCTTGCAGTTCGATTCCGTATTATTCGATATCAATTAGCTATCTTATGTTGATTTTGACATGACTTATACAATATATAGTATATGTGTAGTATATATGAATAGTTTTATGAACATATAAGGAAAACATATATAAAAATGTTCATATATATTTAATTATGTGACTGTGAAACTTGTCCTAAAGCGTTTTTTTTTTTTCATAAAAATGTACTAAAAGTATTTTATTATTTGTAATTTTAAGTATAGATCATGTACAGCGAGAAATGCTATATTGAATAGCGTATTTAGTACGAGCTTTATTAACTCGATCTGTTTGAACCAAGGCTAAAGGTTGGGGTCAATGCATAAGATACCAGCCGGTACACCACGTAATAATTCTCTACCATGTAAACTTGAGGAACGCTAACGAGCTTTGAATATTGCGAATCGCTTAAATACGTTTAGACATGCGATATGTACTGGCTTTACAACTACAACTTTGCAAACGTCTGTTTTACTAATTCAAATTTGAAACATGTTCAAATTTATCTATATATATAAAGAGATGTTTTATGCTTATCTATTATATGCAGTGACATGCTTATATGTTTATTATTTTACTGAAGGAAGCTAGAATAATCATATTTTTTCCTCAAGCACTGTGTGTAGAGGCAGTTCTACATTTGCTGCCCAAATTACAAGACAGTGTTTCTTGAGTGGCAGAAATGAGAAAATTTAATCTTATGATTTATATTCATATTCTTTTAGCGTTGTAATGCAAAATACGTATTTTTAACAAAATCAAAGAAGATGTAGTGACAATTAAATAACTTACATGAAAATTAAATGTAATAATTTTATATCTCCAATATTTTTTAGCATTGAAGATAACAAATGGATCATATATTATGAATGGTGAGTTCGCAGTTAGTACTCCCGGAACATACGAAGCGGCCGGAGCTAGATTTGTGTATACCAGAGAAGCGGGCCTAGACTCTGTCTTTGCTTTGGGACCGACACACTACGATATAGATATTATGGTAATAAAATAAACATTTAATAATATAATATTTTTATAATTTTACATACTTAATAAGTATTTACACATTTTTCTCAGATTCTATATACTCAACCGAATCCGAGCATAAAATATGAATATTTTACGGAATCGCTACCAGGTGAAGTTGAAGTGGAGTCGGCTACGAAAGCTAATATACCCGAAATAACGATCTCGCCGAAGCATACGCGACGTCATCATGGGTTCGATTCCCACTTGCAGCATAAACGACCAGAGTCTGCGGGGCTAACGAAAGACATGTCCAGTGAGAGCGGTATGGAGAATGTTATCGGCGGCAGGAAGTTTGTATGGAAGATACTCTCCTACACACAATGTTCGAGAAGCTGTGGAGGTGGCATTCAGGTAGTAAAATATTACAACACACATTATATGTGCCAATTATTTTCTATATTATGTTCATTATATTATTTCAAGTTACCTTATAATTAGCCGTAATCGATAGCCATAATTCGATAAGGTTGCTTTTTATCTTTAAATCTGTTTTATCTGAATAATAATTATAAATTTGTCTCACACAAATGTAACTTGCAGGTAGGCAAATACAGATGTGTTGAACTAACCAGCGCGGGTGACAGAGAGATATCTCCAGTGCACTGCTCGGAGACTCCCCCGGCGGGCAAGCGGCGGCGCTGCGGGGGAGTCCCGTGCGCGCCGCGCTGGCGGGCCGCTGCTTGGGCCGCCTGTCCGCAATGCGGGCCCGCCACACGCACGAGGATTGTTGGATGTGTTCAGGATCATTCTAGAGGCATTACTAAGGTATTGTTAACACTTAGACTTTGCAACAATTTTAGCAATTTCAAATGTGTATATGTATATCTGTTAGTTTATCCTGTAGTACCTTAGATTAGATTGAATGAGCTTTCTTTTATTAATGTAATAGTATATATTTTTAAAGTATAAATCTAAAGTATAGTTATAAATTCACTAGAACCCGCCAAAGCGTGCCGATAATACGTTCTTATCAATTATCAAAATTCAAATTTTTAACATATGTATATACAATTATGTAACTGTCACACAAATATGCTCGAGGCATATTTGTGTGACAGTTACATACTTATCTTTAAGTTAAAATAATCGATATAATCTTAATCTGTAAACGTCAAGTGATTTTGATATTTATTTTTTGTAAAACTCTTAGATCAGCGACCTAAAGTGTCCAGCACCTAAGCCATCAACAATAGAAACTTGTAACATACCAGATTGCACTTCTACTCGCCATATAGAAGCCAAGCCTCGAGTAGTAACCGATACATTCAGAGACGGTCCCGTGTACACTATCGCATTGAACGCCTCCGAGGGTATAGGACCGGAGTATAGCTTTAGTGCAGTGGGCAGCTGGCTGTATACTGACTGGTCGGAGGTTAGTTTGTTTATTTCTCTTACATGTCCTGTAAGTTGATTTAAATTATATATAAAGCTTAAAGTTTAAAGAGTGATCTAGTAACGTTATGATATTTTGTAGATTTTTTTAAGTTGCATTGCGACATGTATTGTCGGAACGGGTAAAATTATTTCGGAAGTTGGAGTAATTTGATAGGCTCTCCCTGCCAAAAAAAAAGCTAAAATAAAGCGTGAATGGTAAATTAACGTGATAATTACATTTAGTACTCTGCCTATCCTGCTGTATACGGGATAAAGCTTGGACCTAAAAAAGGAGAAGAGTACTATTTTTTACTTACATATTATTATAACCTGTTGAATCGCCAAAATCAAATAATAATTGTGTGAGAATTTTTTTAAAATATTTGCGTGTTTTTTAATTGATTGGCGTGATATGAGATTAGATATTCGTTTAACTGTGTTAAAGTAACTAACTGACTAGTTCTAAAGCTGACACACTTTACTTGTAGGTGTGGAGGTTAGAAGTTTATCCACGAATAAATAACTCTTGAGTTAAGAAAAAAGTGAATAGAGAATGTTTTCATACTTTCTCTTTATATGAATATATGTAAATTATAAATATTTTAATTAATATAAAACAATGATAAAGTGTGTAGGCTGGTGTGTGGGCGGCGGATTACAAACACGTTCAGTACGCTGTGCAGACCCATCTGGCTGTATACTGAATTCTCCTGAAGTTTCAAGGAGCTGTACTCCAGCTATATCTTGTGAACCACATGACGGCAATTGGTTTACGGGTAATATTTTTTAATCTACATATATATATATATATATATATATATATATATATATATATATATATATATATATATATATATATATATATATATATATATATATATATATATATATATATATATATATATATATATATATATATATATATATATATATATATATATATATATATATATATATATATATATATATATATATATATATATATATATATATATATATATATATATATATATACCTATAAAATTTTAGATTTTAGCAAATACATTTTGTTACTAAAATAAACATTTGTTTTTATTTATAAAGTATAATATCCAAATTATATAATAATTGAGTTAATTTTTGTCTATATTGATTATACTTGGCCTATCTGACAATATTTTGTGTGGTAGTGGAATTTTATCTGTAAACGCGTAGGTTTGTGGCTTCGATTCCCATTTCACACTAAAAACTAGGCAAAGCACGGCGGTAAGTTCCGTCACTTAAAAAAAAGGCGGAGAAAGCAGGCAGAAAGCAATAGAATATCTTAACACTACGCTCCTATAGTTCCTGCAGTTCCCTCTGCCTATCCTGCCATGTGCGCTGATAAAGCATGAAAAGCAAAAGAAAAAAATAAACATATTTCAAAACCAGGGGATTGGTCGCAATGTTCCTCACAATGCGGCGGGAAGCAAGTCCGGGGGGTGCTTTGTATCGGCGGCAGCGGACGCCACTTGCGGGACGCCGCCTGCAGGCAGCCGCGGCCGGCGGCGGAGCGGGCCTGCGGCGGGGACTGCCCGCCGCATGTGGTACTACAGCGACTGGGGACAGGTTAGTACTAAAATCTATTCTAGTTAAGTATTTTTAAAAAAGCTCTTTTATTTTATGTGTTTCTTTTATTTTTCTCTGTGTATTCCAAGAGTAATCCTCCTTTCCCAGATAAAACATAGCTTATTTTAGTATATAATAGTCTTTTTTCTTCTTCTTCTCTTTATTTATGGCGTCCCGGCAATAGTCTTTTTTATTATAATAATATGGTATATATATTAAATATGTAATCAAAATACCTTGAATTATTTATTTCTTAATAATGTAATGTAAATCACTCCATTAATTGAAAAGTATGAACTTATTCATACTTTTTAGTTAATGGAGTGATTTACATTATATTATTTTCTATTTGAAATTAAAAATACAGTTACAGAACATAAAATACTAAAATTTAAAATACTATAGTGCACAGGCAACTGTACAACGGGCGGCGTACAACGTCGTACAGTTGTGTGCACGCGTAACTCGGACACTGCGGGCACCTGCTCGAGACTGCCCCGGCGCGCCGCCGTCCGCCGCGCGCGTGTGCTCGACTTGTAACACTACCGCGCCCGTAGTGCCCGCAGTGCCTTTAGTGCCTGCAGTGCCTGTAGTCCCTGTGGTGCCTGTCGTACCTGTTGCGCCTGCGGTGCCTGTGGTGCCGCCTGGACTTACTATTGGTAAGTATATGTTGGCGCAAGGCTTGGGTCGTTATAAGAAGTCCATTTTTTATAATAAATAATAGAGTGATAATAAAATAATAGATATTAATTAGTTTTTTCTTTTTTAAGAGTCTACAAATCCACGGCTATGGTTGCTCTTGGCTTTTTTTATTTTATTTTTGACAACATAGGGTATATGATATAATTGACCACTTAGACTACTTAATCTACTTAACTAAGAAATGGTGATAATGGTGATAATATCTACTGACAGTTCTTTTTTTTACATTTTTTTTATACGTAAGATATTATTTAGTTTATTCTCGTACGACTAACTGTCGTATGAGAATAAACTAAAATATGAAAAAAAAAAACAGAAGAGATCAACTTTACATAATTAGGTCCTTTTTATTTATTTAACAGTTGATATATCTCTTCAATATTCGAAATAATAATTTCAATACTAAATACTTTCTAAAAATAAAATGTATATTGATTTGCGCCCATATATACTATTTTATATGATTAAATCGTGTGTCAATTTTTTATAGGTTTAGAGCTATGGTTGATTGGTTAGTATGTCCTCTACGGCGAGTCAAAAGAAGCTTACTATGTACTTTTTCTCTAAATGCCTCGTCGTTTATCTGAATACTATATTTTGCTACCTAATATTTATTATTACAAAGATAAAATGTTATGTTAAAAGTTATGGACTAGTGAGTCTTGGTTTATCGTGTATAAAATTATTTAACAGTCGATAATGTTACAGAATCACAAAAATCGGCAACTGAGCCACCGTCTACGCAACGAAGTGTAACTACGATATCATATACAAGAAGTAAAGGTAAGACTTTTATTAATAATTAGCGACCCGCCTGTAGGGTTCATAAAGAATGATCGATGCTTTGAATTTATTTTGATATAATTTTCATCTACTTTACATTTTATGTAACTTATGAATGTATTCAATGATTCAATTTTTGTATGAATTTACCATAATACAATGGTAAAAACTGTATTTACGTAGCCTTTACTGAGATTGACACAGACAAACTGACAAAAGGAATGAAAATAATTGTTTCGGCTCACATTAATAAATATTCCCAATAATATTTATTGCCACATATGTACTATTGAAATTTGTTGGTATGTTAAATATTATGATTATAGAGAATGTATTTTTTGGATATAATAAGATAAAGCGCATTGGGTACTTCTAATATTTGTTAACTAAAATATTTCTTAACTATAAATTAAAAAATATTAAAAAATGTCAATAGAATATAATTTTAACTTATGTCTTTTAGACTGTGAAGATAAGCTGCCAAATTGTTCACTAGCCGTACAAGCGAGGCTCTGTCATTACAAATATTATATGCAGAACTGTTGCGATTCCTGCAGAGTGTGAACACAGGATAACCTGCGTAATAAGAAGTCTTATTTACGAATAAAAATCGATATTACGATTGCAATTAACGAATATGATCGAATGCATTTTGTTTCTTAATAAATAAATAAATATTTTCCAAGCCGTTTATATGAAAATTTACGTATGTAAGAAATTTACATACTGAATTGATTTTAAATATATGAAAAAATGCAATGTGTGACACCTTAACAAATTTATAAGTTAATAAAAATCTGAATAAATATTTAATCAATTATAATAACATAATATGGTGTGATATTGAATTATTATTTAATATTGTAATATTATTTTTTTTAGCATTTGTTATACTAAATGACGATGATTTAAACAATATTTTGTACTGAGAATGTAAATAAAATACGTTAAAATTGTATGATGGTATTATTTTCTTTATTTTCTAGATGTCCTTTTCAGGGTCCCTTCTATATAGAATACTTAAAAACTTAAATAAAATATTTAGTTTCTTTATTTTATCTCCAATAAAAATAAAAAATTGTTTTAGTACAAATTCAATATTAATATGGAATATATAAATCATGAAATGCATATTTTAATTTACACGAAAATCGCGTTTTATTAAAAAAAATAAATGAATGAATGAATCAACAACATAAAAGCAAATAAATAACAAAAGGTAAATAAAAACACAAGATTCAGTGTTTAAAGCTTATTATTTTTGTACGTTGTTATACGCGATATTAATACAGACAGAAGTTGTTACATTAGTAGAAACAATTTAAATGTAATTGTGATGGTACGGTATATGTTACGTACTTAACCGATATAAATACTTACAGTCGGTAGATAAATGCGCTATAATATTATATATAGAAGATATTTACATAAAATTTGACACTTATAGTAATGTCACATAGAGCCAAAGTTATAATGATCTTATTACCTTTACGGAACAGATCAAAGTAAAATACTTTTAAAATAAAAAAATCTGATTGGTATGACTTTGAGAATTATTCTAAAATAATTAGTGTAAACTATTTGTCCAACGCCTCTATCAACAGAAAAGTGTTTTTTTTAAATTGATCTTGTATTTGCTTTATGGTAGACCTTATTAGATCACTTCACGTGTAAATAAGTAAGTATTTAAATCACGTAGGCTATTAAATCCATGTCGAAATCTAACATACTGCGCCATTGAAAGACACTGGAGTGATCATAAATCTTATCTATGTGACGCTACCTTAAATGTGTAATTCAACATCAATAAATAATGAACACAATGTCATTGTTTCTAAGCAAATAGTAGAAACATGGTATTTTTAATATATTTTTTAAATGAATACTATAAAACCTAAAACTAAGCAATACACTATAAGTGACTAATCTATAAAACAGTTTCAATGGTTAACTACTATCTTATATTATAATACATTTTTGTTGAATCTCTAATGTTATTATGGTTTCATTAATTTAAAGTATAGAAGGCTTATAGTGCTGAAGTAAAAGTTAAATACGTGCTTGATATATAGAAATGTTTTTGTTTGTTTTATCATATTTTGAAAGGACCTATGGCATGATAGAGTGAAGATGGTTTTTTAAAAAATATTTATGTTTTTTAAAAATTCACCTACACTGGAGATCATAAAACTATTCCTAACTTAAAGAAATACAAATGAACTACATAAAATTTTGAAAAAGAGAATTTGAAAATTGATAAATTTAAATATAATGTTAATTATACATTGATTAAAATAAATTTGATTATTCTTAATATAGAGACGACCAAGAAAACGAGAAGTTAACGCTATGTCCAATATAATTACTTATTATGTACCAAAAGTATGTCTAGTGTTAGACCATGCATAATATGTTCTCATATTTCACTATTTTGTCCATTTGTATCACAATACTATGAGTCAAACATTTCTTCCTCTAAAGTACCTGAAATTGTAAAAGCTATATTAACTACAAATATAAATTAATTCTTATTTATTATTTATAATTTATAACTGATTTTTTATGATTTAAAAAAAAACGAAAGATATGATTTATATATATATCTTACCATCCTGATGTTTACCGTCCGTGGCAAGAGTGGCAGCAGTTGTCGCCATAATAATGGTAGTGGCAGAGGCGCGCCTGCACAGCCAGCGCGCAGTTGCTTAGCTTGTCCACGCACTGAACCTGCACATCATAATGCAAATAAATGCAAGATAAGTAGATAGTACTAAAGTTCAATATAAATATTCATAACTCAACTTCATAAACTCCCGTTTGACTGGAATAATGTAATTTGACAAAAAGTGAGTGAATGACTTATAAGGAAAAATAATAGAAATTTAAAATTTATCACAAAATGTATAGAAACTCATTTATATTTTAATAATCTATTTGAATATGATTAGTTAAACACATAAAAATTGTGGGTATAAAACTCACCGTCCGCATTAGCAAAGGAACGCTGTCTAACGTTTTGCGTGTCGTGGTTCTGGTGTCTTGTAACTCGCTGTTGTAGATCTAAATGCGAATAATGAATCTTATAAAAAGTTAAAAAATCATGGTTTGTAGAAACTGTCTTCATTTAATACAAAAATTATTTATCTTAAAAATCTGTATCTAAAAAAAGCTCTTCATCTACATTTTTTCATAGCTTTACTGCTATTGAAACATTTTAAGCGAACAGTGTCAAGAGTCTCGTAACGATTCCAGTAGCATTTGCCGAAATACATTTCTGAAAATCGAAATATGCAGCTTTTTTCAAGTTTAGTGAAACATTGAAAATGCTACTTATTTCGTAGTTGCGTTTTAGCTAAAAGTGTAATATTTGTTTTACAAAAAATCAATGTTGGCTTGATATGAAAAGAAAACAGAAAAAAATTAAATTCTTTATATAGGCACTGGATTTTACCTGCGACTTTGGTCGAATTTTAATTCTTCAAGATTTTCCTAGATAATGTAACTATCGAATATTATAAAAATATAATTCAAACCAGTACTTCAATTCTTCAGATTACAACATAAATACTTACTACATACATACTTAGATATAATATATCATACACAAACATAATTCAATTTCCATCTTCTTAATATCTAGAAATTTAAGTCTAAAAAAGCTAAAATAATTAAGATCTACGAGATACAGTTAGAATAAGTTGCCTTGGCCTATATTGTATATTCAAGGCAACTCGTTAACTTTTACGTTAGTTATTACAAAAAAATATAATTTGACTAGATCTTTTCAATTTGCCTGAGATATAGTAGTGCTATAAGAAAAAAGTATAATATTTTTATTCTCTTAAACTAAAAGATAAAACTTTAATTGATATTATAAAATAAATTAAACATTTATTTATTTATTACTAACCCATATTATCACCATAAAGAAATAAAAACAAACTCACCATTAGAAACGCTAACCGGTGGTTTAACAGGCTTGGAAGTACATCTCGATGGTACGCAAGATCGTCTTGCGGGGGGTCGCAGTCCCTCGCATTCGTTATCACGCGCTGCACCGCCTGCACCCTCTGTGCCGCCGCGGGCGCACCACACTGTGCGTTTTTGTATACCCTGCTTCGCAGGGACCAGCGCACTGTATAGAATAAGAGTACGTAATATTATATAAGCTATGTTTGAAGAGCCCTTTGTATAACAATGATATCTTAATTTTTTTGATTTTCACTTATTCTCAAACCTTATTAAAAATATGTCAAAAATTAAAATATGCAAATCATGAATTAAAACTTTCTAACATTCCGTAGAAAAGCGCAAAGCAGCGCCTGGAACTTATGACCCAAGTGTAGGCTTATACTTGTAACTAGTTTCGGTCCTTTGTTACTATTGTACGAGCTCTTTTTATCTAACAATTTTTCGAATATTTGAACTGATTATTTTAAAAGTTATGAACGACGTGAACATTGTCATGTTTTCAAATAATTTCTTCGCTAGCGTAATTTTTGCGACGGTGAAGTATTCTAGGGCTTACGCAATGTCGGCGCTGTAGGCTAGTAAATATTTTTATCATTATATTGATTTAAATAGTGTTTACTCACTTCTCCCCAGTCACTGAGATACCATGACGGTGCACAAGTTCCGCCACAATTTCTTTCAGATTCAGGCTTCGGAGTTCCACAGGACGAGTCGCGAAGACGTCTTCCATTGCCTCCAATACAAATTACTCCTCGTATTTGACGTCCACCGCAGTTTGCAGAACATGGTGACCACTCACCTGTTTAAACGACATTTGTGATTGTAGTCACATTAAATATCAATGGTTCAAGTGGTTCAAATGTAAAGATTTTGAAAAATATTCAGATTTATTTATTCTAGAAATTGAAAGTACTACTCTATATATTTGAAAAAAAAAAAACACAACATTTCATTTTAAAACAATTATATTAAAAGATTCTATTCCACTATCTACTCTTTAGGTTACACATATTTCAAAATAATTTAGTTTATAGAAGAAAAATATTATGTGCCAAAATCAAATAATAAATTTTAAAACGTACTGGTAAACCACTGAGCATCACACTGTTTCTTTGGCGAACAAGCTTGAGACGAGTGAGGTGCACGATGAGCTGCACATCCATTGATGTCTGCACATCGGACTCCGCGAGACTGTACTCCACCTCCCACACACCATCCTACACACTATGGAAGCATAAGGACGAAATAAAAGTATTAAAATTTATAAAATTACAAATTTATTGGTATAGATGAGAAACACTGTTCTAACCTGGGACCACTCTGTATACAACCATCCTCCAGCAGCGCTGTAACTATATTTAGCTTCTAGCATAGGACTGATTTCGTTGTCCGTCACGTTACTAGCAAGAGATAGCACAGGCCCGTCTCGGAAGGCGTCTACATGATCGTTTGGTCGTACTTGGCGTCGGGAATCAAGACGTGGTGCACTGTTTGTGTTAGTAGGAGTGCCGTCACAGTTTGGAATCTCACAGATTTCTTTACTTGGTGGCATAGGTAGGGGACATTTTTGGTCACTTATCTGAAAATAATAAAAGTATTTTAATAAGTAAATATTTTATAACGTCTTATGATTTTATTTATTTTTGACAATATCATTTACTTTAGTAATTCCTCGAGCGTGATCCTGTACACATCCTACAATTCTAGTTCGATGAGCTGGTCCGCAAACTGGACACGGTCCCCAAGCCGCTGCTCGCCAGCGCGGTGGACATGGAGTAACTCCACACCTTCTCCGACGAGATGGAGGAGGAGCCCCAGTACAATGTGCTGGGGATACTTCACGATCTTCTTTACCGTCAATCTCAACACACTTAAACTTTCCAATCTGAAGTCCTCCTCCACAAGTTCTTGAACACTGTGTATACGATAAAATCTTCCAAACAAATTTTCTGTCCCCTATCACATTGCTTTCTACCTGGTATTGACTTTCACCGGAACTAAAATCTGGTTGCTTCGATAGTGAAGGTCCAGATTTGTCCAAGGCTCTCGTATGTGATTCCGCATTATGATGCCTGTGATGTCTTTGCATTTGATGATGTTCTACAATACTACTTGCAGTCGGAATATCGTTACTAGGTTCATCTGGCAATGAATCCGTAAGGTATTCGTATTTTATGTTCGGATTCGGTTGGGTATAGAGGACCTGTAAATTTAGACTTGTTTAATGTGATCAAGTACAAAGTTATACAGTTCAAAATCAGTATAATTTATTTATTGTAATCTGATGTAATATGTATTATGCTACAGCTCTTTTGTGAAATAAACATTATAATTATTATTAATTACCATTATGTCGATAGGTTCATGAATGGGCCCCATCGCAAATATTGTGTCGAGTCCAATTGCTCGGGTGTATATAAACCGAGCACCTACTGCCTCATAGGTACCCGGAGCACTTACAGCAAATTCGCCATTAACAATATAGGAGCCATTCGTAACTCTTAATGCTAAAACAATTTAAGAATAAGATTACATCGATAAATATTTGTATCATTATATAGCAATATTATAAATCAAATGATTACTTAAAAATCTCAAATTATTATTGTCAAAAATACTGTATATTTTGTAATGCACAAATCACATAATATTCAAGGTATCAAAATAGATCTGAATGTTTACGGAACAATCAGCAAATTGATATCCTCAAGTATGTGCAGTGCGTCATGCAAATAATTACTTGCCAATTGTAACGGCGGCTATCTCCATTTATCTCACAATTTGCAGCGTAGGCGCTTCTATTGGAGCGATTTGCTACGAGTAGTACGCAACATGCCTGCAATTTCTATAAATCGATTCGACATCGATCTTTGCACCGGCGTGCTCTTCATCTCTCTATTAAGATCTCGAATGACCCACTATTCGAGAACCAAATAACTCCAATAAAAATTGATAACTATTGGCTGGCACTGTTGTGACCGAAAGCTTTATTAGACGGCCTTGGACCCAGCATCTGCTCATTGCTAATTTACTACTAAGTATATCTACAATTGAACTGGTATGACCGAGTTCAATCAAAGCTACCTCGGCTATATGAAATTATTTCTTTAAATTTGACCTAATTTATAACGATTTTCTTCATTAACTTGTCGTGACCCATACAAATATTTCAATATGTAGGTATATAGCATGCAACGTGAACTATTTTTAAGGAGCAGCAGTTCATTACCTGCACACCTGGCAGTAAGGACGTTATCGTTTTGATCTATGTACGTACTACGTAGATAAATATTTGCGATAATATGTTTAAGCAAAGGTTTTGTGTTTATTTAATTTGAAAACAAAGCATATTAAAGGCAGAAACATCGATTGAAATTTAAGATTCTCTTGATAACCTATTGATATTTCGAATTGTATATACGAGTATATACATATACTATATTTATACCCATACATTACACACACATATACTATATGTATACCCATACATTACACACACATATACTATATTTCTACCTATATAGTTTTCGCTGGAGACAATTTCGGAGACGTTTAGTCTGCAAGCGCCGCGGGGAACGGTTGTCACGTAGGAATAGCCCAGCGGCAAACGGGGACGCGAGAACAGGCCGGACACGAGGCGCCGGCCACAGTGCAGGTCGCGAGCGGCGGTAGAGGCTAAGACGTCCTCACGCCCCACCACCTGGGAACAAACGTTTAATATTAGAAAAACGTTAATATATAATAATTAATTAAATGTTCAAAGATTTAGTTATTCAAAGTAAGTGATTAATAAATATTATATAAATTATTTAATACCCATATAAGTAAATATATATCGTAATTTAACTATATCATTAAACATATCCGTCAGTTATATCCTTTCAGATTGTTATTTACGGTCATTCTTATACAGTAATCTACGTCCAAGTGTTACAGGGTAGGGATTAACACGTCACCATAATATTACACGGGTGTCGAGCGAGAGCCCGCCGGCGTCGCTTGGTTATTACGTACTCGTATAATTGTAGAGTATTATGAATTTTGATTTGTTTCAATATTAATGTATATAATAAAATAACTTGATACTTTTGTGAAATAATAAATATTGAAATTTGTACACTATAGCTATAAAATCAACAGATTGCAAGGTACATTATAACAATTGTCATATTTCTATACGAGTACAACATGTAAGAAATATACATTTCGATAACAGAACAGGGTGATCGAACGTTATCAATTAAAATTTTATTGCCGGAGTATGGCTAATTGACCATTTAAAATTCAATAAAATCGAAGCAATCAATTAATTAATGTATTTATTCAAATACAAATAAGAGACTGTAAAAGAGGCCTGTGAATCGTAATTAGCATATTATACATATAGATGATATATATATATATATATATATATATATATATATATATATATATATATATATATATATATATATATATATATATATATATATTATATATATATATATATATATATATATATATATATATATATATATATATATATATATATATATATATATATATATATATATATATATATATATATATATATATATATATATATATATATATATATATATATATAATATATATATATATATATATATATATATATATATATATATATATATATATATATATATATATATATATATATATATATATATATATATATATATATATATATATATATATATATATATATATATATATACTTAGTCTGGCCATAAATACTGTTATTATTCAAAAAAAGAAAATATTACGTTTGAATTTGGAATCTGTCATTTTTATATGATTGCTTGATGTGTTTTCTTATTTTCGCGCCATTATATTGTTAAATATTTTGTTATATTAAAATGGAGTGGGGTGATAAAGAGAACCGAATCGCTGTGATTGCCTTACATAAAGTAGGTATGGAGAAAAGTGCAATTTTTAAAACCCTCCACCCGCTTGGTATTAGTCAAATGTTTGTTTACCGGGCTATTGATAGGTACAATGATACCTCCTCTGTTTGTGACAGAAAAAGATCTGGCCGTCCACGTACCGTTCGTGTGAAAAAGGTGATTAAAGCAGTTAGGGAAAAAATTCGAAGAAATCCTGTCCGTAAGCAAAAGATTTTATCTCGGGAGATGAAGATAGCTCCTAGAACCATGTCGCGTATATTAAAAGATGACTTAGGACTTGCAGCCTATAAGAGACGTACTGGTCACTTCTTAACTGATAATTTAAAGAAGAATAGGGTGGTAAAATCCAAACAACTACTTAAGCGGTACGCAAAGGGAGGTCACAAAAATATTTTGTTTACGGATGAGAAAATTTTTACAATTGAGCAGTATTTTAATAAACAAAATGACCGTATTTATGCTGGAAGCTCTAAAGAAGCTTCGCAATTAGTAAACAGAGTACAACGTGGGCATTATCCCACTTCAGTGATGGTTTGGTGGGGTGTTAGCTATGAAGGGGTGACTGAGCCATATTTTTGTGAAAACGGTATTAAAACGTCGGCACAAGTTTATCAAAATACCATTCTTGAGACGGTAGTTAAGTCTTTAACTAACACCATGTTCAATAACAAAGAATGGTGCTTTCAACAAGACTCGGCACCGGGTCATAGAGCTCGATCCACCCAATCTTGGTTAAAAACTAACGTTCCGGACTTTATCAGCACTGAAAAATGGCCGTCGTCAAGTCCTGACCTAAATCCATTGGATTATGATTTATGGTCAGTTTTAGAGAGTAAGGCTTGCTCTAAACGCCATGATAATTTGGAGTCCCTAAAACGATCCATTCGGTTGGCAGTGAAGAATTTTCCTCTAGAAAGAGTTCGTGCTGCTATTGATAACTGGCCTCAACGTTTAAAAGACTGTATTGCAGCCAATGGGGACCACTTCGAATAAACATTGTATATTTTTAATAGTTATATATTGATGTATTAAACTAACTCTTCTACAAGCCGCTTCGTTCTAAGTAAATTTAAGATTGTAATAAATACACGATTTTTAGACATTACTTAACTAGGTCGATTAAAAGAATATATTTTTTAACTAGATCTGAGGTGGAATCTAAAATAACAAGTTGTTGAAAGTTTACTAGCAGCAATGAATTTATTGATAAATACTACGTGCAAAACTATTATTAATTTGGCTTGGTAATAATGTATTGTAATGTATTATGTCTTTATAATAGAATAAGATACATCGTACAAGTACAATAATTTGCTATAACATCTTTCTATTATAACAAAACGAATTGTGAAAATTGAATTGGTCGCAGGTCTATTGAATTAGAGCTCTTTGGGTGATCGATGATTGAAACATAATATTGACAGGCGCGGCGAATGCTTACAGACCATAGCATTCGGTACTCCTAAGCACTGCAATTTAGAGCAATGAATCGAAGTACATTCGATTCGCCTGAATCAATACTTGAATTCATCTTGACGATAAGTACAATTACATAACAATAATTTACATTTTCACTTTTCATATCCAGAGCAGAACAATGACTTTCATTTTTTATTTGACTTTATTTATTATAGTAAAATTTTTGTCGTATTAAAGATAGTCATTGAGTAATAAATGTATGCTTGATTCTTCCATATCACGTAGTGTAGGATTAGGGAACATTCGTTTAAGAGACATACAGTGTGTGGAGAAATGAATATAAAAACTGCTATGCATTTTTAGTTAGCTTTAGTTAGCCCTGTTGAGCTCAACAATGTCTCCGAATTTTATGGACAAGTTACAAACACTACAGCAGGGAGTCGGTACGACTTGAGATGCCGACTTACGGCTTGCTTACTTAGTGTTCGTTCGAAGTCGGTGGCTTTGCTTTGCACGAAGCTAGTGGGGCTAATAAGGTTTGCATTTTCCGCGCCTAAAAATTCTTGGGCTGTAGTGAAGCTAAGAGTTAGTTGCTACTGGGGGAGGTTTGTTTATGTTAAGCACTTTTTATGAATGTGGCCTTGATAGTGACTTTGGGGCTAGACATGGTCTATGGTTGATCTTCCTTAGTGAATAATCGTTACATTTTTCACTAAAGGGTTAAGAAGAGATGTACGGCGATTGTATTATTTTTTTGTAATAATTACATTATTATATCGTAAATTACATCCTACTTTGCAATACATTTAAAAGAAAATGATTGTGAAAAATAGATTTATTGATTTTTAACAGGGTTTAGTTTAGCTGCTAAATTTAAAGTCGGCCCTAAATAACAATATACAAAAAATAAGATGTAAAACAAACTAAAAAGTATATATCTTTTTTCCTGTAGTAATAGTAGTGGTTAGTTTATCGATACTAATCTTAATGGCCAGACTCTTTCACAGCTTCGGTTTCTGTTACCATAATACAATAGGACCGCTGGGATAAAATCGTTTAAAGACAAAGTCTATAAAGATGCATATGGCGATGCTTACATCATTTCGTAACATTCGTTGTGACACTAATGCGTGTAGAACATTAGTTGATAGTAATGTCAGTTTTACGAGTTGAATACGAGATAACGACGTCCAAATCTACTTTGAATTGAAATAATATAAGTGCGAAAGAATGAATCGTTCATTTAAGTTACTTACTTAAGTTACGGTATGCTTCAATATGTAGATATTTTTATTTATATGAAAATAATCTTAAGATTCTGAAAATAATAGTATTAAGAGATAATTTTAAGTTTAAATTTTCGTTTTTATTTTATACATAACCATATATTTTCCAATATATTTTATATTGACGCTCTTTTATATATTTATAAACATATGTATATATATCAGTAATATTATAATACTCTATACCCATTGTCCAAAGAAGCCCATTTTTTTAGATAACCTCGAGATGGCCGTGATATGAGGCTCATTTCAAAATTTTTTTTGTTTCATAGATGAACCTTACTGATAGACGTAGGATATTCCGGTAGTGTCATCTTAAATGGAGTTGAGTAATAGGAAAAAACAGTAGCGACAAGAATGTTATATATTTAGTTCGGTCGGATCACTAAAAGAAAGGTTGTAATTAAGTGTTACAGTCAAAAGCAGTATAAATGAATCGAAAGCATTTATACAGCGTCCGGCAGCGATGTGTCACGCCCCCGTAGGAAGCCCACTCGTTATGTCCAACTTTACCCAACTTCTAGTAGTTAAATGGTTAAAATATGACGACTGTCAGATCGTTTGATTACGCTAACTATAGACGCCATAGAACCAATAAAATGCTTCATATACTTTAAGTACATTCCACAACGTCCATAATGACACACTAAATTGTTTTTATGAAATAGTAGTTTACGTTTTGGGCGTTAAATATCTTATTACGGAGATCGACTTAATTTTTAATAAAAATATTTTTTAGGTTTAGTATATTCGGAAAAAAAATAATTTGGAGGAAAGTCTGTTGCTTACATTTTGAATAGGAATCATTTAATAAAAAGATTTTTTTCATAAAATTGTAATTTTTATATGAATTGGCTTTATTAAACATGACTACGTGTATCTTTATTACTTTCAATTGTTTGTCGTTTATGGTAGAACTGAACACAGGCAAGGCCGAAACATTTAGGGTATGCAATTAAATGCATACGTAGCGGAGAAGACAATGTCTTATTAAGCCAAAAACAGTTTCACTGTCAAAATACAAGATAAAGATATTTCAGCCATGTATGCAAAACGGCGCACAAGTTAAAACAATAGAGAAACATATAAATTAGACGAGGTTTCATTTATTAATGTAACTAGACCAGTCGTTGACTTTCCATTATCATACACGATGAGGTTCACTTGGTTGGATTTATAAATTTATTACTCTGAGTCGGGGGGCTCGGGAGCAATTCCACAGTCTGCTTCAGCGTCATGCAACTTGAAATATTTATCAAAACATCAACTTGTTCTACAGAATTGCTTAGTTCGTATTTGTTTAATTACACGTAGGATATTTCTGGAAGACTTCATTGTTGATTGCTTCGTATGCTAGAAAAATTCTTAAATTATATTACTTTTGATCCAGAAAAAGAAATCTTGACACTGCTGATAACGTTGACGAGACAATGGGATGGTCATAAAATTTATGAACCCGATATCCAGATTGCATACACAATCGGATGAGATAAAAACATTTTAAATTAGCTATAAAGAATTGCCTTCAAATAAAACAAAAGTGGGCAGAATGACAAAGACAGTAAACACCGTACAAAACAGGCAACTGGGTCGCATCGTATTTATCATGCCACACAATATTACTCATTGAAATAGTGTAAATATGCAAAGTATTATAATATGAATAATTACGCAATATGTGTATATGGTAGCTCATATAAAAGGTTGTTGAACGTTTACACGTAAATTATAATTATAACTTCTTTTTCAAAATCAAGCAGCAGCATTTATCCCAGATCGTATTAATATATTCTCGCTTTTTTTATTTGTAAATCTATTATTTCTATTTACTATGCGGATTATGTATAAAAGTAGTTTTTACTGATTTGAAAATACGTTTAAGTTAAGCTCATTACGCAAAAAATAAAGCTAAAATTTACATTTAATTAAAAATAATTAGCGCTTATTAAGCAAATAAAAGCTCGCTCTTGTATATTATCTCCGCCCTTAAACAAATCTGACTATTGAGATGGCGCCAACACGCTTCATTAAATATAAACACAAAAATATTATTAAAACAAAAGACATGCGGCTCATAAAACAAAACTGGGTAAACGCTTTATAACCGCTGCGTTCACGATAACATTGATTTCCTGGTACTAAAAATGAGCTAACAATTTCAATGCCAGAATTTACGACCGGCAAATGAGGCAATGCGTAAATGTGCTCTTGAGGACTTGTAAATAATTTTTCATTAGTTAAACCATTTGAAAAATCACAACTGAAAATAATGAAAGACGTCAAGTGACTTTTGATCATCCTGTGATCTATTTTTCAAATATTACAATGAGTGATTGTCCCAATTGAAAAAAAATCGTAACACTGTCCGCAAATTTCCTAATCAACACTATGTGACCAGAACGATTCGAAATTGAGCGTCTAGACATCATCATAATATGCTGTGATTTACACGTATCCAATGATCGTTAAACATTTCTGTCCTGGAATGGAAAATAGAACGAGGTTAAATGACACTGAACTATACCCGTTTCAAGAGCTACTAAACTTAAACTTGATTTTAGTGGTTAGCTGGTTTGATACTCTGGTTCAATAGCTCTTTAGGTTAATTACTCTCCCAATTTAGTTTCAGTAAACGTAAGCTGTATTTACGTAAATTTCTTCAAGCGTGTACTATTTCTACCTGAGAGGTCATTAAAGGAATGAAATATAAAATGTTTATAACTACTTATTCATATTTACTTTTCTAGTATTATTTTATTGAGTTATGAGAATCTGGTAGTAAAGGACTAGGTTGCCTAGAATTTGTCCATTAAAAGATATTATGATGAGATTTGAGCCTAAACCAATCATCCAGTCAAGCATACCCACTAAGCAATGATGGTGTCATTAATGTGTTTTTTATTTATTTATACAATTGTCGCATATTAAGTTTTATTTAGCTTCACTTAAATAGGAAGGTATATTAAAAGATATACTACGTTTTCGACACGATTTCATGACGAATTGCGTCTTGAAAGGTTCAATTACAGTCACTCTTTCATAATACAATGGGATTTTAAACTGAATTTCAACTTAAATTAAATAAAAAATTATCACTATTTTTATAGAAATACTAATACTATTTTTTTTCGCTTCACGCTTTATTCCGCACATGGTAGGATAGGTAAATGAAACTGCTGGAACCATAGGAACCTAGTGTTAAGACACTCCGTTGCTTAGTCACTCCTTTCTCCGTCCTCGCTTTCCGCCTTTTTCGAGGCATTGCGTGTTGATTGGCGGAACGCTGCGCTTTGCTTAGTTACCATAGCAAAGAACATGGAAATAGAAAAATCTATTTTCCCCGAGTGGGAATCCCACCCAGAAATCTCTCTGTGCCACGACTTACACCATGTTAAGTAAAATTTGATCATAGCGATATTTGAATCCACCTTTTGGAAACCGTCCAAGCGCTGCGAGTTCAAATCAGGCTACATACAAGTTTTCTAAAAAAAAATCATTTCAATTAATTGAAATGCTGTAGAAAATATTTTAATGATGTAACATACATTCAAGAGTATACTTACCGCTGCGATGAGCGTTAACAACGCTGCTGCAATATATGCCATATTCTGCACAGCGGCTCACTCAACTGTTATTCACTTCTTATACTAGACAAACTGTGCTTGTCAATAAAGAATTGTTCGGTACGAATATAATGTTATTTTTTATCTAAAATCATTCGAAAATACTATTAAATTTGCTAGAGCTTATTTTTATACAGTTGTTTTAAAATATCGATTAAAAACTTTTAATATTGTTATTAATTTACATATTTTTTATTTTGATTACAGTTTTAATGGCTTTTTGAGTATTTTTTATTTAATATTTACTTTGTGTCTATTTAAGATCATGTTTTTATTTCCGGCGTTGAAACCTTAATGGATACTAGTGATATCGCGAAATCAGCAAACATTATGTCCGATAAGACATCGACATTGGCTGATAAGAGTTCCATTCTGCCTCACTAACATTTACAACTTTATAGTACCGCTTAGTATTTTTAACATTTTTGCATATTATTTAAATTATTTTTATTTAATTTCTTTAATATTTTATTTTGTATTCGGAACTTTGAAATCTTTGAAGATATTTTTTTATTTCATGAATTTGTTATAATATTGTACTTCAAACAAGTACTGTATACTCATATGTAACACAAGAATATATGTGGCCTTGTACGATATGTGATGAACATAATGTTATAAAAGATAATAGTATTTTTGCGGAAATAGTCGGAACCGTAGAACTCTAGCGAGAATGTGATGGAAGATAACCTTTATATAGACTCGGACAAATTATATCTATTAAAATATTTCTAACAATATTGCCGACAAGTTACAATTTGGGTTACATTGAAATTTGACAAATTTGTTATTGGACTCTTGATATTCTAAGAATGCAAGCGCTGATATGATTCGCAAATATTAGCAAAACTCACACTGGAGCCGACAGGGATATAAAGTTGAATAGTAAATATTGTATATTTACATGTTATGTTTCCATTTGGTTTACTTGAAAAAGTGCTTTTATTTTTCAAAATAATATTAACCAGAAAATAGTGTAATTTTCAAGCGTGTCTAGATAATCGTTTGATACTGAACTAGCATATTTTTTTTCTTCATGTTTTATCCCGCTTGTAGAAAGATAGGCAAAGGGAACAGCAGGAACCGTAGGTAACTAGTTAGAACACTCCGTTCCCCGCTTGACTCCTATTCGAGGCATTGCGAGTAGTGTGGCGGAACCCAACGGTGTGTGCATTTACTTCAAAATCCCAGAATAATATGAAAACTTCAGTTATCCGCACGTGTAACTACTATCTTGATAGAATATAAAAATATCGTCAAAATGTAAACAAACGTGTTTAGTAATGATTACGGTTATAATACGAATGACGCAATAGCTAAAGCGTCGACGAAAGCAGCCAGAAGAAGTCAAGTTACTGATTTTTTTAATATAAAATATATGTTTGATACAATAATACAATAATTATCTTTTATGTTAATACAATTCAACTAATGATAATTCTTGAAAATGAAAATGCTTACGCTTAAAAAAATTATATCTATAGACACAGTTAAAAAAACACTTGTGAAAAACTAAACAGCTTGCATTTCTTCGCGACGACATGAAAGAAAGCTTGGCCTAAATAAATCTAATTAAAAATAGCAAACCATACGACACAGTCTATTTGTGATCTTATTCTTACAATTTAAACAGTTCGTTTAAGATGACAAAGAATGTTAGAGACAAAGAAGCTATAATCACATAATCATACATATGTCATGCCAACAAAATTTCTCTTTAATTATAAAAATATAGTAAATCAAACTGTTTCCGAAAAAAGATAATAACGCATGGGAAATAATATAAATTTAAAATGCTTTTTTTTAAAAGGAATTTTGAATTTTATATAAATTTATAATATTTTTTTTATATAAAATCTAATGATGTCTGTAATTAAATTGAAACTTCCACTCCTGTATTGTTTGGTGCCAACCCCAGAACGTTACCTAACTCCAATATATAAATACTTATAACAATATATATTTACAATACAAGTTTTTACTATCCTTTAGAAATTTGAATTTAATAATATCATATACATATTATAATATATCATAAAGATGTCGACTCACTGAGACATGGGACTCTGGGTAATGTTTCTAGTTACACCAATGTAGGCAGACCGGCAGAGAGGATCTAATGATCAATCTAATAATCATTCCCTTCCACGTTTTTAGTCATAATACGATTGCGTATGATACCTTCCCTTATTTAAAGCCTGAGAAGTTATTATCATGAAATTGTTCTTAATTTCTTCTAAATACAAACAATAATAAATTTTTTAGAATATGTCTATCCCAACTTGCATCTATGAGATTTTGTAAAACGATACCTCTATGGGTATTTTTACTAATTATAACCAATATCTGCTGATATTTTCAAAAGTGTACCAATGTGTAGGATGTTTAATACATTACGTTTGCTTTTTGCTTTGAATGGTACCATCAAAAGCTGTCATAATTAATCAAATATATATTTCTCCAGCCACAAATAACTGCTTGTTTACTGGTGTATGCTTGTAACAGTATTTTTAAACACAGATGTAAATAGTTTAGACCATAAAGCATCTGTATGTCAGTTAAAATTTTGTCAAGGACAAGTCGTATATAAAGTAAACTATATTATAAAAATAGCTTTTGATGCTGTCTGAAATACATATTGATTTTAAATTTATTAAGGTACTACCGTCCAACATGCGTCATACGTTTCGATAGTCAAGTAATGTAATTACGCATAAAATGTGTAGTAGTCTTTGTGCATTTATTTTACCTTGCTTATAAACCTTCGAAAGGAAAGTCATTTAGTAAAGACAGAGCCCTTTAGAAATAAAACAGATAATTGATATTAATAAGGATGTCATTTCTTTTCATAATTTAATTGGAAATAAGTTTTTATATTATAATTATTAATAAATATTACATTTTTTTTAGAATATAAATACTGTCTTAAAAAAGTATTACATATATTTGTGTTGTGTTGTTTTACTATAAACAAATTCATTAAAAATATTTTTTAAGACCGTTGCGTGTTTATTTTTTTACAAAGGGCTTCTTACAAACAGATTAATTAGTACCAATCTGTGACTATTTGTTTAATTTTTCGGCGTTGTGCGTGAATGACGACTGTGAATGAGACGGTGATTTGGCGGAGGTCCAACCAAAACGATTGTACTCTCTCATAAAATACGAATGCTAATACTGTACAGTGGTTTTTTAAAAATTAATAAATCAGCAAACGTGAGCCGTTAAAATGTTCACAGGATTAACACAGCTTGGTTTTGATGTGGTTTCTAAAACGAATGTCTAGCGCACTATAAAAATATTATGAAATCATTTTTGTGGCTCCATTTTCCGCACCACTTAAATAAAAATGCTATTTTTACGACAACTTTACGAGTTGTTTTAAGAAAATATAAATGTAGATCACTGATATCTTTACCTTTTACTATAGTTATTTTTACATATTATTTTAAGAGTATTATTACTCTTTAAAGGTATTAATTAATTATAATTACATCGACGACAATATTTTTGTATATAAATTTAGTAAATTTTATGAATTATTCAATCAGTCGTCACAATAAAAGAACTTGTATATTTTTTCTCACTATACAACCGGTTTAGGCGACTTAATTGCCGTTTCCTGAATCGGATAGGGTATTTGATGGGTGTGGTTTTACAGCAATTACTACTAGATTTATATGAAAATAAAATAAATCGGCGCGCCTCCGAAATTTTGGCTGTCGATAGCTAATTTAGCAAGAGATTTATAGTAGTTAGGCTAGTGTTGAAATGGCAATGTGTAATCATTTGTAAAATACGTAACAATTATGTTACGGTTATTAAGTTTCGATTCGTATCGTACACATTTATTTTTATAAATTATAGTTGTTTTTTTTTTATGTTTATATATTTTAAATAATTAACAAGAGGGAATATAAAGAGAAGTTAGAGCGACGATTTGTGTGAAATATCATATAACATTATTTGCACTTAATTCTTCTCTTGCTCTTTGGTAAAGGCACAAATTGCGGCGTTGAGTTCCGCCACTCAATGTCTCTTAAGTTTTCCCTTTAGATTTTATTACAGTTAATAAATATATAAGCCGCAAAATAATATAAAGACACAAATTATTTCCTCATTTTTTTCTAAATTTGTAAACATTTTATATAAAGAATAGTAATACAAATCATTTTAAAAATAAAATGAATATACTTAACGAAAACATGTAACATGCGCTTGCACGGTTCGCAAGAGGGCGCGGGTTCAAGTCCCGTTGCGTTCAAATTTTTACGTGTTCTTTAAGTATTCTTTCTATCCTCAGTTTGGATGAACACTTTAAAAAATCATAAAAATATAATGAATATTTCAGAGTCCATCAAAATATTATAGAAACATAATAATAAAGTCACATGCGTGGAAATTTAAATTACGATATGCTTTTAAAGATAAGATATTTGCGAATTCTTCGTTAATGAGTTAGCATCTCGGAATTTGCACTGTTTATTTTGTGTGTAGTATATAAGCGTAAGAAATGTACTGGGGTTTCGATACGGTACGATTTTATTACAAGAAAAATAGTAGTTCATCGAACCCTTCTACTGACTAATGACTACTTTTACTTTAAATAAATATTCGAACTAGGCTATCGGAAAACCTATCGAATCTATTATTGAGCCAATGAACTTCTACGTTTAAATTTACAATAATTTAAATAGGTATAGGCAAGGTACATATTAAATACTAATATATACTATGTTAGAAATTAAAAATATATATATATATATATATATATATATATATATATATATATATATATATATATATATATATATATATATATATATATATATATATATATATATATATATATATATATATATATATATATATACATATATATACATATATATATATATATATATATATATATATATATATATATATATATATATATATATATATATATATATATATATATATATATATATATATATATATATATATATATATATATATATATATATATATATATATATATATATATATATATATATATATATATATATATATATATATATATATATATATATATATATATATATAAAAATATATATATAATAAAAATACTACAACACTAAAGCTATAATTATTATTAATAGCTTCACAATATCATAAACCGGTCGCTAAAATAATCGTGTAAAATTATGATAGCCATGATACCATGCTAGGCAGAAGCAGCAAAATTGACACAAGGAGATAAAATTCGGTCCCTTTTCCATTAATTTAGGGCATGTAAACTGTTTTGTTAGGGCGTCTACTCTACGACACGCTCGCTACCTTTGCAATATTTAATATATTTTGTAATTGGCCCATTTTATCGCGCTATCTATTGTATGTTGCAATTTCGATTTGGAGATATCTTCCTCTATCTCATTTTACTAACAAGTTGTTTGTTTTGGAGAAACAGTGTGTGTGTTTAATAATTTTTTATACATTTATATAATGAAAAAGTTCCGATTGTCAAGACATATATATTTTATCAGTTATAATCTCTAACGGTGTGGATATGATTTCCTTTTTAACTTGTTTCAGTGTGACATGGTGGATAATGCTCCTATAATACACACCGTTTCAAAAGTTTAATTCATTTAATTTTTTTTTAACAGAAAAATAAGATAGATATTACACAATGCGAGCAATTGAATTGAAACGTTTGTAGAAATAACAACTGTCAAAATAACATACACTTTTTGTTTAATTGTACTTTTATGTTATAAATTTGTGTCAATGTCACTCTTCATGTTATGTATATTTATGATTACATTTACATGATTAGAATGTTAATTAAGATTTATATTATATATATATATATATATATATATATATATATATATATATATATATATATATATATATATATATATATATATATATATATATATATATATATATATATATATATATATATATATATATATATATATATATATATATATATATATATATATATATATATATATATACATATATATATATATATATATATATATATATATATATATATATATATATATATATATATATATATATATATATATATATATATATATATATATATATATATATATATACAGATCTTTGAAAGGAAGAAGAGCTTGGGTACTCTAACTCGTGTAACCTAGTTACAGGCAGTTGATGATAACAGAAATTAGGTAGATAAGATGATAAAAGACTTACCTCCAGCGACATTGAGGTCCAAATGACCTTGGGTTGAAAATTAATAGCGTTCACTAGCAACTATTACAAATTCCGTAAAAGTATATATTGGTTTGTTTACTTGCCTCATTTTAAAATAATTAATACAAAATGATTTTTTCTTTTTGTTATCTACAGGTAAACAGATTTTGTTCTACTTTTTTAAATCTAGAACAATTTTATTGATACTTATATCTGCCTATTTTAATATTTATTTGCGCAGAATTGATGTAGCTGTAATGTAAATTAATGTGAAATAATAATAATAATATTCTTTATTATGAAAAATAATTATTATTATTTAAAAATAATTAATTTTGTTTTTTAGTCATAGGGTTAGGTTCCGCTAAATAAAGTTACTAGGACATGACGTCTCCTTACTCAGAAGTGATAAATACTTTTCTAAAAATATTTTCATTATGAAACAGTTTAAAACTAACGTTTGTCAATAAATCTTAGCGCTAAATAAAAAATGGCACACATTATACAAAGAGTGATTTACAGCTTAGACGTTTTAAATTAGGTAACATTTTCACGGGACATTTTCCAACGTATCATCTTAAAATATTTAATGATTCTCTTAAGAAATGGCTTAAGTGCTTATTATTTTGATAGCTGGTTATTTTTATTACTTACGTACTGTAGAAAATCTGCGTTACTATATCGTGCCTACTTTATAAAAGATATGAGAAAATAAATTGTTTGTACTCAGGCTGAATTAAAAAAAATCATATGTGGTTTATATAAATAATGATTATATTTCTTGACAATGGAATGAAGAGTATATTTTTTGTTTTATGTATTGGCAAATTTTGTCGTGAACGTGTTTTGTGTCATATTTCTACACGTGTGTTTTTACAGCGCGCAGTTTGTTATTTTATTTTAATTCATTTTATATTAATAATGTTATTCTCATAAATTCTATTTTTGTGGCGTAGGAACATAAATAAATTACATATTTCATTCTACATAGTCAAATTGCTTATTTATAAAAATATTTTATAAGTCGTATAAGTTTTGCAAATATTTCCATTATACTAATAGTATTTAATTTTAAGAATTGAAATTTAAGTTGTTTGAAAAATTAAAAAAAATACTCTATAATCGGAAAAAAATTACGTTTCACAGATAATTTAATCAACACTTCACATCGGCCGTATATAGTAAGATCAATGCACAATTATAATGTAGTCGATCGAGTTTGACAGTTCGGCATTTTCGCGCGTTTTTCCGGAGCGCGTTAAAATCCGTGTTGGCGCGCCCGCGCTCTCAGCGTGGACTGTGAACGGAACATCTCGCTACCTTACGATTTACGAGCGTGACGCGGACACGGATACAGCGTGAATACGGGGTACGTCACGTGTTCTCAAGAATTTTAACAAATATCCATATTTAGATTTATGAAAAGTCTTCAAACATGTAAGTGAATAATTATTTTCCACATTTTTTAGTATTATTTTCAAGTGGAATAATTGCAGTTGCAGTACAGTAGTTCACTGTAATTATTTAATTAACTTAATTAAGACTTAGGCGAAAGCGTAATAGGTAGATAGAAATAAATCAACTCATTTCTGTATTGCAATCTAATCATTATCTTAGGATTAGACGATGTAATAGTTATGAAATACATCTGTATCTCGATAATCGCGATATCTAGAACATCCACTTTCCACATAGAATATTGATTTCTTCTTCATTATATGCAGTTTTCACGTTAAGGAGCAGCACTTCAACAATACTGAAAAATATTTTTACATTTGTATTCTTTTACCGCATCGTAATAATTTTCTTGAAAAAAAAAATATCTTTTACATTTTATGTGTAAAAGAAAATTTTCATTTCATATTTTAAAATTGCATTTTGAAATTTTGTATTTTAAGATTTAAGCACTGCTTTGTTTGACGGAATCGCTACTTTTGTTCGTGTACGCTTACAGGAATATTTTTAAGTTTTTAATGATGTTTAATGTTAGGATTTTTGTTATTCTCATATTGATATGATGTTTAATGTTAGGATTTTTGTTATTCTCATATTCTTGCATTTGTATATATATATATATATATATATATATATATATATATATATATATATATATATATATATATATATATATATATATATATATATATATATATATATATACATATATATATATATATATATATATATATATATATATATTGATATAAGTATTGAAATAATAAATAAATGTTACTTGTAGCGCCATCTAGACTTTTTGTATGTGTACTACATGTCAATGATTTATAAAATAAAAAACAGTCTGAAATAGCTACGCATCGTGTTTTATTAGGTTATGGGCCCAGACTCATTTTTCGCGATAAAAAGTTTTTTTTTGATCTAATATTTGTGAAATATCGTACTCTCAGTAGTTAGTCGTGTGTGGACTAATAAATTAAACCAGAATTGTTCAGATTAAGGACAGTGTTGTGCGTAAATTATTTTTTCGCCGAGTCACGTTCTTGAACAATGGCGGCTAGTTACATAGTAAATGTACCGAAGCTAAAGGGTCGAGAGAATTACGATGAGTGGGCGTTTGCCGCAGAAAATTTTCTCATCCTAGAAGGAGTGGACATCAACGTGAAGCCAGACGCGGGCATCCTTGCCGTTGATGCGCAGAAGGCAAAAGCAAAGTTAATTATGACCATCGACTCTTCACTTTATGTTCATATCAAGGACGAGAAAACCGTTCATGATGTATGGGAACGTCTTAAATCACTTTTTGATGATTCAGGATTTCAAAGAAAAATCAGCTTATTACGGAGTCTTATTTCTATAAGATTAGAGGACTGCGAATCTATGACTTCCTACGTAACACAAATTGTGGATACAGGACATAAATTACGAGGAACAGGATTTCAAATTACCGATGAATGGATAGGTTGCCTATTATTGGCGGGATTAACTAAAAAATTTAGCCCGATGATAATGGCTATTGAGCATTCAGGTATGGCAGTTAGTACGGATGTCATCAAATCAAAATTGTTAGATATGAGTGCAGAAGTTGGCAGCACTGGAAACGAAAGTGCTTTCTTGTCTAAAAGTTGGCAGCATCGTAAAAAACAGGCTGGCAGCAATGGGGAAACGTCAAAGTCAAAAACTTCATCTTTGAAAACTGTCAAAACGATTCGTTGTTTTAAATGTAAACAAGTTGGACATTATAAAAACCAGTGCAATTACAAAAACAATGAAAAGGAAAGCACAGTGTTTAGTGGTTTTTTCTCAAACACAACATATAAAAGAACAGATTGGTACATAGATTCCGGCGCCAGCACTCATATGATTTCCGATAAAGAACGTTTGTCAGATATTTCCTATAACCCCTCTATGAAACACATTGTAGTGGCTAATAATGTAACAGTACCAGTGTTATGCTCAGGAAAGACGCAGTTGACCACGATAGTGGAAGGTTCAGAGCACAATATTGTGGTGCAAAATGTCATGTGCATTCCTAACCTCACAACTAATCTTCTCTCAGTTAGTGAGCTGATTAGAAACGGGAACAGAGTGGCTTTCGGAGAAAATATATGTAAAATATATAACAAGAATAATATACTTGTTGCCAAAGCACACTTGGTAAATGGAGTGTATAAGTTGGACATCAAACCAGAATGTTTATTGGCAGGTGCAACAATGCTAGAAAACAGTTTGTTATGGCATAGAAGGTTGGGCCATATAAACAGTAAAGATCTGAACAGCATGAGAAATGGCGCTGTAGAAGGAATTACCTACCCTGACAAAGCTGAAATTGATAAATCCCAGTGTATCACATGTTGTGAAGGGAAGTTAACCAGATTGCCTTTCTCACACAGAGGTTCCAGGAGTGACAGTGTATTGGAGGTTGTACATGCGGATATTTGTGGTCCCATGGAGACAGTATCAATTGGAAAGTCAAGGTATTTTCTTCTGTTTATAGACGATTACAGCAGAATGTCATTTGTATATTTTCTGAAGTCTAAGAATGAAGTGATAACAAATTTTAAAGAGTTTAAAGTTATGGCTGAAAAGCAAACAGGAAAGTTTATTAAGGTACTGAGAACAGACAACGGCGGAGAATTTTGTTCTTCAGAATTTGAAAGTTTTTTGAATAAAGCCGGAATTGTGCATCAAAAAACAAATCCCTACACGCCAGAACAAAATGGCATGTGTGAAAAATTAAATAGAACTGTGGTTGAAAGAGCTCGATGTCTTCTTTTTGATGCTAAAATGGAGAAGAAATTTTGGGCAGAAGCAGTAAATACTGCAGTATATCTGCGGAACCGAACTTTAGCATCAGGCTTAAAAAAGACACCTTATGAGCTCTGGACTGGAAAAAGGCCAAATCTTAGTCACATTCGCATTTTTGGGAGCCCTGCAATGGTTCATATTCCTAAAATAAAAAGGACCAAGTGGGACAAGAAGGCAGACAAGCACATTCTTCTTGGATATGCAGAGAATACCAAGGGATACAGACTATACAACTTGGTAACAAAAAGCATTACCACAAGCAGAGATGTTGTTATCATGGAGTCTTGTCAAAACTCAGACATGGTACAAGCTGTAGTGGAGGAGAAGAAAGTAACAGCTAGTGAAGAAGAAGGGAAACAAGATCAGAGTTTAATTGACCATACAGACTATACGTACGAGCCAAGTGAGCAGGATACTTCATGCACTACAAGTTCTGACGAATTCTATGATTCAATGTTAGAAAAAACAAATGTTGAACCAGTTGAAAACTTAAGTAGAGAAAATCGTGTGAGAAGACCACCAGAACGATATGGTTACAGTCATGTATGTGTGACAAATGTTAATGATGAAGGAAACTTAACCTATGATGATATTTTGAATGGAGATGAACGTGAACAGTGGTGTAAGGCAATGGAAGACGAGTTGCAGGCATTCATAGACAATAAAGCTTGGGAACTAGTGGACAGACCTACTGATGTGCGTGTTGTGCAGTGTAAGTGGGTATATAAGAAAAAGTTAAATAGTGATAACACAGTGAGGTATAGGGCTAGATTAGTCGCCAAAGGTTTTACCCAAAAGGAGGGAATTGATTATACAGAAACATTTTCCCCTGTTCTAAAATATTCCACTTTGAAATTGTTATTTGCAATTAGTGTTAAGTTAGATTTAAATATCACTCATTTAGATGTAACAACAGCGTTTCTAAATGGAGATCTTGAGGAAACTGTGTACATGCAATTGCCTAAATTCTTAAAATGTGAAAATGTATGTAAAGTTTTAAAATTGAAAAAGGCTATTTATGGATTGAAGCAATCTGCACGTGCATGGTACAAGAAAGTTGATAATTGCTTACAGGAGTTAAAATATAAAAACTCTGTCCATGAACCATGTTTATTTGTAAAATCATCAGGAACTATAAAAACTTTTGTTGCTTTATTTGTCGATGATTTTTTCATTTTTTCAAATTGTAATGATGAGGTTGTTCACCTGAAAAGCGAGCTAAGTGCCAGATTTAAGTTGAAAGATTTAGGTAGATTAAGGCAATGTTTGGGTATGAATGTTACAATAGAAAAAGATAAGATATGTATTGATCAGAAAAAGTTTATAGAAAAATTATTATATAAGTTTAATATGGAAAATTGTAAAACTGTGGAAACTCCTATGGAGGTAAATTTAAAGCTAGAAAAAGGTAACAATATAGTTAGTAAATATCCTTATCAACAACTAATAGGTAGCCTAATGTATCTTTCAGTTCTTACAAGGCCAGATATATCATATTGTGTAAGTTACTTAAGTCAGTTCAATAATTGTAATAATGAAATCCACTGGAAACATGCAAAGAGAGTTTTAAGATACTTGGGATCTACAAAATCTTATGGCTTGAGGTATGTAAAAAATAATTCAGATTTAGTTGGATATGTAGATGCAGATTGGGCCTCAAATACTGTGGATAGGAGGTCCTATACAGGATACTATTTTGAATATTCAGGGTGTGTTGTTTCTCATGAGTGTCGAAAACAGCAAACAGTGCCACTATCCAGCACTGAAGCCGAGTATATGGCCATCAGTGAGGCTAGTAAAGAAGCAATGTTCTTAAAAAAACTATTATCTGAACTTATTAATAGAGAAAATATGCCAGTGCTTTTGTATAATGACAACCAAAGTGCACAAAAGTTAACAAAAAACTCTTTGTATCATAGAAGAACTAAACATATAGATGTTAAGTTTCACTATATTAGAGAGGCTGTAGAAAATAACCTTATTAAGATTGCATACTTAAATACTTCAGAAATGCCAGCTGATATATTTACAAAAAGTTTAGGTAAAATTAAACATAATAATTTCATGCAAAAAATGGGTGTAGTAAAATTGTATTAGAATAAACATAATATGTTATTGTTTTTGATTATTTCAATAAGAGGTGATATTGATATAAGTATTGAAATAATAAATAAATGTTACTTGTAGCGCCATATAGACTTTTTGTATGTGTACTACATGTCAATGATTTATAAAATAAAAAACAGTCTGAAATAGCTACGCATCGTGTTTTATTAATATATATATATATATATATATATATATATATATATATATATATATATATATATATATATATATATATATATATATATATATATATATATATATATATATATATATATATATATATATATATATATATATATATATATATATATATATATATATATATATATATATATATATATATATATATATATATACCTTCTGTATCGACTGTTATTTGTAAATTATAAGTACAAATGAAAAATCATTACGATAAAAGGGCACTTTAGTAAATGATACACATTTGGCCTAATGACTACGTTTGCGACTACGGCCTACATATTTAAGATTTGTAAACTTGATCTCTACTTAGATATTTGAGTTGATTCGCTATGTAAATACGTAAATACTACTTAGTGAAATTGTAGTTCTTATTAGTGAACTAAAATATTGTGGTTGCTCAATCATTTTACAGTTTTAATAAATGACAATTATAGCAAGTAATATTATTAGTATTTTTATCTTCTTTCGCTTATTTTAAATGGGCTTATTGGTATTGAGGATGTGATTTTTGTCCAGAAAAAAATTTCAATTCGAATAAGTACTTTCATCTTCTAATTAATACATAATTGAGATTTAAACTAATAGCTTTAAGCTAATAGCTTCTAAATTTTTACTACACAACAGTAGACAGAACCTACAGTACTCAATGCCACGCTGTCTTTTTAGCGACTTATAGTGCCATTTTTCGGCAACTGCGGCATTTCTGTTATATAAAAAATATCAACACATTATATCAGCCTACGTAATTCACATCTATCAAAGCAGTCAAAATATATTTGTCGTTGGCCAGCCTTAACTTAGGGTAACTGCACGATAAACATACAGATAACCGATTTGACGGGCAGGTGTAATTAGCCACTCGCTGCCGGTAAATGGAGCTTTGATAAGGATTCTCTAACTCTATGAATAAATATCGATCCCGATACTAATTGAAATAATTGTTGTATGTTTATTTGCTTCGACTTTCACTTAGAAATAACGTGTGGCGGATGAATTGAAGCGTTTATTAATTATTAACAAAATGTTGTAATGTTTTACAAAAATGTTCTTTTAATAGAATTTTAGAATTATTTTTTGTTTATTTTTATTCTATCTAGTGTTGTAAACATTAGAGACAAGTGATGGAAAAGTAGATTTGAATGGGTAAAGAAAAAAATATATACTTAAAGAAAACATAAAAATTCGAACCCGCGCAGTCGTTCAAACGAGACGGTGCGGGTTCGAGTCCCGCTGCGTTCAAATTTTTATATGTTTTCTTTTAGTATTTTTTTCTATCCTCACTGTGGATTAACACTTTAAAAATCATAAAAATAAAAAATATATACTTTAGAACCAAAGAAGCTTCTATAAATCGTAAACATATACCTATAGAATTATTACATTGGTAGATATGATCTAGATAATTTCAAATTGTACAAGAATTGTCTTCACAATTAATTGTAGATTAGTCAGGGCTAAAACAAAAGTAAACAACGATGCCCTTCGAGATTACCTACTGTAGATATGTATGTTAATGTTAATGCTGGTTGCGGAACGTCGGAATATTGTCCAGCTGTTGCATTAGTATCGACGATAATCGATGAATTTATCGGTAAGTCAAATGTAATGTTGATGGAGAATTATATACGCACTTAGCTGCTGGAAAATGAAAATAAACTTTGCAATTTCATTATATATGAAGAAATATTAGTTCTATCAAGATACATTATTATTTAAATTACAAGAAAACGGGTAGCATATTTATAGGTATTACATGTTGGTAGGTACCATTCTACAAGCTCTTACGTTTTGTAGAAAAAATACTTAAAGAAAACATACAAAATATAAACGCAGCGGGATTTGAACCAACGCCGTCTTGCGAACCGTACAAGCGCTCTGACCACTGAGCCATGCGTCTTTTTGTTACGCTGCGTCGTTTAGCGAGAAAGATTGCTTTTTTTAATGAATATTTTTATCATTTTTAAAATGTTAATCCACACGGAGGATAGATAAAATCCTTGCTATCCTCAGTGTGAAAAATCACAAAAACACCTTACGCGTTGTTTTTTATAAGTCAAATGTAGTACACGTATTGGTACATTTTCAATTCTAAACCTACATTGATTTAGAAGATGGTGCGAATAAGGACATTTTAGTTTACTCTAACCATTATAACGTGGCAGCGTCGGAATTTGCGAATAATTTAGCGTCGTATTATGTAATTCTTTAGACTGATAAAAATGTTTACACACTGCGTTCCATATTCGTGATAAATACCTTCACTTGGTAATATATATTTCGTCTATATATTTACTTACAGACAATTTATAATTTATATTTGTCTGGATTTTAAGGATAAATTAAAAGAATAAAATATTTTTTTATTTTCATTTTTTTATATTTTTTTCTCCGCGTGGTAAAACAGTAATAATCAAGAGTTGTGTATGACACATGATACATTCTCAATGCTCGAGGTACGACCGCACGCAGTAGGTTTCGTTAAAAGAATTAACATGATATAATATTAAAACTTTCCATAGAAAATACGTCTAAATCCAACAAAAAATATTTTTATTGTGTTGGAATCGAAATAGTTATTGAAATTCCAAATTAATAGGGAAATAAATAAAGCAATGTCTTCAGTTTTATAATATTAGTATTGATAAAAATAAGTCGTTACAAAGTAAGGTGCCATTACCTTGCCAATAAATATTATTTGTATTCTTCTGATGTAACTGGTAACTATAATATGATAAAAGTCACAAGCGACACGCTGTGCGGCACACCCACGATATGTGCCTTGGACGAATATTAACAAGTAATATATCTGCTAAAGGGTTTATGACAAATTGTTTTTTGAATAAATTACCCTCTTAACAATAATATTCAATAGTGTGGGCCACATAATATAGTCTTACAATATGACCGACTTTTTTTATAAACAAAAATTATTTCATAGTTTGTAATTATTTTATATAAAAACTAGTTGCTGCTTGCAGCTTCTTTTGCATATATTTTATAAAGCTTTCAAAGATTTTGTTACAATTAAAAAACTTGTCTACCACTTATTTTGCTGGTACCAATTACTGATCGCTTAGCTATCAGATAGTACAGGTCACAGGTTATATGACAATAGAAAATGATTATTACGTTAAATATTTTTTGGTAAAGTAGAATTACATTATACATTACAGTAAAGGTGGACTAGGTACTATTGTTTCAGATTTGTACTAAAAAACAAAGTCTGAAGGTAAGCATCAACAAGCTGACAAACCAATATGAACTAACTAGATACATAAGCTATATTATTTTTACGTGTTATACTGTACAAAGTATATTTTAATTTTATATAACTTTTTTCGTAATATTATTAAATATGTAGATATATTTTTTCTATATTTTTACTTTAGGTGAGATAGACAGATTGACAGCTTGAAAATAAATGATACGGGGGCCCATATGGTTAACACTGTATTTCATCAATGTTTATTGAAGTCGAAAACTTGCGTAACTCCATTGTCGCAGTATCACAATGTAAAGATTTCCCAAAAAAGGTTCAACAGAATGACAGTTGGCTCCCTCATAAATCATCCTACGTGTGTGTGTAACGTAATTCGACCATTTTCACGGCGGTTACCACGATTATAAAATATAGCTAGAAGCGTCGTTTTCGCAGCCAGTTTGTTGATTGTATTTACATATTTTCTTGTACTTGATGACTATTCTTGTATATAATTAAACTGGCTAAATCTAAATAACAAATTACATCCTGACAGATTTATTCTTTATAATTTTCTTGTCTTAAACATTTAAAAGTATTCTAGATAAGCCGTATTTGTTGCGGCAACACTTTTTAAACACTATACGTCATATAGTGTGAACATTCTTCTTTAAAGTAGTCGAAGCGGGCCTCAAACATCCATATAGGAAGATGCCCTATTCGGCACGATGAACCCGCGACCTTGGCCAAAAATAGTCTTACGAATTCACGAAATTTACGCGCTACTCTAAATAAATTTGTTTAGAGTTTATCACGGTTCATGGTCTGCGTGTGCACAATGTCACTTGGATATTTCTATTAGATTTGAACGTGGATATGTTTTGTAGTGGAGTAGATGTTTTTCTATTTTTATTTCTTGGAATGTACGTATTTTTATATGTTATAACTATGCATATAGTTATAATAGGTAGTGTATGCATAAAAAAAAAATCATTTTCAAAATTTTTCGGCAATAGCAAATCTATTTATTTATGTATGTATTTAGGAAGCTAACTTAGTATAGAGCACATTTTAATTTACAATCATAATTATTCATTTATCAATTCAAACATAAATTGATATAAAAAAAATTGTCGTACACTATACACCGCACTGAAAAGTGAATATGTAAAACCCAATATTCTTCCAGAACCTAATGAATTTAATGTTTTTTATAAATAGAAAGTAAATGTGTATGCATGCAGAAATAAGTAAAGTAAATAATAAAGCTAACAATAAAAAAAAAATTAATTACTACTTTCTTATAGTATAAAGACTACACTAAAAGCTAAAAGAACTTCTTATAAAACAACCGCCGCAACTCCACAACGCTTATATATATATATATATATATATATATATATATATATATATATATATATATATATATATATATATATATATATATATATATATATATATATATATATATATATATATATATATATATATATATATATATAATATATATATATATATATATATATATATATATATATATATATATATATATATATATATATATATATATATATATATATATATATATATATATATATATATATATATATATATATATATATATATATATATATATATATATATATATATATATATATATATGCCATAAAAGTAATATATGGTTAATTTTTTAAAGGTTGCCTTGGTTTTCGATACATAAAGTAAAAATTAAATAAAAATTAAACAAAGTACTTCACAAAAAAGAGAAGTACTGAAGGAAAAACAAGAAATGTTTCATAGTTTAATATGATGATAATAAAGAAAATGATTTAACATGTAAATAAAGTAATCGAAACAATGGCAATATTATTTTCCCCTTAGAATAGCAAACGTAAGCTGAGATTATATGCAGTTGAAGGAAAATAAACGCGAGTATAATATTTTATTGTTCGAGAAGACATATTTATGTTATACAATCAATTCTCTTTCAGTTTTCATTGAGTCACAAGTGTATTTAGAATTATTATGGTTTTGGAGTGTTTAATCCTATTAAATATCTTTTGAACGTACATATGTATAGCTATGTAAATATGAAAATACCTAATTGCCATCTTTATTTATTACTTGACAAATTAATTTAGTAATGTAATATATACGTGTTTTTTTAAAAAAAAAAACAAAGAGAATGTACCTTAAATAAATTTTCATTTGATATAGTATATATGACACAGCATATGTGGTCAAATAAAAAAGCTTTAGCTTTATCCCCATATATATTTATATAAAAAAATCTGTTTAAGCTATATTTCATATATAGCTATTATTATTATTATTAAAAATATTTCATTTTCCCAGCGGGAATCGAACCCTCAACGATCGCAGTGCAATGTAAACGATATGCCGATGCACAATTATGGCGTCAACATATGAATATTATTTTTATTATAGTATTAAAGTCTTCTCCACGTCTCGATCATTTATGGCATCTAGTAACAAATATCTATGATTTTCATTGACTCACACGTGAATTCATATATTGATCTATTTTTATCAATTGACGTAGCATAATGCACCGTTTAATACTAGCAATATTTAATATTAGCACGTACATTACATCGAATGATTTATTTGAGTAATTATAATATAGGATAGGAATGTTAAGTAACATATGTATGCGATGATTCAGATGATTCTATTCGGTCAATGCGTTAACACTTGGCGCCAATGTATGGGATCATCATGGCTATGTACATTATAGACGTTTTAAATGCACTGCTTGTCTGTTTGTCTGTTCTGAAGTAGGGCGAATAATAATCATTGGGGAACTAGCACCAGTGGTCGTAGCAAAGATATTATAATTATTAGCAATAATTACTATTCATAAAAACGTATTTTATCTAAGCTTTTGATTGACTAATGATTTTATTGATCATTTATTTTGTTTTTGTTTTCTAAGAAAGCTCAAAAACCTTAAATCACTATTCGTACAAATATGGCAAATATTGCCAATTTTTCATTATTCCATTCAAGCATGAACGTTTCTTCTAAGCAATCTGTGAGTCACTTTGTTTGCGTATTCATAGGCTGGACACATTCACGACTATACAGGTAATGGTGCCTAAAAATTATGCAATGTTATAATTTCACACAAAACAGAGTAATCGTCTATGTAACTTAATGATTCACGGTACATGGCACTTGGAAACTGCGATAATACAGTGAGCAGGTGTGCTACGTACGCTCTAAACGAGTGCTGTAATTTAGCTTTAAACTTTACATATAAAATACTTTATAAAATTAATATAAATATTCCTAAAGATACCTATGGAATAAATGAAAAGGCATTGAAATAATAAAATGTGGTTTGAATTAAATTGATGAATAAATAGATGTTCATACAATGCGTAATGGATTTATTTGTATAAATATAATGCTCTAATAATAGAATATTTATTCAGGATTGAATTGTACAGTGAACTGGATGATCAATGTTAATTAGAGCAACATCATCGCTTGATATGAAGAATGTACGGTAATATCTATAATGACTCGAGTCTAAAGGAGTTTTGTTAACTCTATTGAAGCAAGCAAATATGGTGACAGCCCATCTATGGAATGTAATATTGACAACATATGCATGACACTAAAAATGAAATATTTGCCTGAAATCTACATTCATTCTACATGTAATGGTCTACTGAATATTAAAAATATATTGTATATTTTGAATATATTTACATATTTATGTTGACGCTGTTTTTGTTGACGTTGCAATCATTTTTAATAATGATAAAAAAATATGAAAATCACAGCCCAGTATTTTGAATAAATTGAATTTATTGGAGCTGTAGATAAAAAATTACTAATTCATGATACCCATAATTTTATAAATCACAGAAAATTGTACAAAACCAGTTCACTTTGGTGCAGTTCTTTAGGTATGATATAAAATTTTCGGTAACACGATTTCAGTGATAACATATAATGTCACCTGTCACAGTCGTGAAAAATATTTAATTGGTTCATAATCTGTCGCACTTATCTTATCAGAATTCGTTTGTCTTGTATGCAAAAGTGACACAGTTCTGTGACGGCCTCGGTATGCCGCCGGTAAATATTTTGATCGACTTTATTAGTATTATATTCAAATTATGTTGCAGCATGTAAATTTTACTTATTTTACTTAAATAAAACCTATGAAAAGTTATGACAAAAAGTAAAATAGTCTCCAGCTATATAATCTTTTGAATGTAAGTACGTAATGCGTTGATACCTACACTAAATTAATATTATAATTCTCATTTAATAACTAAATTACTTTTGCTTTCGCTCTCTACAGTTTATGATCGAAATTTGAGCTGATTCAATTTTGCCAAGTTCAAATTAGAATTATATATTTTTTAAGCGTGAGAAGCGCTATAAACTCGTTAAATATCATAAGCATTACGGAAATAACATAAATTCTTCATACTCTTTAAGGCAGACAAACAAAGAACTATGATGAACGTAATTATTTTATAGGAATTTATAAGAAATTTTAAATAATTAAAAAATAATTCCAAGTAAAAAATACAATCGTAGAGGACCGTCGTGTTGCAGTGGCGTAAGCGTCTGCCTTTAAACGCGACGGTCTGTGAATTCGATTCCCACTTGGGGAAGATGGAATTTTCTATTTCCATTTTGTTTGCTCTGGAAATTAGACAAAGCGCAGCGTTGAGTTCCACCACTCAACACGCAATGCCTCGAAAAAGGCGGAAAGCGGGAACGGAGAAAGTAGGGATTAAACAACGGAGTATCTTAACAATACATTAAAAAAATACAATCGTACATTAAGAGGAATTCGAGGTTACGATTGCTATTAATATTCACGTAGATTAAAGATATATAGTTACGATTGCTATTAATATTCACGTAGATTAAGAGATTTCTCTTAATATATTTAGTAATATGAATTTGCTATTTTATATTAAAATACTATGTAAAATTAATGTTTATAACATAATCTATGAATTGTATCTATTAATTTAGCTGACAACCTGCGCAAGAGTAAATAACGAGGTTCGCTTGTCTGTAAAATTGTCATCTAAGTAATAATTTATCTTTCAATGCAATGTATTAAAGAATTATGCAGTTTTATAATTTCTGACTCTCTCTACTGGATTTCATAGGCCGTTGCGTAAGCTCTTGCATTTTATTACTTATTATTCGTGATGATCGACTTGAGTCCTAGCAAGTTGCATGTTATATATGAATAATGTATAATGTGCTAACGAAAGTGCAATATTTACATTTAAGAATTATGTTTCTGTAGGCTGTACACGTTGACTTTATGCTTTCATCCACTTCATCTTGACGCTTTTCCCTCTCAAATAAATACGGTGATCGTGGATGAAAGCTCACTGGTATAGCTTAGTGAATAGCCTAGCATATATTATCTAAGCTGCATAAATGTTAAGCTGTGTTTCATATTTATTTGGCAAACTTAGTACCAAATCATTTAGTATACTTATTCTTATATATTCTTATTCTTATATTAATACATATATAGTAAGTTTAAATAAAAGGTTGCGAAAGGTCCTGGTATAGTGTACAAAATGACTTGATTTATAATTATACTTATTTCTTCACCAGCTTTAAATCTAGACATTTATAAAAGAAAAATATATCGAACAGAATGGGGTATATGAGAATTTTATTGTGTGTAAGTCATATTTTTAAATAAAATATGGTCGGTTATTATCTCAATTAGATTTTAATTAAATTGTCTCTATATATCAATATTTTAAATAATTACTTTTTTGTACTGATTCTATATAATTATCAAAGATTGAATGCCAAAGTTTCACACATTATTCTAAGTCGGCCAGTGAACCGTAAATAAACAAGTATGTTTGTTCGTAAATAACGACACAAAGAACTTTGGGCGGAACTTTTTCGGTAAAATATTAGCCAGACGTCAGTTATTTTAGTAACGAAATTCTTTATAATCAATGAATATTTACAATATGGGCTTCCAAAATGAGTCAACGTTCTCGATACCCACATACTTGTACTTTAAACGTGACAAGATAGAACACTTGGTTGGTTTACTTTATACTTTTAGCTAAACATTTGGATTTTTTCGATTTTATAAATAAAAAAGTCTATAACAATGATTCTTTCTAAATGTGGCTTACCACACAAGCAAATCTCAGTAAGTAGGAGTAATCACTATCTTATTACTCGATATAATGAAACATAAAATATAAGTCCTCATTTATAACAGCAATTGCCTGCAAACTTAGACATTGCGATATAGAGACTGATTGCCATTGTTAAGCGAATTTATTTGGTTAAAAGCTGTCAATGATATTTACGACCGTACTTAGAGCTACTTAAGACAATTTACGCGATAAACTTAAGACATACACGCTTATATTATTTACCTCCATGTAGGTAATTTTAATTGGAAGTTAAATTGTAAGTGGATATGTCTATAGTAATCACATAAATAGCTTACTAAGCAGTGAAATGGAAATAATCGTTCAGTAATAAATGACACTTATGTCAATAATGCAGGCTTGTGTATTGTAAGTCAAGTTAAACACTTGTAAAATTATATATATATTTAGTGATTGAGAAGATTAGGTATGACCATATTTTAGCATAAACTTCGTCGATAACGAGAGAATATTTATGGTCACGTGTCAAATATATAATCTATACATTTATAGGTAAACTCTAATAAATAATTTTAATATATTCGCAGAGATGATGTCCTCACGTTTACGTATTACTATCGTTACTACCATCTTAATTCAAATCATGATGTTAAAATGGCAATCCCTTTACTGATCGTATGGCTTCTAGCTTTGGACCGTTTGTAACTTTAATATCTAACTTTAATAGAAGTAATAAATTGTGAAATATATAACATAATTGTGTTATCATATAAGGAACAATAAATGACAAAAGCGGTGTGAGCAAAAAGGTTCTTGTTACATACTCTAGCAGCCTATTTTGTAATTTGACTATGAAAATAAGCTAATATTATTTTTATTTATTCCATTTTATTTAAGTTAAAAGCTTTGTTTACCTTTTTTAAAAGCGTTAAGTTTTTAGCTTTGGAATTTCTCATTGAGTGCATCAATGATTGCAATCATCGATAGAACTAGCCTTTGTCTTTTAAAGTACTGTTACAAACGTTGTAAAGTTAGTTAAGGAGGAAGAATTCAGGCAATTCATTCTATAAATATTACATAATTGTAGTTTTAGTTTCTCAGATTTCGACCAATTTCCACGACATTGCTTGTTATGCGGAAATCAATTAATAATTTTGATATATTATTTCAAGCGTTGATTTTAGGTATCATCCTTAATTTCCGATACAATATAGAAACAGTAAAAAATTGGCTATTTTTTGTATATAACCTATTTCTTGATATGATTCATCGTCTTTATAGAGTACATCTGCTTTACACTCACGTGTTAAGATGAAGCTGACGCCAAATTGCCGATGTAATTTACCAATTAGTCACTTTGATCAGACACTCACGTACAGTACTCGTGCCCTATCAGATGTGTGTTAAAAGTAAATTACTATGCTTGCAAATTACCCTATAATAGCTTTTAAGCATGAGTCATTTAAAAATACGTAAAATAATAGATGATTTAATTTTTTAACTACACGCTTTATCTCGTTCATAGCAGGGTAGAAACTGTGGGAAGCTAGTGTTAATATACTTGGTTATACTAGAGTCCTCGCTTTTCGAGGCTTTACACTTTGCTGTAGAAATCAAAGCTATGCTTTCCTAGTTGCCAGAGCGAAAAAAAACTGGAAATAAAATAGTAAATAATTTTTTTGAGTGGGAAATGAATCTACAATCCATTGCGTTTACAAGTAGACGATGCGCCAACGCGCGCCAAAATGGTCCTTAAATAATTTGTTACTATATGTAAAAAAATATCGAAGATTTTTGTTGTAAGGAAGCTTTATATATATATATATATATATATATATATATATATATATATATATATATATATATATATATATATATATATATATATATATATATATATATATATATATATATATATATATATATATATATATTATAATTTTGATATATTATTTCAAGCGTATATATATATATATATATATATATATATATATATATATATATATATATATATATATATATATATATATATATATATATATATATATATATATATATATATATATATATATATATATATATATATATATATATATATATATATATATATCATTATTTATTTTTTCTACGATAAGTATAAATTTATTTGTTAATTCCTCCGAGGATTTTGCTAACGGTTAATCTTAGTAATGAAAATGTAAAGTGTTCCAGAGCAGCCTCCGAAGCAACCGTTACTCCTCTGATCACTTACGGTACTGTTTCACAGTCCACAGACTCTTATAATTTTGCATAGATAAATATTGGCGCTTGCGAGTGGCAAGATGAATGGGACGACGATCCTAATAATCCTCATTGCAATAAGTACACGTTTGTTATGTTATTTAGAAATGTAATGTGTGTGTTTAACTGGTAGTTTCTTGTAATATCTTGTCTTATATACGTGTAATTTGTCGTTAAAGCCGGTTATAACAGTCATTTAGGAATGAAAACAAAGAATATTATAGATTTTTATTTTGAAATTTGACCGCGTGAAAAAATAATGACTTAATATGTAAAAATTACCCACAATTATTTTTTTAAAGCTTTACAAACTAACATATAAATATACGCTAGAAAGCAAAATATATGCTATATTTTATGTTGCATAATTACATAAGTATGCAGCATTGGACTCGTATTAGCGGTATAAAAGATAGAGCAGAAAGAACACTCGCACTAATATTCAGGCGATAGAAGCTAACAAGCGACATCAATAGCGCCGACTTCTGATTAGCTACAATTAATTTGTCGCCCGCAAACAGACTGGCCTTTCATTATGCGATACATTTCAATTTCAAATAGATCGTCATTACATTGTGACGTCGCTTTGATTGGATGGGAAAAATACACGCAGAAACTCATACTGCCTGTTTCATATTGTTAGAAACGTGTTCCTAGTAATTAGAGTACGAAATTCCCTTTAAAATACATATAAACAAACATATAATAAATGTGCTGGTCGGTAGAGTTTTTTTGAGCTGTCATGAAATGTATACAATTAACTGGCATACGTGTAGCCGGACGACATAGTAAGTAGTAGTAACTTGATACGAAAGCCGTTTTTTTATCGTTAAAGTTCTTGTACTATATATGATCAGCATTTGTTATGATTCTTCACAATTATATTTAATAAATGATGTGTTTTTATAGAAATTTCAACCTTCAAGTTTTTTATATAATATAATGAAGTAAATTATTTCATAAATTGACTCATTACAATGTATGTATATATATAAAAATACCCTATTGTCAACTATGGTATATTGTTGGCCTCGTAATACCATTGTGTTTTTATAAAGGTGTAAGTGTTGATACGTGCTTGCTTCCAAGTGTAAGCAATGTAAGTCACACTATTCTATACAATATTGATAAATGTGAATAAAAAAAAGATAAAAAAACTTTTTGATCAAAATGAAACAAAATATTAGAAGGTTTTGATAACATAACTCTTGATACCCTGCCCTACTCTACACTAGTATACTGAATATCGCACGGTAAATAGAGAAGAATTTTATAACCGCTTTTCGTCTACTTTCGATACGATTTGTATTTAAATACATAATTCAAAGTTTTTGTTTTACCAGAGCGAGAAAATTATAATAATTAAATTTCCTTCGTTTATTATAAGATTATAATAATTAAATAGTACTTCGAACTTACAAGCGTCGCAATTGTCAAACATTATCCCACTCCATCATGATGGCCTTATGACGTTGGAGCCAATTGTATGAAAAAGCCTGCACATTTTAAGTACTTTGTGTACATAAGATTTCTAACGGGTGTCTCTTAAACTATTTATCTAAGCTCAGTAAGTCAAGCGGGCGGAGGAGATAGCCCATCTGCGGCCCATTACCGCACAAGGAATACTGTCTATGTGAATTACATAATTTTAATTTTAACAATCCGTTAAGAACAATGGAAAGGCAACTTTAATATTGTTTATGATTTAAATGATAAAATACTAAGTGATTATAAAATTCAAGCGACGCTACTGTAGCACTTTTGAACTGTTTGATACTTGTAAAAGAACGGATGCTATGTATAATGGCTTGCCTGGATATAGTATAGATATTATATTTTCGTTTCGTTCGTTATATTCTCGAGTAGATTGTAAAAACTAAATATATTATACTTATATTTTAAATTTATATGAACAAATTTCTTTTTACATTCAGTTATTCTACATTTTGCACATTCTACAATACTTTTCGTGAGTCCAATGACAGCAATAAATAATCATACGTACTTATATACACAAACGATAAGCAGTTCGAAATGAATTCTTATTTTAGTTCCAGCGGATTAGAACTCTGAAATATATTGAGAGCCATCAAGTTATTTGAGGGATGGGAGGTCAATGTAGGATGGTTAAGGGATTTATAGCAATCCTTAACAATTACTGTCAAATACAGCAACCGATCTATTGTACCGTTAGAGCTCGTGGCGATAGTACAGTCGGTTCATTATATAGTAAAATAAGGATACGTGTCCCTTTACATCGAAATATGATTTATTGCGATTGTAAAACCGTTATGATTGGCAGAAATAAGTGTCATCGTCAGGTTATTGGCACTCAATTGACATATGTACATATAAAATTTCACCTTTTTGATACCATAATACCAAAGGTTATTATGTTTTGACGTATTTTTACATATTCAAAGTACTTGTAACGAAAAAATAAAGCTAAGAAAATCTGAATCTCGACGAAAGTTAACGCAGCAGGAAATTGCAATCGATTATAAATAGATGTATTTATGTTAGCAGTTTACAAGAAAAGCTATGACTTAACGTACAAAATATTCTACCAATTACGTAAACCACTCAAGAAAAAATTGTAAATATTTTGCCCACTTCTTTTACTGGTGATGTCAGGAAATTATTTTCATGTATATCAGGAACAAAATTAAATCATGATATAATTTTTACAATTAAATTTTAGTTTAAAGTTGTCAAATAATAAAATTAATTAAAAAAATTGTCATTGACGTGATATTGTTATAATGTTCATACATTGAGTGGAACTTAGCCTCAAATATCTATTTCTATCATAAAAGAAAAGAGTTAAATGAAACTATTAAGCAAACAATGAACTTAAATAATTTTAAAGATAGCCGTCGGTTGGCAGAAGCTTTTTTTCGCTCTGGAAACTAGGCAAACAAGACGTCAGATTTCGCTACTCAACATGCAAAGGCGAAAAGCAGGGAACGGAGTGTCACAACACCTGGTTCCCATGGTTCATGCGCATCCCTCTGCTTACCTTTTGAGATAAAAGCGTTAAGTTAAAATTATTTAAAATCAAAATAAAATTTTAAACCTATTTTTTCACTAATTGTGTAATATAGTATTATAAAATACCTTGAAATAATTGTATTATTTCTAACAAGTGAATTTGCCAAATTTAAAAAGTTGATACTTTGAAATCGGGCAAATTGTTGATAACAGGAAACACTTTGATATTAGAAATAAAGTTATTGGAAAGGAATATGGGAAAATTGTACCGACAAAGTTAAAATAAAAGCCTTAACCAGCAATGGCAGGATATATTTCAAGTTATCAATAGCATAAATTGTGGGTCTCACACGATGAATAGCTGTGGGCCACGTTTTGCCGTACAGAAATACAGACAGCTAGTCACGCCTACCTTAGCAAATCTGATTTGATGTTTTGAAAATTATTTAATATTTTACTAAAGATAAGGCAACAAAAGGTAAGTATACCTTTTGTTTTGACGTATGCTGCAATTGTACGAGTTCTTACACAGGATATGATTGAAAGGAAGAAAACTGCTAATATTTGTTTGTTATTATGTGCATTTATATGTTGCTGAATTCTATTATGGAGTACCATTTAATCAATGTAAATATATAAAAAAATCTATACAGGTTTTAAACGTCTTAGAAATATTTTAATATACTTTTTTGTTTTGTTTTACTCGAGTCTGTCTTATTTATAAAGTATGTACACAGTGTAATTATTACTAGAGTTTACTTTTATTATTATTATACAGTACAGACTCTGGTTGTTTGTGCCTTTTTGTGATTTTCTTTGTCGTTCTCGTGATTTTCATTTTGGTAACAATTTTAATTTTCGGAGTTAGAGTAGAAGGTCCTATAAGGTAGGGAAGATAAAAATAGATATCGGTGTCTATGTCTGTATTGGACACAGTTTTTGTCACTCGACTAACCTTAAGATATTCGTCCAGTTGATAAGATCAGACCAGTTCTATGTAGTAATTTCATATCTAATTATTTAATACTTAATTAAATATGTAGCTACTTAGTAATAACTTACGTAATTTTTTTAAGCACAAAAAATATAGTTAAAACAATTATATATAAATAATTTTATATTATAATTTATGTCATTATTATAAAACCGGTAATAATCATCTTTGCGTTGTTACTAACATAATAAATTGGCATTTACGTATTATAGTATATCACTAAAAATTATCTGAACTATCTTACATTAACCTATTTAAATTATTTTTTTTAGTTTAAAAATCTCAATTTAATTATAGTTAACCTAATAATACACATTACTATCAATACATACAATAAAACTAAGATGTTTTGTCACAAAACTTAATCTTGCCAGTCGTCACTAGATGGCGCTAGTTATAAGCCGTAACATATTTTACGAACTAAATTTATAAGTTATATATTTTATATCATTCAATTTGTTAAATTTAATATAATTGCATAAAATGACACTTACTTTACAAGAGCCCTGAACACATATTGCACGGAAACCCGGTTTTGTGCAAGTGGTACCGTCAGCTACTAGTGCCAGAGACGCGTAGAACTGCTGCCCGCGAGGTCGACAATTTAGTATACATGGAGCGTTACCTGGTTAACAATACAATATATATTATAAATCTTAATATATATTTTAATTAAATAAAAAATATTTATATTATTTTTTTATTACTTGTGGCTTACTTATTATTATTAGATTGTATTTTTTTAATAATATTGTGACGCCATTAAACGCTTCGTCTGAAAACAATCAGCTGTAATTTGAATATGAATATATTTGAAAATATATATAACGTTGACAATTTTTTATTTTATATAGACGTTTTGCTGTGTTTATTTTTATTAATTATTAATATTATTACAAATCTTTTACCATCAACGTATGGCACCCAAGTGTAAAATCTCCCGCGAAATGGCCTCCGGTCGTATATCGCGCACTGCTCTTCTCTTGAGTCTCGCATTGCACCAGGACAGGGCTACAGAATAAAAAAATATCAATATTTTTAACTTTCTCGTATACATTTGGGTTAAAAAGAGACTCTGTGTCCCTTTTTCTTTCGAATTTCTTAGACAATGCTTCTTGAATAGCGGAAGTCAACGCCACACTTAGTCTACTAATAGCGGTAAAATAAGAATAATAATATATTTTATTTAATTAAAATAACATTATGATATTATGTGGAATGGTTTATATATGTTATTATAGATGTATTTGTGTACCGTAGTGTTGCATTCATGATAGCGCCTAGCGAGCCCGGGACAATCTGGCACGCTGATATTGGTGTTGCGCGTCTTGCGGATGCGATCTGTACTTCTCATAAGTTTCCTCCTTTTTCTACTGCGACGCCATCTGGAAGTATTCATATTCATATTCACATATTTGAAGAGAGGTTAATGACAGTGGACGAGGCGAAAGTGGTATGCAGAGACCGCAGCGTTTGGCGCTCCGTTCTCTCTGATCTTCACGCTCTATCCCTAGCGGGGTATGTATTGTATGTTAATAAATTTATCATTTACTTATATAATTTTTAAAGTTTCGTTTTAAAATTTATTTTATATTTTAATATAAATTGAAATATTTATGATTTTTTTTTATCTCCAAAACAAAAATAACTTAAAAATATATAGTAATAATGATATAAAACACTTATTCAATATATTTTTCAGTGCTCCAATCACAAAAAGTTTTTATATGGCAGATATTTTGCCATATATAAGTAGGAAGTCAGACCATAAGCTTATAGTTTATTGTTCACAAATTAGTCGAAATATTTCAACACGCGGCTGAGTTGAGTTCCAATACGCAATGTCTGAAAACTTAACCGTGGACGACCATTAGACTCTTCTGCACATTAGGGTATATTGTAGGTGATATATTGCGTAAAGCTGTAAAATTAATCAAGCATTACATAAATAAAGAATAGTTGAAACTATTGATTGTCATTATTTGTTACGCTAAATACGAGTCACGGTCGTCATTACGTCGAAATTTTAATTTAAATTATTCTCGAGCACCCTTACAAGGTACAAACGTATGTTAATGAGCGAAACATTACATATGGAAATCGATCCCTCGAGTACAGACACGTGGTAATGTGGTTGCACTATTTGAATATACTAATACTATTATGGTTCGATAAACTTAATTTGTATTTATAATTAGTATTTATGAGTAAATAGTCATAGTCTGTCATTATTTATGTAATTTTAAATAAATTATATTTCAGATATTTTGCCATCCATATGAAGTTTTTACAAAATATTCCAAGCTTATGTATTTTTACTGTTACAAATATTAACAAATATAAATATGTAAAAATATTATATAAAAACCTTAAAAAATATGTTATTAACAACAATCAAATAGTTCTAGCATAAGTGAATACATTTTTGCAGCTTGTAGCTAAATGTAATGAAAAAAAAAATAGGATTTATACATAAGTATGACAAATCTTATAATTTATCAAAAAAGAAGGAATAAATGCATTTATACAAAGCTATTTTTGTGAAAATCAGGGAAAGAATAATTGTAAAGCTGTCGTCTTGGCACATTGGTACAGCGTGTCTGTGAATGTGATTGGTAAAGGTTCGATTCACACTCAGGGATATTTCACTACAAAGTCTCAAAAATTGGATGGGAAATAGAAACTACCTTAGGCCCCCTCAGTTTACTAGGTTATTTAATAAAATAAAATTTATATCACACTTCACGTGACATATTAATTTTATTTAATGTATATTATTGCTAAGTATTTTCTTCACTACGTTCCTCTCAAGCTTCACACAAGAAACCTCATTGTTTCAGTTCATCATCAGTATAGCCGCGGCAGGGCGCCAACATTGTCTTGTAATTAATATTACGATTACGAAACTAATATCACTGGACGCCTACGGTAATTAGCTTGTACAATAGTCGATGCCACACGAGTAGTACAAGCAATATTTATTAGTATTTTTTCTGTTCACACTTCTCTTATACTGTGCAGAAAAGTAGATGAAACCTAGTGTCACTCCGTTCTCTGCCATCTAAAGAGATCTACTCGGTGGAAAGATCGTACACCTAATAAGATTATTAGAAAATATAAAAATTTTAGAGTGTATGCATATTTAATAATACTATTTTTTTATTTTCATTCCTTTTATAAAATATTTAATAGATAAATAGAAAGTTCGATATAAAATAACCCAGAATATTGCTTGCTCAAGTTAAGTATAGTGAAACGGCAATTTTCATCATATATATGTGTATATATATATATATATATATATATATATATATATATATATATATATATATATATATATATATATATATATATATATATATATATATATATGTATATATATATATATATATATATATATATATATATATATATATATATATATATATATATATATATATATATATATATATATATATATATATATATATATATATATATATATATATATATATATATATATATATATATATAAATATATATATATATATATATATATATATATATATATATATATATATATATATATATATATATATATATATATATATATATATATATATATATATATATATATATATATATATATATATATATATATATATATATATATATATATATATATATATATATATATATATATATATATATATATATATATATATATAGTGTTTATATGATATTTATGGCAATTTGTACATATGTACGTTTATTATATAAACTAGAGGCAGCATATTCATATATCTTTAAAATGCATCAAAACAGCATCCATCAGTGACAATAACTACTTGTTCCAAAAATTTCTAAAGCAATATATATAATTGAAAATATCCATTGAAGGGATCAAAGAAACATCAAATGGCATTTACGTGAATTTTATACGCATTATAATAGTCAAATGACGTATTCCCAATCCGTATGCTCGTTAAATAACCATTAAGAGATTTGGAACTGCTCATAAAGCCACGGTTAAAGTAAATATCGTTGTTCAGCAATATTGCACGGATAGTTATTTACGACGATTGCCCAAATATTTAATAACTGTTATTGATTTTATGGCTATGTAATCTAATTTGTATTGTTAGTTGCTGTAAGAATTTGATTTAATGGATTGATTGGGATATATAGCTATAGTTTGTTTACTGTTACATTTTTTTTTATTTTGTACGTCAAGTATGTTATGCATTATACTTGATTATTTTTTTAAACTTCTATATTTGTGGGCAACATCGACCATAAAGTAATCAGAAATTCATACAAGGGAACATACGAGTCGATTAGGGATTATACAAAAATTATCCTCTCCTGAGATCTGTTTGTTTAGGATTTACTTTGTATAATGTAACTATAATATTAAATTAACTAGACTTAAACGATATACACTGACTCAGCGCAATCTCTAATGATCGCTCAGCATTCATATAGAAATTCTAAAACCGACGCAAACAATGAGATAACAATCATACATTAGCGAAAGGGCCTGAAATTATTGTGCGTCAATCAAAAGCCCTGTCGAAAATACTTGTACTTGTATCTTCGTATATAACTTGTTCCGTCTTTCTACAATATTACCTTAATTTGGTATGTTGGACTTAAAAAGGGCGGTCAGGGTCATCGTATGTAGCCTTTGACTTGCAATGATTGGTTTTGATGGCGAAACCACGTTAATGATCATTGGGTTCCCAGATAAATGTAGGGAACTAGGCAACAACGCGGTGTATGGAGAGGAAATATTGTGCATTGTTAGCCACATGTTAAATTTTAAGGTAAGCATCTTCCAAGTGATATAAGAGAACGTGAATATATTATAGTGAATATATAAATGTACTGTGCTTATTTAAGTAGTTATTTTTTTTCTAGTTTACCATACTTTGATATAACCTTATCCATCTTTTTGTCAATCTTACTTTGACCATCTTGGGGGTTTACACATTTAGTTGCATATAAACGGGAAGGCGGGTAGAATTTAGACTCTATATTAAGTAAAGGAACTCCTGCTCAGAAACTCCTACAAAATTATTATAAAATATTTCTTAATATGAGAATCGAACCCACAACTATCGCGTTTACAGTCTGAGTAACAGATTGGTTGGCCTCTTTGGTTTACATTGCTTGTTCACATCTTTTATTAACAGTGTAAATTATTTTTATGTCAATTTGCAATAATAAATCGCGGGCCGTTTTACATTATCTTTTAAATATCAAATAAAAAACATTTAGTTGAAACAATTAAGCCTAAAACATAATATTTAGATAAGAATCCATGAAGTTTATAAAAAATGTTGTAATTTGTCCTTTAATTACTTAAAAAACTAATATAAATAAACAAAGTTTATTTTATTACAATTACATATGTCCTATTTTTTATGATTTTTAAAGTGTTAATCCACACTGAGGATAGAAATAATACTTAAAGAAATTCAAATTTTTATATGTTTTCTTTAAGTATTTTTTTTACATATGTCCTCTTTTTAATATTAGCATAGATATATAATACGAGTAGATATGCGAATTAAATTGATAATTTGTTTCGAAAATAAAGTTATGCCTTGAGTGTGCATGAAATAAAAAAATAATTTAAAATGAGAGAATAAGATAACAATGTCACTGTGTCGTTTGCTCCACACTTTGTTAATATTTTATAGAAGATCAAACAGTAAATTAGAAGATAATATTTTTATATTGTAGCGCGGATGTAGACGATAGCGGGTAAATTATGATATCAATGACACAAAGCCGAGCGCCGTGAATCGTCGTATCGTTCGGCCCCTACTAAAGTTTCTTTGTTGTATTAATAGTAAGAATAATTAATGTTTTTTGAAGTTTTAAAGGATTATTTTAAAATAACCCTTAGTTTTGAATTAAGGCTATATATAGGCAATATGCCTGATCATAGAACTAACTTATATTAAAATTCATTAAATACAACTAAGCGTCTCGTTTTTATCTTTATTGCCTGTATATTTATTATGAAAATGATACTTAAAAAAATTAAATGTATCGATACAAAATAAAGTGATAAATACCCTACTATTTATATATCTCCTTTACTTTGCAAGATAGAGAAAAATCTCAAAAGTAGCCGTAGTTGTTTTTTTTATAAATAAACATCTATACTTTTTAAAAAACTATAAAATTCATAAAAAAATTAAACGAAATTTAAAAAGTGAATTACTCCAAACAATTATTCTTGTTACAAAAGTAATATACCAAATACAACAATGCTAGTGTGGAAGGCTCTCCCGCGGTGGGCAGATCCTTTTATGATTACGCGCCGTATCATTAGTTGTCATTGTGATCTATGATCAATGTGTTGCAATAGGGCTGCCTACGACAATATTATAAATATTTCATTTTAACAGATATTTTTCTAAATGAAGCCATTTGCCTATCTATTTATATACAAAAAACAACAGAGCATATCTAAAACTGTAATAATAAAACAAATGAATCTATCGTTCACGAATAATAGAAGAAGTAAAAAAAACATTAATCTTCTTCAGATTGAGTTGTTTGTTTTCTCAAGCAAACACGAATTTGGTTTTTAGAGTCGTCCAGTGAGAGATATATATTAATTTTATCTACATTTGTGTCCGTTGGGAGGAGTGTTACAAATACTTAATGTTTAATAGATTGTTCGATTGTTAGATTAGATTTTTAACATAGATATATTTCTTTAAATAAATTATCCTTTAATCTGGCTGTAGATGCCATTGCCAGAACTGAACTTAACCTAACAATTACTATATTAATCAGGTATAATAGTATAACATACAAATCGTATTTATTAATTAGTGGATATATACAACTAGATTGTCACCAAATAGCTTCTGTCCAGCGACACTTGAAAATGTAATGAGGACAATAGTAACTTTAGTAAATCCTTTACATCAAGTGTATTCTTAACTTATGTATGTAATATATATATATATATATATATATATATATATATATATATATATATATATATATATATATATATATATATATATATATATATATATATATATATATATATATATATATATATGTATATTTTTAAATATATGTTATATTCTCATCGGTTAAGTTTACTTGCTTTTTATGTAATCTTCCTGCACGTTCATCAATACTGTGTTCTTGAATTATTTCTTTATTCTTCACTCTTGTAACACACTCAAGCTACTTGAAATAGTTTTTTTTTAATTTTACTGCAATATCCTTTCTTGTACATATCATTTTGTATATTTAATTGTAGTATCAGTCAGCTAAACTGACTCTACATGTCCTACTAATACCATTACCCATATTTTATTGCTTTATAAAAGAGTCTGTATCAGAGGTGCAGTTTGTATGGCCAAACGTATGTTGACGCCGCGCCGTCATATAAATGATGACAAAGCACCGTTAATCTTTCCAACCAGTAGCAATGCGCTTTCCACATACATTTCATTTTTATATATAACACTACTGTCACGCATACTATGAAGTAAACAAGAAAAAGCAAACTTTTTATTTACCTAACTTTGTATCAGGTTACTGTAACTAATGAACATTACGTAACACAAAGCCCTTATAGCCCCATAATAGAAGGATGGATTAAATGTTCTAAAATTTACTAATTTTATATATTCTTTAGTAGTATATTACATATTTTTAATAGTATATCTTAACTAAGATATTAAACTTATACCTCGTTGGATCTCTAGGCAGGCAGTGCCTCTCCTGCACGGAGACGCCGCCGCCGCACGTCCGCGAGCACGCGCTCCACGCGCCCCACGCACTCCACGCGTACGTCGAGATATTCGTTCGTTGCGGATGAGGTAACTGAAATGTGTAATATGTTTTGTTAATTCATTGTTTTTAATTAAATTAATTAACACCTTTGTTAGTTGATCACAATTAAGTAATCGTAGTTTCGTAATGTATTCGTTTGTTAATATGAAATATGAACTTATAATAACAAGTCATTATTTTTGCTTTTCTTGTCTCTTGCCTATATCGGAGGTTATGCTTGGTTTTAACTATTTTTTATATTATATGTATTTATTTTGGTTGGCATACCTTCGTTTTTTAATTTTATATTTCCTCTTTGAATTCAGGTTCAAAAGAACACTCACTAATTTGAATATTTGCATTTTTCCAAGTGATATTAGAACTCGCAACCACTTCTTGACGTACAATATAGACTTATTCCATAAAGGACCTAAAGTTTTGCTTAAATAAGATATTCACAACATACACTGATTTAAATTGGCTAGAGACATAATAATTAAAATAAAAGCAACATACCAAAGCCCATAAAACCTACCGTTCGATTGCCTATACGAATCTATTGAGTACATTGATTGATCATTGACATGAGTTAAATATTCCGCTTAGCAAATCAAATGATATTAGGAAAAGAGGACAAAGTAAAGTAACGGCCAACGAAGGGCAAACATTTCACAATCTAATTAATTTCAAATTTGGCTGGTCTTTGAATAAGTGATTTAAAAATATGAAATGATTAAATGTGTTTTGACCGCTGCTGCTATGTAGTAGGTGTGTAATTTTAAAGACGACATTATTAAAATTTTAATATGTAGAAGTCAAATGCTTTACTGATAAACAATTTAATTGAGTCTTTTTTAATATTTTTTTAATAGACGGTTATTTTTTGAAATATAATTTACTTTATAAAACCTGTAATTGAGTTAAGAAATCAAGTTATTGGCAAACAAAACAAAACAAGTATCACCTACAAGAACGCACTTGTATATCAGTGTACAAAATTTACACTTTTTGCATTCAATTTGTGCCAGTTGTTTCATATTTTGTATTTCCTAGTTCCGAAATAACTTAAAAAAAGATAAAACAAAATCTAAATATACTTACTGGTAAACCAACCTCGGTACTTGTCACTTGTGCGTATGTTAATGGTATTCGTAGCCACACTGAGATAAATCTGAAACAATAAGGCGCTTTACAGATCTTGTTTGAAGTTATATATATTTACTGCAGTATGTCATACAATTTAAAATGTATGAGTTTACTCAGCTTTAAGTTCGACTAAGATGTAATCAAAGCTTTAAGAAAAGGAAAGTATTTGTGTGTGCATATGAGAAAAAGTTGTCACAGAACCAACAGATAGTGCGTTGACAGCTGAATACCCAGATTCATACATACTTAACTGTTCCTTGGTGCTTTAATACCAATATTTTAATGTCCAAAAATATGCTAAAGCTATTATAGTCAAGTCATGTCGCAGTTAGACTGCTTGTGACTGATCTGACTCCACCATATAATCACTTTTGTATTATTTCTAAACAACTCTCTTCTTTTCTCTGTTGCTTCTTTTCTATATATAGTGACATAAATTAAAATTCAACTGAAATGAACTAGCTTAATAGGTTTAATTAGCAGCACAGTATATATGTATATATATGAAAAAAAAGGAAGCAGTACACATTACAAACTAAACAAGTAAATCAAAACAAAGTTTTAGATGATAATCATGATAGGCATGGAACTAAAATCAAAACGTGTTTAACTAACCGATTTATTTTAAAGCTTCTAAGCTCTAATTGAATTCCGCATTGCTTGGTATAATGACAACGATGCGTGATCCAGCACCATCTGGAGTGAATGGACCTAATTCGAGCTTCCGATATCGCTATTTCTGATGTCCGTTTCAATTTATATATGGACTGTATTTTATTTTTGATTTGTTTAAAGGTAGTCATTATTATGTCCTCATTACTCTTGAATTAAGGTGAATAGTAAATATTCCTTATGGCGTAGGGTGACGCGCGACGTTTGTGGGTTCCATTCCGAGCCGAGTTTAATCTAATAAATTATTAGGTAATAATATTTGGGTATTGAGTATTGACCCAGCTATATTCGAAATAATATGTGGAGCTAAAAAATTGTTAAAGACTAGCTATAAGAAGTATTTAGAACATGGATATATATATATATATACACAGATTATAAATTTGAAATTATAATATAGATAATATATAAGATTTTAAATAAAAAAAAAACTAATTTAATTTAGTATCTATTTCTTTCTCCTGCCATATATCAGAAAAATGTCCTTTAATTAGTTTCCACACTCAAGCTTTGCATGTCAATCAAACAAAGTTCACGTTACGTTTCAGGAGATGAAGCGGGGAGACATAAGCAATATGGTATTTAATTTTAGCATGCATAAGGCAACGTTATTGGACTTAAGCCGATGCATATGGTAATTGTAAACTGAAATGTCGATCTTGAAGATTAGTCATTTTCGTTGTTTGATAATGTAATATATGTATATATTTAAGGATTATTTTTAGTTGTAGAGTTATCGTTAGAGATTGACAAGTAGCTTAGATCATTGTGCATAAAAATAGTAACAATTTGAAATAGCTTTGATGATAAAATATGTGCTTTTTATGAGGACTGTGTTAAATATAAAATTAGATTATTCATTTTAGTTATATATTTTTTAGTTCTTTATATAAAAAATATACTTTTGAGGACAAAATAGAGTGCTGTTTGTATGATACAATACATTTTCCATAAACATATTGAGTAATTAACCTTTATTAATATTGATAAAAATATACTTAAAGAAAGCACATAAAAAAAATTCTATTCACATTGAGAACTTTTGAGATAAACACTTTAAATTACATAAAAATATTTGTTTCTACAAAAAAAAAACATATGTTTCTATTAAAACTACATATAGTAAAACACAAACTTGCTTAAACGTTGATTGATATATGAGGTTATGCAAATCGAAATACTGAGAAGTACCTATCAACAGGTCGTTAAGACGGGGAATATTAAATCATTAGCAACAAAGGGCTCAACAAATCCGTGTCAAGCTACATTTATAAACCATTATAATTTCCGTCACAGCCGCGCGTGTTCTTTATAACGCCGATAGCCGGTGCTTTGAATACAAAATATGTGATAAGATCGCGAGGGCTACCTTACAGCTATAGCTTCAGCGAAACATAGCTTTCTTATAGTAATAATTTTCAAAATTAATAATTAGTAGTTTGTAGATAACAAATGAATTATTTATTTTAATTTAAAGAAGATTATATATAAAAAATATTTAAAAGTTTCACTTTAGTTTTAGTAAATTAAACACTTAACATCATCTGCTTTCTAATAAGAAGCCGCACTTCACCTTAGTTCCCAGTGAAGCTAGCAAAGAAAATGGAAATAGAAAAATCCATCTTAGCCGAGTGGGAATTGAACCCACAAACCGTCACGTTTACAGGTAGACGCTACACCTCTGCGCCACGACGGTCTTAATAATTCTTCCGGTCCTCATTTGTCATGATACTTCATTATTTAAAATTTAAATATATCTATATACGCAAATATAGCGGCACGGTGCAATATGGTTGATTCCACTACTTAACGTGTTATATCATGAAGGCTCGCTTAATTATTTTTGCTTATCTCCTATGTATACAGAAAAAAGTGTAAAACAAAAATAATCAAATATATTAAGCGATAAGTTACTTTTTTTATTGGAGAACAATCTTTATCTACAAAATATCTTGGAGGTATGAATGAAAACAATAAATCTATTGATTTGAGTGATTTACTGATTGCTGGTATGTATTGAGGTTACATGTGATGGTTACATTTTATTTTTTCAAACAATTTTAACGATAAAGTATAAAACTGGAATACGAATGAGATTGAAAAATATAATATAAGTAGTTTTAATGTATTACGTCATAGAGAAGCGGCATACTGTCTAGCTGTAAAGGTGTTTTTCTCGCTCTGGTAACAATATAAAATGCGGCGTTAAAATTCGTTACTCACAACGCTCTGTCTGAAAATTAAGTGAAAAGTAGGAACACGTAGTGTTTAAACACTAGGTCCCCTCCCAAAATTGAATCTGGCATTGAGCTTATTATTAAAGCTACATAAATACATCACTGAGCTATGGGAGAGTAATGTCTAATATTCTTAACATTGTTTATTCATTCATGATTCTTATGACAGCAATGTAGTAATATATGACGGCATTGTTGAAATACACATCCTTTATATTAATGCGGTTGCATTTGGAAGTACATACGAGTACATGCACGGTTTACAGTGCACGGTTTGCAAGAGGCGTGGGTTCAAATCTCGCTGCGTTTAAGTTTTTATGTTTTCTTTAATAAATATATCATTATGTTATATTTCAAAGAAAAGATATAAAAGGCGGACCGGACAAACGGTCCTTGATACCAATAAGGACATGACACAAGTCATTAGAAAGGTCTTATTACTATAATAGTTAATATTGGAGCTCATTTCAAATCTTTGTGTGAAAAAAAATATGGCGATATGAAAAGCTTATTTTCATAGATGATTTTAAGCAATAAAAGAACATTATTTCTTATTCTATGACATTGCAGTGCTAGTTAAAATGTGTTTAAACATGTTATGTATGTTAAACATGCCACACTAGCGTTCACATATTGGGTCCTACCCTACCTTGGGTCGATTTACCTGATTTCACTAATGCTTTCTTTACAGACACGAAATGAAAAGAGTAAGGGACTGCTTCCGAAATGAATTTGTTCAATCTCAACACCTTAGTTTTGACCATATTACTAGAAATGAAGTCATAAAAAGAAACTTTATGGTACAGAAGAAATCATTTGGCTATACTAGAAGAAAATAGTAAGAATTATGATTTAGCAAGTATATAAAATATAAAATTGTTACATAGAAATTTATTTGAGCTTATATCTTTTTAAGTACAAAATAAACAAAATTTTTAAATATTCAATACATATAAAAATTTATTAAACATTTCGTCACCATTAAGAGATAACTTGTTCCATAAATAATTCTACATTGTTTTTAAATTACATTTCTACAATAAAAGCTCATTTAAAATCTAAAGCTTATATACTTAAAGTTTAGTACTCTATAAGCATCGATTCATACTATTACTGTAAATAAATTATAAATAGCATAAAGTTTTAAATACAATAGGAATATAAGAGTTGATATAGTGGAAAGCTTATTTATTTTAGTATAGTTTTTTATTTGGTTATTGTTAAAAATATAGGATTGGAAATAATACTTAAATATTTAAAATGTAACAGTTACTAGCTGCTGTTTCAATCGCACTTAAGCCATGTTGACATTGGACATATTGAGATCGGGATCATGTTTACAACGACAGCATTTTTCAGTTGGCACTGGCATATTTAAAAATAGGCCGTCTACAGTATTTTATAAAGTACGATATATGTATTTCTTAACAATATATTTTTTTCAATATAGGTAATTTTTGTATCTTACTTAAATATAAATTTTTATATACACTACCACTAAGCAAAAATTAAGTACGTAATTTGAATAAAATAGGTTTATTCCAATGTTTTTGTTTCAATTATTTACTCAGTACTTATTTACAGCTATGTATCTTTAATAGGTTCTCAGAACTAATAAATAAATAGTTTCACGTACTAACCTAGTATTAAGCCATTTAATATTTTACCCTTCGCCCAATTTTGAGACATTGTGTGCTGAATGGTGGAACTCACCGCCGCACTTTATAATGTTACTACAGCAAAGAAAATAAGTAATTCATTTTACCCGAGTATGATTCATACTACTTAGTTGTTGCGTTTACAGTCAAACACTGTGCCACTGCGTCATGACTGGTCTATATATTATAATATATTTGTACAGGATAAACTCTTTTCACAATAAATGAAAGTTAGTTTGGTTTAGTTTAGTTTAGTTAGTTTATTAAGATATTTTGATCCGAACAATCGTATCGTATGATCTAAATAGGTATTTTATAAAGAATGTATCACAGTTCATGAAGTATTAGGTAGCTCACATCATCAAGGAGTGTCGGCACTCGGCAGTCATGGGCGGGTGGTCGCTTGCGTCACTTGCAGAGTAATCTGCCGATAAATCACAGCTTCTGGATCGAAATGAGATCACGTTTAAATCGCGATCAATGAAAGACAAACCTAATTTGACTTAGATTTATGCTTCTATGAAAACTAATTTTGATTTGAAGGAAGTATTAATATTTACGGAAATCGATTAGAAATAACGCTGTCTGAATGTTAGGTAATATTTGGAGTGAACTAGGTTTATTGCAGTTTCTCTTTTATAATTACAATCGAAATTAAATGTATCAATATTTTTATACATATGTATTATGACTTATTTACGTATCTTATCATGAGAAAATCTTATCTGCGACGAGCGAAATATTTTTTGCTTTAAACATATACATACGAAGATGAATAGAATTCTGAATACTGCACGACAAACTGGGCATCGAACCCACAACTGTCATTTAATAGATCAATAATTCGCTACCCTACAATTGTATATTAGATATGCTCTTAACATAAAGAAAGTTTAACCTTCATATAAGTTCAAAGGTAAATGCACTGCGATATTAAGCGTTAAATACCGTACATGATTCTATCACGGTTATGTAACTGGAATTCCTATTAATAGTACTAATTTAATACTAATTAGACACATTACATGCACAAAGCAAAAAGGATCTAACATAAATTTAACAAAATATGTTTATTTACATATAAATAAACAAACTTTTACAAGTGGCGATTGGTCGTTTAGAAGTTATTAGTGTTAAGTATGAAACAATATTTATTTGTATATATGTATAGTCGAAGCCATTCTGATCACAATAATTATATGGGTTACACTGTAACCTCCGATCAACCAAGTATAGCCATCTTTGAGAACTATTCAAGAAAATAAATTTTGCATATTCTCGCCATTTGTTTCTGGGATCAACCAAACATCCTTGATTTCTAATATGGCCAAAGAAATAACGAAATAAAATAAAATGAAATAAAAAAAAAATATTTAAAAATATGAAATAGTTATTTTCAAAAAAGTATTAAATTTAAAGCCTTATTAAAACGTTAAAAAGGAAACTATGCAACAGCAAACTCGCAGAACAAGCTCTTAAGATTAGATGTGTGATCCACATCTGCAATGCTGACATTCTAAATTCTTCATATAAATTACTAAGATTGAAGGACTCAACATGTCATTAATACTAACACAGTAAATAAATATAAAAATAGTATAAATTTCTATTGAATATATAATATACATTAAGATTAAATACAAAAGTTAATGATAAAAACCTTTTAAAAGAATATATGAATGATCTCACTTATACATAATTTATGTCCATATAAGGCTGAAACAGGCCTCTATAAATTACTACAAATTGTTTTTAAATTAATACAATGGTTTTTTAATTAACCAAGTCAGTGATAAGACAGTGGCGGTTATTTTATGTAAATTCGCATTTTCGGTCCCACAGTAGCTCAGCGGCAAATCATTAATTTGTTTACAAAGAGATAAGATCAACCCTTTGTGTCGACCCATAAAACTAATTGATGTAATTCGTCTCAATCGCTACAAGATTGGGGACTGAGGTGGCGAGGCGTGTAACCGGTCATCAGGGCTCTAGTTTTCCTTTCTCCAATTAGCGATAGTAGATATTTATTGAAGAAAATAAGACGTTAAAATGAACAATTCGTTTTTTGATCACTTTTTTGTTACTAGAGATATTTTGAGATGAATGAATACCGCCGTGGCGCAGACGCGTAGCGTCTGGTCTATCGTCACTTATAAACGCGACGATTTGTGGATTCGATCCAAACTTGGGGACGGATTTTTCTATTTCCATATTCATCACTCTGGCAACTAGACAACGCGCGGAGTTGAGTTCCACCACTCAACACGCAATGCTTCGAAAAAGTCGGAAAGCGGAGACGGAGAAAGCATGAACAAGCAACAGAGTGTCCTAACACTGGGCTTCTATCGTTTCCTGCAGTTCCTTCTGCCTACCTTGACATGTGCGGGAATAAAGGGATTTTTTTAGCTTTATGTTAAAAAAAATACTATTAAATGATAAATGGTTGAACCAAAAATAATATATTAACACACAGTTGTATTTTTATTGGATTATAACAGTTAAAGTTTGAATGCGAATACAATAAAGTAATAGGATTAATATAATAATGCTTACTGCAGTCACATAATATGACATCAAGATATTCGTGATGCGAATAAGGCCTCGTAACCACTCCCATGGAATAATAACTGTAGGAAATCGCTTACTTTGTACTTGCCATTGTCTTCAATATTAATTGCTACGAATATATTTTGGGACGATCACATTGAATAACAGCTGTTCATTAATAAGAATCAGTGAACGTAAAATTACCTACATCTTTTAATTTAAAGAGACTTCACTTTAGTAATTAGCTGAGTTACTAATAAAATAATTTAGGAAGATGAATTTTATAATTAAATAATTATTACTTTATGTGTTGGTTAGGAGGTTTCATGAAAGCAATCAACACTTTATAGATATAAAAAGAGTACGTAGGAATAATGTATATGCTACAGTTGATATATGTTTGTATATCTCTTTGTTACCTACATGTCGCATATATATAGAAACCTATTGGTAAAACTGCATCTAACTTTAAAAAATATATTTCATCCAATCAAATCAAACCTATAGTGAGTTTAACTAGAAAGAATTATAACACAAATCTCACCAGGTGGTCTAAATAGCCATTTATATTTCGATTTTTTTATTTTATTTACACATATAATTTATAAAATCCTTAGATAAATAAAGACAAGTAGCTAGAAGAGTTAAGACTTGACAGCATCACGCTCACGCCTAATGTTCTGACTCTGTAACGAATTCTTCTTAACACTTATAATTCTGCGTTAGTGAGGTAACGATCTATCCAGTAAATGACTTTCAAAAGGAACTAACGGTTGCTAGTAAAAAACGATGTTCAACTGAATGGACTCGAAGTATGCAAAATTCTTATTACTTTCCCCATAGTAAAAGCATAATGTAAAATAGGCTAAGACAGACAAGTTAAGACACTCCAATCCCTAGTTTCCGCAGGATTTTCGAAACATTTTGTGTTGGAAGGCGGAATTGAAAGCGTCACTCGTTAGTTTTTTACAACAGAAAAATATATTTTCCCGAGAGGAATCACACGTACAAATGTCATGTATGTAACTTTGACAAACATATTTCTTTTAAATTTGTATCCAAATGAGTAAAATTTTTAAAGTACCTCGTAAATAATAGTAGCTTTTCTGTTTTGTTGATTTGCCAAAAAATAAAATAAAGTCACTTCGTTTTTAAATAAACAAAAATAATTAAAGCTGTCACAATTCTCTATATACATATATGTTTGTTCATTAATTATTTCTGAAACATTTCTTCTTCGATACATTTAATTAAAATTATATTTTAATTTAAATGTTTAATATCCACCCAGTAGTGCGCTGTTTCTACATAGTTTAATGATTGTAGTCTAGATTGATTTCAATCTGACTCGGTAAGGTATATAATTTGTCTAGGATTAACTCACTCGTGTTCTAGTAAAACAAACAGTGATTCATACGTATAATTTAAAAGATTGTAAAGTTTCCAGCAAATTGTTAGACATAAGGTCATTTAGAAGTTTAAATATTTTGTGTTATTTGATGTTTAAATAACCACTAGTATTCTAAAACTATTCTGATAAATTTTTATATATCTCTTAAATTTTACTTGTCACACTGTCTACGCAATATTTTTCTTTTTATGTAACCGAACCTAATATCAAATTATGTATAACTTGACTTCAAAAGCTTTTTCATATGAAGCATTAATAAAAATATATCAGAAACCACTCTTGGCGAAAATTGTGACTAGTGACTATTTTGAATAGTTATTTATTATAATTATTCTATAATATATATTAATTAAATAACATTGCTAAATTGCACATTTAATTACTGGCCTTTTAATTGTTACTTTAAGTCTAATAATAATATGATTATAGTCTTTTGCCAATATAGAAGTTATATGACAATAAATTATAAGTAAATAGAAGTAAATACTACGATAGGCTGTATTTTGATTCACATTAACATGATTTCATTTGGAAATGAACCGTTTAAGATTTAGGGCGTAACCAGCGCCATCTACAAAGTACCCTCCATTAAAATATAAATACACCGCCTGCAATAAATATTCTACTGGTATATATGCTAATGGGTTGAATGCAATTATTGCAGTTATCTATACGAATAGAATATAAATCATAAATCAATGGATTTATTTCGCCGTAAGCATGCGGAGGCGCCTCACTTCAAGCTTCGTACGAGCAGGACATCGTTACGACCGATTTACACGCTCTTAACCCACTATTTTATGTATAGGTTCCTGGTATTCGTACAATTCTTACAAATTAAAGGCCGAGTGAAATTTTGTGTGGTAAAGAATCTAGTCCTAAAATTATTTTAAATAAACTTTTTAGTTTGTAATTTTAATTTACATTTTCACATTTTTGTTGCTTAGCTTGATAAATTTATGTTATTCGTTTTCCTTCTTAACGCAATCATCTTAACGCCACACTATGTCAAATATCTTAAATTGAGATTTAAATATACACAATAATAATAATAGTTACTATTTCATTGTGCTCTTTTTGTTCGGTGAAAATGAAAAAAATAATGATAAAATATGTAAAAGCTTTAAAGCTTTTTTATTCATAAAGTTAAAAACTTCTTGACATAATTTTATTTTAATAATAAAAGGAGTTTATGAGTAATTTTTATATTATAATATTTTCATGAACGCCACAATAAATTAAGATTATAAGAAAAATTATTTATATATTTTTTACATGCTTACATTACAGTGGTTTCACTAATGGTTGCTCTAAATACGAGGTCTTTTAAGCTTAAACAAAAGTCAGGCGCCTCTGCACAAAAACTCATTTAGCGAAATTAACGACCCGTTTCGTTAGCAAGGAGTCTGAACCCAGCTAGGAGGTGTATGAAAGGAAATTTTTAAATATTTTTCACTCACAAAATTGTGGACAAATAATTTTAGGTACAATTTTTGTAAAGTTAATATGTGAGTAAAGTTTTACCAAAACGTCAAAAGGCTATTGTATGGCTACTCGTAACGCCTTGTGATAGGTACTTTGTAAATGAAAAGCTTTATTTTTCTGCAATAGCTTACATACATAATAATTCATTAAAAAGCTTTCCCAGAATATAAACCTCTGCCATAAACTTAACAACTGAATATTTTTTATAATTATTCTTTATAAGATGAAGTTAGTGTCACGTAGCATGTTTTAATTAGATACAGCTTCACAGTCGCTTTTGTCCATAATTACAAAGCATGGAGTTTGTTTAAAACTCATTATAATTCATATTTATGAGGTCCTCAGAAGCAACATAGCAATTAAGTAATTACTAGAGACAATTGTATTAAACTATTTTTGAATGTGATCTCAGCTCGTAAATTATTTAAATATGTGTACTCACATGTCGTAATGACATTCCTCAAAATTTCATTCGAATTAAGAAGAAAACATGAGTAAAGTAAGAAATGTACTTTGCATAAGATTTCGTAAAATATGAAATAAGCGACCAATCGTATATAGATGATAGAAGAGATGGTTAAAGAAGAAAGTTGTATGATTTATTTTCGGGATTTATCCTTTTATCTTCCGTCTCGTTACTGCTAAAGCGCTCTATGCGCCTAAATATGCAAATAATAACTATAAGTATATTCTAATATTTAATTTGTTGTAACGAAGAACGTGCTCAGATGGTTTGTGCACATCGAAGAATGAGTGATAAAAGAATGGTAAAAAAGATATGTGAAACAAAATAAAGTGGTAAGGGAAGTAAAGGGAGACAGGTTGACTTTCGATAACACAGATATCGAAAATACGAGAAAGGTCACGTAAACAGCATGAAGACTCCCCAAAGAGCATATGAAGAGGTTAATGACAGTGAACGAGGCGAAAGAGGTATGAATAGTATAAATTCTTTATTTTAATTTACTTTTATACCAACATTATGGAAATAAAATCTTATACTAACAATATATCACAAAATTATAGTTTCTTCTAATTAAATAAATGATATTAATATTAATGAATAAGGTGAAACATGAGATCGAGCACGAGAACAATTTGCAAACATTGCACAATGCAAGCCGTTATGCGCCGTGAAGAAACTTTTGTACTATCGTTACTAGTTAGATATGAAAGATAACATTTAGATAACTCCTTGAAAATAGATCACGAGGTAAACGACTTATTATGGTTTTAAGATAATAACCATTGTAGCTCAGTGGGACAGCGTTCCTCTGTAAAAGCGATTATGGATTCGATACCCGTTCAGGGGAACAAGTTAATTTAATTTGCTTTGGTGACACTAAAATGAAGTTTTGAGTATCGTACTATTGAAATCAGGAAAAAAGTAGAGATCGGAGAATCGAGATTTAGAATTTTCACTGCCTACTAGATGATATTGGAAAAAAAGTTAAAAATAAAGCGTAGCTGACAAAGATGAACCATAAAAATGCGACTATATGTGTCATGGCTAAAAGTAGCATATAAACAGAAAAAAAGAAAATGGGCCTTAACTGATTTGAAAATTAAGTGTCAGATTCAAGTAATTAACAGTTGATAATTGAATTAAAGTATATGGCAATGTTAGTGTGTGTGTGAGTGAGAGAATTACATTAACTTTCAAAATCACATATGTGAAGAATTGCTTGAAAATCGTCATTTTACCCATATATTTTTCCTAAATAAATGAACATATATATGTCAAGGGGACAAAACTGCGGACGGATCCTGAGTATTCTGAACAAATTTGCAAAAAGCTTCATTCTTAAATACTTCTTAAATTTTGGAGCTTTTAAAATACATAGCCTGTTGATTTAATCGTTACATTTAAAGTGAACGTCGCTCGTTGTTTTATTAAACAAAGCAAATAACCGAGATGTGTCACATTACATCCACTTTGTGTGTTTGCTTGGCTATTACGATCAAATAACTAACTTCTGGTAAGGCGAAGACAAACACCGGGCCCTGTTTACATTGGGAACGATAAAAGACAGGAAGATATAAAATTTTAGTCACTTCCTTGATATACATAATACATATGCTAGATTTTGACATTGCCCTTTGATAAATAATAAAATAAGATAAAATATAACAAAAATTTATATTCAAAATATTAATCGATTTTAATTAATAATTACATAAAATTACATAAAATATAAAAGTTGCAACATGAACATAGTTTTGATATTTGGGTTTTTTTTTTCCGAATAATTGAAATGTAACTTTTTTGTATTGAATCATGCTCATTAATAAAAAGCAGTAGAATGATAAAATATTATAATGATTAAATATTAATTTGACTGGCATTCGAAACCGTGAACTGTTGAAAATAAGGTTTTCAATAAAACGTTTACTTACCTTTACTTCCTGGAATAGTTTCGATTGAATATTATTGAAAACTATAGACGTAGGGCCAACAATTTCAATGAGAAAACAACGACATTTCTTCAGTATGTTCGCTTCATGTTAGTACAAGGCAAATAATAAATTCTCGTATTTGCTGAGAAAACCATTGTGACATGGGCGTTTATTCTTTACACAACTACGAGCAACATACATATAGACTTTGCAATTTAATATTACCAATATTGTCACTATCGGTGTTATTTTTAAAGTAAAATTTAGTATAAAATGATAATATATATTTATAAGATACATTTGATGAAATGTTTATTAATAATTAAGTGCTATTTGGTCATCAAAAGGCTAGCACTAATGTAACAAAAATAAATCTAAAAGAAAACGAAAAATGACGATTACGAATTACTTTTCTTATCTATATTTCTTTACGTGTATTTCAGTTATATACATTATTTTCTAGTATATTTTGGGCTAATTTTTGTTTTTATCAAGTAACATTAAGTATTATATAGTACGAAAATTTGTTTTGTTACAATAAATTAATAATATTTACTATATTAATATTAAAATATACAACTTCTGTTCCTCATCTATTTTTCTCAGGAACGGTCGTAATACTATGTAATACAACGCGATGGCGCCGACACGATGCGCCCGATTGAACCGCATAATTGCTGTTTACTTAAATCACTCGGAATACATGCTTAGTGGCATTTACGACAGTGTTTGGTTAGTAGCTAAAAGAGGAGAGTGGGATAATCGGTCCTTCCACGATTTCCGCGACAATTAAAAAGTTATCGGTATTTAAATAAATATTAGTAAATAGTACATTTTAAACAGATTTTGCATTATTATTATAGTATATATTTCTATTTTGATGCGTTTCAATAGCCCTTAGTAATTTCAAATGAACATTATCATTTGTAGTATATCATTTATGCAAATATTAAAATTAAATATTGGCTTACGTTATTTTAAGTTTAAAATCAACACTCGAAGATAGTAAATAATACATTGACTGTCGCAAGATGCCGCACGCGCCATTCGTTCTGTAAATTGTCAATATTAATAAATATCTATTTAATCATCGGGTTTGACGTAAAATACGTAAATTTATTTACAGTTATCAGTGTAATGATCCTCGTTGGTAATTTAACAAAGATGCCTTGTATTGTGGAACAGGTATTCTACTTTATTAGAGCCAAAAACAAATTTATCATTAGAATAGCTTTGATTTAATTTGAATAAACTTTAAATATGTAATATAAATATTATAAGTCGTTGACTCTTGTAATAAAACCTAACTTGGAAAATTTTTATTTTTTTATAATGACAATATAAAGTCACTTACTCTCTGATGAAATGTGATGTTAATCAACACTGAGGATAGTATTTTATTTTTTAAAAATATGAGTTATACATAAAATCCTGAACTTTTACATAATATTATTTTTCTGTATGTTTTTACGTCATCTGGGTCGAAATCGATATATTTAAATTTTTAGGGTAGTCAAAAACGATTATTTATGCAAATTTTTTAATTATGTTTCTACGTATCAAACAAATTTAAAGACTTTCCCATTCCAAAATAAATGTGAAAGAATATTTTCATAACCTCAATTCGAAATTAAAATTATAGCGATAAAAAATTTATACCAGTAAATTTGAAGGGAAAAAAAAATATTACAATTAAAATGAGTGCCGTCATAACATGTTCACTACTTTGCAAGTTCCAATCCCTTGAGTAAACGCTAATATTTTAAATATAGCTTAGATTAAATTCATTCTTGAAATCATCTAAAACTAGGACTTGGATAGGAAATTGGATAGGTAATATGTGTCTTGTTAAAACTAGCTGTTAAATATAAAAATATATAACAATATCGAAGGATTGTTAAAGATTTAATCATCACTAAAAATATATGTTTATTGTCATTATATCAATATTATAAATTGTTAAATGATAGCTCTTTATCAAAATGGTTCCGGCATGGGGTCGCTTACCGGAAATCTTGTCCCCTTTCTCACAAGATTGTTTTCAATTGGATTATTATTCATAAGCATTGGCTGGCTTATGAAGAGAATATTGATTCTCATTAGCAATTTTTTTTTAAGTTTTTATGACAAATTGTCAACGGATGCATTTTTTACTTTACATTATTTGCAACATCGCAAACTGCATTTTAGAAAAATTATATAGTACACGTAGCTTAGATAAATAATATAATTCTAGTCATCCGACGTTTTTTTGTTGATTTAGCTAATTAACTTATTTTTTATAGATTAGCTTTCATTCCTTAAAATTAGTTTCGGTATTTTTTGTTATGATAATATTTTATTGGTAATTTTTTATAATTATGCTAGAACTATATGGTTCTAAATCAGGTGTAGTCTGTAAAATCAATTATAACATTGCATTTTATCCAGATCTATATTATCTATATAACAAAAAAAATCGTTCAAATTTGCCTAGACAAGATATGCATACAAGACAAATAGGAAGACAATATCTTAAAAATCACTGGTTTAGATTATAATATAGATGACTTGTAAGCTTTTAATTAAATCATCAACATAAATATAATGATAAGAATTTTATTTTTTATACTATGCATTTGCACTATAGTTCTTTTTAAGCTTGTGTGAAATAAAACAAAACACTAGGAAGTAGTATCTAAAAACACAATTACAAATATAGTATGTATGTACTTTAATAAAATTTAAAAAGTTTTTATTTTTTAATTATAAAATGTAGACTACGTAGTAGAAAAAATACGGAAAAATTTAAAATGGATAATACAATTTTAAAAGCTTAACTATAACGTTGGCGTAGTGGACAGTATTTGACTAAACGCGGTGCATCTGCGTGCAATACCCACTCGCAAGAGTTAATAAAATAAATTAAATTACATGGTTACTTAATGTTTGTAAAGAAATGGTTTAATAAAAATAACAAGCTATTATTTAAAAAATAATATTTTAGCTTGGCTTTAATATTGTCTTTTGAAATAGTACTACATAAGCTTAAAGGTAATTTATTGATTAATCTTGGAATACGGTAAGCAGCAGTACGTTCGCCGTAAAATACTTAGCTTAGCTTAGCTCTTATTATTTTATATTTACTTAAGTATTATGTATTGGATTCACAAAGTTTCTGTATTAATATGGTTGTAATAAATCAGAGGCAAGAGATAAAAAATCTACTTAAGTCAAAGAAGTAACGACGGAAATTAAACTACGGCACGAAAGTCAAAAGAAAGACATAATTTTAATACGTTCGATTCATTCTACTAACCTTATGTTATGGTAGTCTTAAATGCGATACATGAACAAGTGTTTGTTTTGACATATACATACAGATAGATAAATAAGATTAATATAAATCTGTCAACTCTATGTAAAGAGAGAAATAAGTAAAAAAAGTGGCAGAGTGTAAAACAAACTCGCCTATGAAAGATTCCGTATTAACAAGCTATTTATCATATTGTGTGAACCACCAAATATAATCCAAATGTTTTGATAATAAAGTGGTTGGATGCACAGACAGATCCACTTAATTTAAATATATACAACATATATAATACATACGACATATTGGTATGCAATGCTATAACATTTTATTGCACAATGAAAACACTTTAAGGGCAGTTAAATTGATATCAATATTGGAAATTTGATTGATTCTCTGAAATTTATTGACTTTCGTACGAAATTAGTTCAAATACCTAATAACAATTACGTGTTCACATCCCAAGTTATAATCTTTGTAGTAATATAAAAAGACCTACTTCTGTACAATTAGTAATTAAGTCAGTACTTAATTTTTATACTTTATACTAAAAAATCCAAACAAATTTGAAGAATTTTCATAATTTAAAATAAAAGTAGAAGATGAAATAATGTTAAAAAATTGATAAAAACCAAGAGATATTTATAAAACGCTAGTAGATATTCAAAACTAACAAATTAAAACTGCTCATGAAATTTTACTACACTTACAAGCGTTTCGTCTACAAACTTACGTCAGACGTCGCGTTTTATATTACACGTATGTATGTTTGTGCGTAGTTATTTTAACCAATTACATGATCTGTGTCATATACACAGTATAGTCTGAATGCAGTGTGAATGTATGCCCTATATCGGTGACTGGTGATCCGAATAGTCGCGCCCGTGTTGCGACAACTTTGACAAAGACTGCCTCTTTGTCACTTTTCACATACTGGTCGGTTAATTGTTAGTTTTGGCGTTTTGTACACAAATACATACATGTGTTTATGCCATTGTCAAATATTGCAAAATAGCATATATTTCTAGGTTGTGTATTTAATTTTATATGTGGCTAATTACTAATATTTATTATAAATAAATATTTAAAAGTTGTAAGCAATTTTAAATTAAAAACTTCACAATACAAATATATAATTAAACATGGCATATATATGTATATTTTTAAACATTAGCAATAATTTAAATATATACTAATATACCATAAATATAAAAAATACATACTAAATGTATATATAGCCTAGTTTCATTATGATAATTCAAGTAAAAAAATAATAAAATAACACTTAGTTACCTTGTTGCGTATTGTATTATTTATATAAAGAAATTTATTTCAGGCAACGGGGCTGCTTCATGGTAATTAGAGGTGTCATTCAATGTCGACACCAAAACGAACATAAGACGCAAACTGTCCTACATATACCACACTATACACAAAATAATAATTTAAGCTAAATAACAAATTAGTATTGCATATAATATATCCAAGGAATATGTATTTTTTATTACTTTAACTTTATAAATATAAATAATTTGATTTTTCCTTATGTATTATGATGAAACATACTGTTAATGTTTTTCGGATTGAAAGTTTTTTTTATTGTTTAAAAATAGTAATGATCGAAAAATACTAATATTATTGTGATAAAGCGTGGGGCGCTTTGTGTCATATTTTCCTATTGAGTTGGTCATCCTTTTTCCTTACCCTTCATATTCAATCTCTATAAATATGCACAATATAGTTTCATTTTCGAAAAATATGGCACAAAGCGCCCCACGTTTTTTCACAATAATATTGGTACTTTTCGATGTTTACTGTTTTTAACTTGTTTCAAGAATTATTGTTTACTTTTTAGTTCTATATACTTAAAAAAGCGTGTTGTTTAGTTTTTTTTAATTATTTTTTTTTGAGTACTGTCGTGGAGCACAGGCGTGACATATACCTGTAAACGCGACGGTTTGAGGATCCGATCTCCACCTGGGAAGATAGATTTTATCATTTACATTTTCTTTGCGAAACGATACTAAAATTATTATTAAGAAATCACCTGTCTTTGAAAATATTACAGTACACCTACTGTTGAGATTCAACTTTCTTCGACTTCCACTTATTTTAGATATACTGCTTGCTTAAACTAAAAAAATCATTTATAATCAATTCAATTATAATCGAATCACTTGTGTGACAACACTAACGATGACGTCACTTAATATTTACCTATATTATGACAAATAACGCTAATTTTAAACGCGTAAAAGATACTATTTATAGTTAGTTTCATAACGTTAAGGAATGTTAAATACTTCGTTGTTTTCAATATTCTAAGTATATGAGCATTAACAATTGGGCATATTGAGATTATGTTTAAAATTGTTGCTTGAAACAATGAATTAAAAAATTATAAATAATTTTTGTGCTTGGGACATAACTGTTAGTTAAACTTTTTTTTATGTCTTTACGCTTTATACCGCACATGGCGGGGTAGGCAGAGAGAACTGTGGGAAACCATAGGAACCTAGTGTTAAGACACTACGTTTGCTTAGTCCCTGCTTCCTCCGTCCCTGCATCTTCGAGGCAAAGTAATGCATCATGCAATAATAAAATCCATCTTCCCCGAGTGGGAATCGAACCTACAAACCGTCGCGTTTACAAGTAGACGTTTCGCCTCTGCGCCACGACGGTCGTTTTTACTTGACGGTAAACTTAATGTTAACTGGTAAGAAGACAAAACACTGCATTGGTGCTTTAATTCATTAATAAATGGAAATCTAACTTACAACGTGTGTTTAACTGAATGTCGTGCTTTACCTAAATATGGCGTAGAAATAAGAATAATAAATTCATTAAAAATGAAAATAATAATCCGCAGTAATGGGTACTTGCTTTCTGGCCTGGATGGCCTAACTTAAAACTTAGCCAAAGAATTTAGAGCTACACTTACAATTTTTCGTCATTAAATAAATTAAAAATAAATATTAAATTAATAATAGCATAGAAGTAAAGGAAAATTATAGTAATTGTCGCCAGACTATTGTATCGCATTTTTAATTTGCTATAACGTCCTTCAATATAAGGCAATAAAAATATTTGCCGGTGAAATCTATGCAAAACGGCCATCATCTTTATGAATATAGCCTTGAGCCTCTACGTTGACAAGACATTGACCGCTGATTAATTTAACACATTCAAATTTTTTAGTGCAAAGTCGTTAGCATTTCATTTTAGTAGTAGTCGTTTTATGATACGCATAAGAAAATCAACTTGAGGTCACTTGACGTTGATTTATTAAGGCCTTTGTCGTAATATTTTTCTTATAAGTTTTAGAAAAAGATGTTTTGCTCTAAACAGGAAATATTTAAGTTATTTAGAAACAATATGTAAATGTTTTTAAATAACTTAAACCGTCGTGTCGCTGAGGAGTCTAGCGTCAACCTGTAAACGCGATGGTTTGTGGGTTCGATTTCCACTCGGGGAAAATGGATGCTTCTATTTCCATTTTCTTCGCTCTAGAAACTAAGCAAAGAGCGGCGTTGAGTTCCGCCACTCAACACGCAATGCTTAAAAAAAGGAAGAAAGCTTGGACGGTGAAAGCAGGGACTAAGCAACTGAGTGTCTTAACACTAGGTTCCTATGGTTCCTGTAGTTCCCTCTGTATTCCTATATTTTATTTTCCCTCTGTATTTTATTCATGTGCAGGATTAAGCGTGAAGGCATAAAAAAAATATATGCAAATGTTATTCAATATTTGAAGTTAATTGTTCAAAATAAACAATATATGAACGTTACCTACAGCATCGCTCGTGTAAGTCAATCGTGATCATGTTCACACGCCTACCCTCCGAGCTATGCTGATAATTCTCACATTTGCTCCAATACAATAACCATCAAAGAATCTCTTCCTTATAACTTGAAATGTTACGGCATTAACTTTTGTTGTTATTTGTATACACAAATGTTTGTTGGTATTTGCATACTTGTGTGTTGTTTTGAATCCATTCATATATAGAGTCGTAAAAATATATCGAACTGATGATTACTAAATACATTTTCTTTTAATTTTAGTCTTAAGATAGTTACTTTTAAACAAAAAGAATTAATTGATTGTGTAAAAAAAAGATATAAATGATGAATGATATTAAAATATAATATATGCTTTAATGAATATAAACCTTTATTATATATTTAAACGGCGTTGGAAGCAAGCAAAATAACAGCCCAAGGGACTACATTAGAACCTTAATAGAAGCTTTATAATTTAGAAACAGGAACCGTTGGGGAAAATGAATGGACAAGTGAACTGACAGCGGTGTTACAGATTGTGGAATTTCTCTTCATCATTACCTTGAGCATTTACTTGAATAAACATTGTTTTCTTGATTAATAAGTATTTTAAAAAAAGTAAGATAAAGGTAAATAATTTATTGTATAAGACTTAACTACACAAACACATTTTCGATTTTTTGATTTTGAGATTGAGACTTAAAGAGATTTTGAGATTTTGAGGACCGTTGTGGCGCAGAGGCGTAAGCATCTGCCTGAAAGCGCGACGGTCTGAGGGTTCGATTCCCACTCGAAGAAGATGGATTTTTCTATTTCCATTTTCTTCGCTCTGGAAACTAGGCAAAGCCCGGCCTTTAGTTGAATGCTCCGAAAAAACAGCGTAAAGCGGGGATGGAGAAAGCAGGGACTAAACAGCAGAGTTTCTTATCACTAGGCTCATATGGCCCCTGCAGTTCCCTCTGCCTACCATGCAATATGCGGGATAAAGCGTGAAGGTATAAAATAAATAATAAAAGTTCTTAAAATGCATAAGGCAAGTACTTTTTAGGGTTACACAACGCAAAATAAGAGATCGTCAACTTTCCCTGAAAGAATCAAGTTGAAATTCATACTAAATATCTTCATCAAAATTTATGGTTCTAGGCATAGTAAAAGTTCTAAATCAACGAAATCAAAAGATAAAAACGTCTATACTTCATTCTTACCGTAATCTATATAAATCAATGTCATGTCAATTTTTATCATGTATATTTTTCAGAAGTTATATGCTGTTCCCTGTATACATATAGTTTTAATACGCTATATACAAAGCCGCTTTTGAAGCATATATTATAATAACACTTAATGTGATAGTTTCGCTTATTATAGATAAGTAAATTATTATCTAATTAGAAGCCATCAAGATAACATAAGCATATCAGAGAGACCACCCGTGACACAACCTGCATCCGGAGTTCTATTAAAACGGTATAAACCAAATATTAATATTGATTTATAAAAAAAATAATCCCGATAAATGTGTATCATCACTATCATGATTTAGACGTTATAAGAGGTGAGATTAGATTATTATTCTTTCTCTGTGGTAAGATCTTTGGCCAACGTGACAATTTTTTCTTTTTATTTGTTTTGAGTGAGTTTTCACTCAAGTTTTCAACTTAGCAAATATTTTTAAGGAAGAAGTATTATTTCTAGTTTTTAAGAGATTGTCTTCTCTAATAAGATAAAATATAATAAGCGGCTCTGAGATGTATGTATGTGTATCTGGAACCTTTCAAAGTTAAAAATCTCAATATTTTTACAATATATAAAAATAAATGAAAATAATGGGTGCACTAAAATTCATCTTTAATAAAACGCTGATTTATTTGTAAACCTAAGAAAAACCATGTTCAGTGTTTTAAAATTTGACATGTTAGTAAAACACTGAAAAATTATGTCCGGTCAACACCATTTTAAAAACATTAAACAGAATCGATATTAATTTTGATTGTATTATAAAATATTATATGAGGCCTCTGTGGCGTCGGCGTCTAAGTTGTGTGACTGTAAACGAAATGAACGTGGATTCGATTCCCAGAGAAATATATATTTTTTTATTTTCTTTATAGCTTTACACTATTATAGCAGGGTAGGTAGAGCTTTCCGCCTTTTTCGAGGAACTACGTGTTCAGTGGTGGAATTCATCGCCGCGTTTTGCTTAACTGCCAGAGTGAAGAGACTAAGCAAGTATAGACTAGAACTAGACAAGAAATAGACTAAATTAAAAAAAATAGAAATAATATAAAAAATAGAATAACTAGACAAGATTAGAAATAGAAAAAATCCATCTTCCCGGAGTGAGAATTGAACCCACAAATCATCATGTTTTCAGGAAGGTGCTACGCCTCTGCGCCACGAAGAGCTCTATATATTTATAATATAACTTAAAATAACATAAATTATTTTCCACTCTTATAGACAAAGTATCTGGAAATGTGAAGTAGGCAGAAGGTAAGATTGGGTTCCTTCGACCACTCTTCTTTGTGGGAATAACTAGCACAGGAAATTTTTAAATGTTAATTGTTCAAAAAATAAGAATTACATACCGTTGTATGTGGCTTAAACCTAGCATTGTAAAGTTTTTTTCTCGTGTATATTACGTCATCATACATAACACAAAACTATTGAAATTGTTTTGACTACTCACATAAGTCACTAAGAGAAATGACTAAGGCTTTTATAAACACTCGTAATGAAGCTAATTGACTGACGATGTATAGTTGTATAAAACCTTATTAGAGAATTTAAGTATTGTATCAGATCGTATTTAGAATTTATAATAAATACCCTGTCTTTAATTTCTTTACATTTGACTTTGGACTTTACTTTTAATATAGGCTCCGATAGTTTTTTGAAGTTATTAAATTTTATAGTAACACAATGATAGTAAGACAAAGCACAGCGTTAAGTTTCGTCAATATATATCAATTTCATTCAGTTGCATAGAGAAATATGTATTTTTTTACTTTATAATAATACTAATGTATAATAATAATTACCTATTATTGTAAAATTCAAATGGACCTGTTCAAATAGACGTTTTTAATTTAAGCATAAAAAATAATGCCTATAAAATCAAGAGGAATGCATAAAATATCCATTTGGTGATCAAATCCTATTATAAAGGTCATAGATGACGGCGTAAATTTAGAAAACATGTTCACAAAACTCGGCCTAGTATTCTGTATTGTTTATATGTGTATTTTTGGAATCACTTGAAGCTAAAATAGTTTGCTTATTTTAAGTCACTTTTTATTTCGTTAGTTCTAATTTTAATTATATATTTACTCTCCTACAATATACTCATCATGGTATATACATATAGAAGTTTGTGACAATATTATTAAAATGCTTGCGTAAAATAGCGTTCAAAAACCTAATTTACATATAAAATATGCGTAAGCAAATTATTTAATAAATATATGCACATACTTCTCTCAACAATTCAAATAACAATAATTTAAGTTTGTGTTTCTCCTCCTCATAATCATTAATCAAGATTTATATTCGGCCAGTAATAGTAATTATAATTAATTATTTTATCACCTATCCGAGCGGCGCCTAAACCGACGCTTCCACTTGAGATACGGAGTCAGATGTTTTAATAAGAGTCCATTCAGCAATGCTATGCCATAGATTATTCAACTGAGTTTTTTTTATCTAAATCTCGTGTATATTAGTTTTTACTAATTATGATTCTAATTCTCTATCGTTTTATAATGTGTTTTTTTATTTTTTATTTTTACAGTTTCGTCAGAGATATGGAGGTATATATTTGTGTTTTATACTTTTTAAAACGGGTACTCTAAACTAAAGACAAAATGTTATGAAGTAAAATACCCAGGCTCAAACCCCCATGGCTTAAAAACGACAAGCGCTAACCACTAAGCCATACGTTCCAAGCTAAGTCATCATTGTTATACGAATAATCTCTTCATGCTTTCAGTATCTCTAGGTTTTCATTGTATTTAACATTACTTATGAAATGTCACTTAAAATATTCTATAAATATTTCTACAATTTAACAAGTACCTTTTATAAACGTATATAGAAATATAAGTTTTAATCCAGATCGTAACTTTGTTTAGCTTATATATTTTTTTAAACGAAATAGGGATGTTTTTACTTAATTATTTGCCAAATTCCAAAGGGCGAGAATAGTGTTATATTAAAGCATGTCACTCATGTTGGTGATGATGATGTTTTGGAAGGTCAACGTCTAAGAATAATAAACTAAATATTACTTATTAGTGACAATTACGTGACATGTATCGGACCACATGCGTAGTTGACACAAATTGAATGAGTCTGATTGTCGAACAGTCGTGATTGTGTGTCACAATTTATTTGGCGAACCCAATTGTGTTCTATCATCGTGATACTGAACTCACTTTACACTTATGTACCTCTTGACAACTTACAATTAAATTGTATACTCTGCTACATGTAGTGTATCAATCAAATATGTGTAATATATATGTATGTATGTTTAAAAAATATATCTATCTCAAATATAATATCGTAGGTACATTGTAATTCTAGGACTTGGCATTATTTTTATTGCAATAATCTTTAATAATGTGGTATTAATTATTTACAATAAATTTGGAAATCATTATCATTAGCTTATAAGAGTAACAATTTCCATGAGGCGCCGGTTCCAAGTCCGCTCTGTTTTGACTTTTATATGTTTAATACTTAAAGAACAATATTTAGAGATAACATAAAAAATTGAAAGCATATTTATTTAATGTATTTAATTAACAAGATTGGAACCGGCGCCCCACGAAAACCGTCCAAGAGCCCTGACTGCCAAGCCATTGGTCCTTATAAGGTTACGTCGAAATTCTTAAATATTTTACAACTTATTACTTATTACTTACCTTTTTACTATCTCTGTAGAGTGATTTTAACAAATTTCCGCTAACTAAATTTTATCTACTTGTTATATACTTCAAGAAATTTAATAGCAGTTGCTAATCACTTATAGAATTATTGCATTTAATTTAGATCGTAACTTGGCGTAGCTCACATATTTGTAAGGTTTAGTAAAGAAATTCTTTATAAAAATATTCTATTTTATAGAAATCCTAATAACAGCACATCATAGACAGATTTACACAAAATGATTATCACACTATGCATACATTGCGGCATGTGGTTCTTGGTTATTAATACTTATCTCATTTTCGTATGTAACTTAAAACTTCTCGCACAAGTAGGCCTCTGCCAGTGACAGCGATTGAAAGGTTCATTCAAATCGAATAAATTAATTTGCTTATCGATTATAAGTTAATCAATCAATTTTTTTCTCAGCTCACAAACCAGAACAGCATTGGCCATAACATCGAAATATTTATTTCTTCTATAATTCAAAATAATGTGTCTGGGATGGCGTAAAATTGATTAAATTACAGACCAGTCACAGACAACTGATATAAGCTTATAATACTAAGAATCGTCGCAGTGTAAAAATAGCGTCTGCTTGTAGAAGTGACGATTGGTGGGTTCGATTCCCACTCGGGGGAATGAATTATTTCATGAAATGCTTCAAAAGGTGTCGCAAAGTAAGAACGGAGTGTCTTAACACTAGGTTTCTACGGTTCCTGCTGTTCGCTTAGACTACCCTGCTATATAGCATATATAATATAAAGAAATTCTAACAATAAAATATTTAAAACAATATAATTATAATCCTTCGGAAATATGAAACTAAAATGTTGCTACGAATATTTTTCACAATTTTACATACCTATGACTTCTGATAGTATTAAAACGATACTTTATAGTCTACTTATACATGTACACATTAAATTCAAACATACAGAAGTATAATAATACGTACGTATATTGAAATCACTTTCAATTCAAAGTTATTGTAATGGATTTATTGCCTAATACTGTTAATAATGTGGTAGAGATGATCTGTGAAGTCATTATGGGTTCGGCTACATTAGGTCATCTATAGTAATACTGGGTATTTAATCTAGACATACTAACTTTTTATAGCTGATCGAATCTTTTAATTGTGTTTTTGTACTGTGAGAGACATTCATAATAACTACATTTCCGCATACTCATTTATATGGGAACTGTAGTCTATTGCCTATCCTATAATATATAAAAATGATGTCACTCTATGTTGTAAATCATAGCTGAGAGCCATTTTAATTATTTTTTTCTCAGTACACAACAAAATCGATTTCTACTAATATACGGTTGCATTTTTTGAACTGAGTATAGACAAAGTGATTCAAGAGCAATATTATATAAGCAAAATGGGTGTGCTTCTAACATATTAATAGTTATTATTTTTCTTAGGTTTGTAGCAGGGTAAGCAAAGGGAACCGGAAGAACCGTGTGAGCTAGTGTTAAATCTCTCCATCCTCGGTTTACGCTTTTCGAGACATTGATTGTTGAGTTGTGGAACTCAATACAATACTTGCCGAGTTGACAGAGCGAAGAAAATGGAAATTAAATAATTCATCTTCTCAGTGTAGGTATCGAACTCACAAGCGGTTACAGTAACTTACGTTTACAGGTAGACGCATCGCCACTGCGCTAAGACGGCCCTCTGGATAGCATAATACTACAATAAAATAAAAGATTAAAGCCGATTGTGAGAAATATATAGAAATGCACTTGATTATAGCACTTGAAAGTTACGTTTATATAGATTATATAATTTATTTGCAGAGAGCTAGTGAAATATGCAATTTACATACAAAACCACTGATAAACGAATCCCTAATGCTGCGGTCGTAAATCTAGTCCTGTTGCGATTTCTGGAACGTGTCCACCGATTGAATGGACAGGTAATAAATAAGGACACGTATTTTGACACCTCAGCATTTCTCTAAGGAATGTTGTTTATTGGAGCTATTTGAATTTCTTATAAGTATAGATTATGATTCTTAGCTTTTATTTGATATTTATAAATGTTTTTACAACAGTACATGCTACAAAGTGAATTTGAATCCAAAATGGGAGCGCAGAACATAATAATTAAGTTATATTTTCACTTCTTGATCTTACAGATTATTAGATGAACTGTTAGATTCATATATATTTCATTGTTAAATCGTTTTGCTTAAAATAAAAGTAAAGTACCAAACGTTAACTATAAGCGTGATAAACTAATAGGGCTTATTATTTTATGATTATATTGATTTATGAATATTTTTTGTATGGTATATCGGCATATTAGTATTGTAATTAGGTTAACTTGCAGATAGCCTCTAACATGACGGCAGTTAGCAAGGCACGTACCTACAATAACAGTAATCTCCTAGTATGTTTTAATGGAACATGGGCTTTATAAATTAGGAAAGCTCTTTAAACTAGTGAATGACATGGAATTAGTAAATCGGATCTGGATCGCCCACGAAAGTGCTCGTGCATAAATATCTACCACGCAATTATGCAATTTAAAACTAACAGAAATGAAAGTAGTATTATATTAATTGGGAAATATGATTGTGTTTTAAAAATTATAAATAAATATTCTAAACGTGTATTTAAATAAACAAATATATTTATGATTTTTCGCGTATTATGGGGAAAAATGGGAGCTTAATGCTAGAACACTGTTCTCCACAACCCATTGTATGTTAAGTCAAATCGTACTAGCGAAAAAATAATTTATTTTTTATGTCTTCTTTATCCTGTATATTGCAGGGTAGGCAGAGGGAACAGCAGGAACCATAGGAAGCTAATGTTAAGACACACCATTGCTTAGTCCCTACTTTCTTCGTCCCCGTTTTCCGCCATTTTCGATTCATTGCGTGTTGAGTGGCAGAACTCAACGCCGCGCTTTGACTAATTTCCAGAGCGAATAAATTAGAAATAGAAAAATCCATCTTCCACGAATGGGAATCAAACCCAAAAACCGTCGCGTTTATAGGTAGACGCTACGCATTTTCGCCACGACGGTCCTCGTGTGTTCCCGAGTAGAAATCAAGCTAACAACCTTCACGTTTAGAATCAGGTCACTATTTTTTTTTTCTTTCAACAATTTCAAAGCACATATAAGATTAGTATTAATTGTGCACGATTTTACGTTTCGTTACACTTCAAGCACGATGTATGACGAATTTTAAACATTATTGTAACTATTTAAAGTAATGAAACCATGACGTTAATATGTTATAAACAAACAAAACCGTCTAAATATACATATAATAAGCTTTATTATAGTTAAGCTATAATGATATATATTTATGATACACTTTTATGTTTCTTTTAATTTATTTATTATTTATTTATTAATAAAAAGCGTATAAATATGACATAATAATGATAACGATAGAAGTTAAGTGAATAAGTGTCAATCCAGCGACTTACAATTGTAACTTATAAGCTGTTAATAAAATTTGAGCCTTTTTATGACCATATTATTTGTTTTAAATATAGTAGTTTATAGTCGTTATAATAAATATTAATAACGAATACTGAATCCCTTGCCCTATAATAATAAACAGTATGTATTGAGTATAATATATTAAATATTTTAAAATTACTTGTTGGTTTAAGTTAATTATAAAGCTATGTTTTTAAACAACTGCTGTGATTTCTTTTCTACATATATTTTTTGTTTCACTTTCTTAAATTCTGGTTAATTCTAATTTTGATTATTTATTTTTATTAAATATTTTATATAAAAAGCTCTATATCTGTATAATAAATAATATTACGTCGTACTATTTAACTGTTATTGAATAAAATTAGCACCAAATAGATAAAAATAGTGAATGTATGATAAATAAAATAAACCAAAGCTACTCTAGCAGTACTTACATAAATAAATAAAATAAAAGGTTTCCTTGGTGATCCATGATGACCTTAGTTCTAAATGACTTGCTCACTTTACTGTCAAACACAGATTCACTATAAAGTCAGTACACACACAACAACACTAAATATTATATGTTAACGAGTTTTTGGACAATTTCATTACGTGACACCGTCTCCTGTCATCTTACTCGGGTCTTCTTACAGCATCGTTAAGAATCTGTAAAGAAATAAATTTAATTTGAAAAAAAAAAAGTAATTAAGAAGTGTAGGTAATTATTGGATTTACAACTATTTAATATAATATTGTGACTGAAATCTGCCTGTAAAAGCAACGGTTGCTTCGATCTTCATTTGAGGAGAATTTCTAGTAGCTTTGAAAGAGACAAACCTCGGCGTTCTAAAATAGGATACAAGATTGTAATATGGAACTAGATGAAGTGACGAGAATAATATAAAAATACATATATAAAATACATATATTATCGTACATATTCGGAAACAACGTAGTCGCCTTGAAAATTACACAAATATGATTATAACTTGATATGAAATTATGAGACCATCATGGCCCCCTACTGATAGCGACTTATAGTAAAATTACATTTGATACATAGTCCATGGCAAACTATATGTTTTGAGAATACCCACCACACAACGTTTCGAAAATAAAGCGTAAAGAGAGAAACAAACTGTCCTAACATTTACATTGATATAAAAAATAGCCATTACAAATTCTTTTATTTCTTATAAGATTCACTTCAAAACTAATAGTATTTATATCACAGTGCCATACTATACTATAAAACTTATTAAAATCCAATCCAATTTCTGTCGATGCTTACATTTCTAAAAAAACAGAGGCCTCTATACAAGAACACCTCTTTCTACTATTAAGCGTGCTATATGCCAAACTCAACAAATCATCAAATGTTTAAAGGTTAAAGCTTACAAATATCCGAACAAGTTTCAATAAACACCATTCAAAAGAACGCCGATATGCCTTTGATGATCCCTGAAATTCTCTAGTACTCGAGCGCGTGTCGGAACTAAAAATAAGAATCTCAGATCCATCAATATCTGACGTAAAACAAATAACTCACTATATAAATCGTGCAGTGATCTTGTGGAGATCAGCTTCCCACAAGATTAAAACTGGTTTATTTATGTATATATTAAAATTATAGTGTCCTGTTAGTTCATCCAAAATTTATATAAAAGCTTTTTTAAATGAACAACTCCTTATTTAGTGAATTTTACCAGCGAAATATACAAAAAATGAGTATAAAGTATATATTATATTATTAAGTAAAGTTACATATAGTAACACATATATTTAAAATTAATGGCTTATAATTATAAAGGTGATTTAAAACTTGCTCTGAAAAGTCGTCATCGTCGACGTCAAAAAGTCGTATCAAAATCAGATCAGTTGTTATCACAAAATCGGTTTGTTACTTGGCAATTTATTATATGAGTATTTTACATGCTAAGAACCTACTTTTATACATAAACGTTTTTAACGACGTTCTACCAGTTAATTTAATTGGCATAGACTTGACGAATGGATAATTGCTCGCTGAGTGCTAAAGTGTTGTTTATGCGGTTATCTGGTTGTTATAATATTATAACGTTAAATGAACGAACGAAATAAATGCTTTTTCACTTAATACTGTACTATATATGTGTGTGTAATCGTGAAAAAACTTTATAAAGATAAACTCACTAAATTGAACTACAGAATTACAAATTCTTACTTTATATTATATACTCTATGAGTAAATAATATTGTAGGATATATCAGTCATCCAAAAAATATTTTCCCTAAAACATTATAATTGTTCTACATACATACATAAATATTTATATAAGAAAGTTATAGAAATTAACAAACTATGTTAAGCTTACCTATAAATTTGTATAAACTAATTTTTCCAGTTTAAATATTTGATTGCGTTTTTAATACGATTTAAACATTAATTATAATTTATAACTTAGTTATTTGGATTATAGCTGTCGATTTATCATAGCTCGCTTAACTGTTACAAATTTGTTGTAAATTCGGATGATTAATGTATGAAACAGAAGGCTGTTGATATGCATAAGAATTAGAAACAAAAAGAAACTAATCGGGATATGATTTATGATTATTACGACATCTCAAACATTTACGTTTTACTACTTTACCGCAACTATGTGAGAAATGTTTTAGGCTGGTCATGCACTATTTTTAAGCTTTGTATATTATAGCTATGGAAGTAATATGATGAATTTACAAATTTGTACACTATGTACAAGTCATGTTTTTTAGGGTAAGTAAATAAATTCGATAAACAATTTTACTTGAATATGTGCTTTTTGGTCATTTTTTTCTGTAATTTTATTTATTTTGGGAATTATTTAGAAAATGATTAGTGTGTGTTTAGTTATTTGACCAAATATTAATTAGACAATCGACTTCTCACCTCTTTGTCAAACATTTAACACGTTCATATATATTTTTTTATACTTTTACCAACTATGACTAGTAAAAACGCAGCCTTATAGGGCTAGCTTCCGAACATTATAAACAATGAAAGAAGATTAAAAACGTGTCAATATACAAATTGAAACGTCAGAAATATTGATTTGTTGTCGGTATACTCGTATAATGAAAGCTAGATGCCGTGTTGATGTATTTAGAATAATTGAGTTACGCTTACAACTGGTTGGATTCAAATTTATTCTTAGATCTGTGATGTAATTAAATTTATCTCGTAAATACCATCAGTATTGACTATTGACCAATGCTATTCTATGTAAAGAAATACGCATGGGAATATATAGTTAAATTACATACCATTTTTATTTGTAAATTGAATTCTATTGTATATAAACAAAAAAACTTATGTAATTTTTTGTCTTCTTCACTTTTCGCTAAAATTCTACAGATACTTCGTAGTAGAATTCAACGTTACACTTTGTACTTCCACAGATAGGACTTCAATAAAATAATTTATTCCCCCAAGTTGGAATCAAACTAACTCACTTGTCGTTTACAGTCAGAAGCTGTCACACAGCTGCCTCATTTGTCACTAATGTGATTTTTAAGATGACTTCTTGGTTTCCAGATACGTAAAGAAATATCTATTACAATCTTGTGTCGTAACCTAGCTAGGTTGCCTAACGTGGTTCGAGGACATATGAAATTTTTTTTATTTACATTTTCCTTTAGCTAGAATTTGTATCAAAACATATGGCCACAGTCGGAAAAAAAAGCCCTACGATAACGTTATCAAAACATAGGTGTAGGAAGTCAAACGCTTTAATATTTTAATTTCTTTTTGCTTATTATAAAGTTCTATTTTACAACTAATACATTATAAAGATGAACAGACAATCATTTAAACATAGTATTCTGAAGTAAATAAACTCATTTATCCATATATGTATATAAAAAAGTTTATATATGTTATAAAACAAAATAAACATACATAACAGATATTCAAATGCGATAGTAAAAATAAGATATGTGACATTTATTGTTATAATGTAGGCTAAATTGAATGTTTAGCTTTGACTGTTGATAAAAAACAAACCGCAATTCTAAACCGCGATTTGAATCATGATTATAATAAACATCGTATAAAACTTAGAAAGCCAGTTGTTATCTCGACTAAACGTATTGAAGCTGTTTAATATGTGCATATACATATATAAAAAGATAACATTTAACATAATTGTCTATTTTTACTAAATATAATATATATATTAATGTACATATGCTATATTATATGTATTTATTAATAAAAATCACTAATTTATGGCACATGATAAATTTAAAGTATGGTTATTAACATATCTACCTAACTCGAGAAATAAATATTGAAGGTAAGAATATATTCTTTATTCTACATTCTAAAGCAGCATTTCTGTTACTTTAGCAAGCAGAGATCACAATACATGGTATTCTTCTATTTAATATTAATTAAATTATTATATATATATATATATATATATATATATATATATATATATATATATATATATATATATATATATATATATATATATATATATATATATATATATATATATATATATATATATATATATATATATATATATATATATATATATATATATATATATATATATATATATATATATATATATATATATATATATATATATATATATAATAAAATTTTTCAATAATGATCAATTTCTTCAACTTGGGAAATGAGATCAGGCTACAAAAAAAACAAACTCAAATAACTTGAAACAAATTAGACTATTGTATCAAATTAAATTGAGCACATTTATTCTCACTTACAGAAAATGGCTGAATTATTCAATTACATTAAAGATAATATATGTAATTGCACATTATTATACAAAAACTTAAAACTTGTAACATAATCTATATCCTAAAATAGAATGAAGATGAACGAATATAAGTATCTGAGTAATTGACTGGTCATTGATATTTTCACTTTCGTCAACAAACAGCTTAAAATTAGTGAATTTAATAAAATATAAATATAGGATAAGATTATAGAGAATTTACGTAAGCGAGTCCGGTGAAAAAAACTTGTCAAGCGAAGGATAACGATGATATTACAATTACGTAAGTAAGCTTTGAACCGATGCGTTGTAATTTTTTTTAAGTCTTTGCGCTTTATCCCGCACCTAGCAGTTTGCGTGCGTGTTGAGTGGCGTAAATAAACATCGCGCTTTGCCTAGTTGCCAAACTGAATCAAATGAAAACGAAAAAATTCGTCTTTCTCGAGTAGAAATCGAACCCACAAATCGTCGCATTTACAGGCAGCCACAACGGTCCTTAGTACCTCAGTAACGGTCAACGGTAGTTAATTTAATTTTAAACCGTTTCTTTACTATAGCGGTTCCACATTTATTATTTTATTATGCGTCTTTATTAAAACCAATAAGACAACTATTTAATGCCAATCTAAAATGTACCGATCAATTAACCCAAGGTAATTAGCTCAGTAAATGTTTATAATAGGAGATACCTAACATCCGTGTTAACGTCAATTGTGACAGGGAACATCGCGTCCGCTTCTAAATTATCTTAAATCTCAGCATTATATATATACGTATAAATTACTTTGCCTATATCAAGCATAATTGTTATTTTTTTATTTTTTTTAAAGTTTCACGCTTTATCCTGCACTTCATGTTTATCACGGTACCACAGGAACCTAGTGTTATGACCCCCGCTTTCCGCTTTTTTTGAAGGCTTCGTGTTAAATACTGGAACTCAACGCCGCAATTTTCCTAGTTGCCAAAGCGGAGAAAACAGAAAATTTAATCATCAGCGTCTTCCCCGAGTGAGAATCGAACCTGCAAAAGCCGCATTTACAGGCAGACGCTACGTGTCTGCGCCACAACATTCCCGAAGTACACTTTGTAGAGACTAAACTAATGTTTAATATTTTAATATTTTTAAAAATATATGCCACTTATTTAACCAAAAATGCCATAACACCTTATTAAGTTAATTTAAACAAAACATCTCCTGGAGTTTTATGACGGAAACTTTAGTACAAAAGCGTGTTTAACATCAATATAAAATATACTTTATAAATATGCAACATTGTCAATGGTATTTGGGGTTCTACGTCCTTCACACTGAAAAAACTAAAATTTATATTGTTCAAATGTTCAGAGTGTAGGTGAAACCGGAAATAATATGTATAGCAAGTAATAGAGAGAAGAAACTCAAAGAACAAAAGGAGGAATAGGAAAATATATATTCTCAAAAAATAATAATTACTAAAACTTAAATTAATTTATTAATATTTTCATTTTATTTTTATTGTTTTTTTCCTTTACAATATGGCAGTAAGCCAAAGCCTAAACAACACTAAAAATAAAATACGGAACCTAAATATCTTAATTACTGCCGTTTAGCTTGCATAGAGCCGCCTACATTATTTGAACAGATTATATTAATATAATACCATTGACATTGGACACATGATCTCCAAATCAGTCATTCTTTTGTAAAGAAGTCGTAAAACAACGCCTAACAACAGAATAATATCAATATTTTAAAACTTTTATTATTATAATAGCTTTTAACTATGTTTTATGTATTTAAAATATAACCGTTGTGGCGGAGAGGCGTAAGCGTCTGCCTGTAATAACGACAGCTTCTGGGTTCGATTCCCACTCGTGGAAGATGAGTTTTTCTATTTCCATTTTCTTCGCTCTGGCAACTAGGCAAAGCGCGGCGTTGAGTTCCGCCACTCAACATGCAATGCCTTGAAAAAAGGCGGAAAGCGGGGACGGAAATAATAAGCAACGGAGTGTGTTAACACTAGGTTCCTGCAGTTCCCTCTGCCTACCCTACCACGTGCGGGATAAAGCGCGAAGCTATAATATATATATTATATATATATATATATATATATATATATATATATATATATATATATATATATATATATATATATATATATATATATATATATATATATATATATATATATATATATATATATATATATATATATATATATATATATATATATATATATATATATATATATATATATATATTAAAAATAAAAATTCTTCTCTAAAATTGAAATATATACATTTCTCGGACAGTAGAAAAGACAAAATAAGATTTTTTCGTAAATCTTGAAAAATATTTCTTACACTATAAACTATATACAACCTACTTGTTTTTCTATTTTTAAAATCTACCAGAGTACTTTGACTATGAGCTTTAATATAAATATATAAAATTAAAAAATGTATGAATCGTACAAGTACAAACTTAAACTGTTATTGTGGCTCCGTTGTGTCTGAAGATTAGATCTAAAAGTTAAATATAATCGTATTTATCTCATGTGTTAAAACGAGGACTTGTATATAGTGCTTCATATGTAGGTCATATATACATATGTTAAATTTAAAAACATTTCAAAACTTAAAATGGTCAAGGGCGAGCGTAATTCGTGCATTTAAAAGTAAACGGAAAATACAACTTCTTATAGTTTTTCCTGATAAACATATAAATTAGAACTATAAAGTTAGAACTATAAAGTTCTAACTTTTTGCCAAATTTCATGGCTGGGTCATGAAATTTGGGTTATGGGTTTTGATAACGTAGTAATCTCATACAAAATACAAACAAATAATTTATATAGATTATCCAAACATAGAAGGTATCTTTTCTTAGATAATCTTTAGCAGTTACTTTACATATATTTAATTTGTCAAGGGTTAAATTCAATAATAATTAATATAAAAATCCCCAAACAAGCTTAGAGTTGCATCATTCACTGTCAGGTCCTCAAAGAACCAGAAGAAATGAGTAAAATTATCAAGAAGAATGTAAAGAGCTGAAACATATAATAATAATGTTTTTACTCCCACGACCGGGCTCTATCACCGTACCAGTTCGTAGTATTATATAATATAGTTGTCATTAAATCACGTAGATGAGAATGGTTCTCATAAAACAATAAATGCTTGAAAAATATTTAAGGAATACATATAAAAAAATTAATATAGCGGGATTTGAACTAGAGCTTCTTGGAAATCGTCCAAGCGCTCTGACCACTAAGCCAGTATTCGCTTTCCAAGAGGCACGGGTTAAAATCTCCGCTGCGTTTAAATGTTTATATTTTTTCTTTAAGTATTTTTTAGTGTGGATTAACATAAAAAAATATTTTAAAAATCATAAAAGTAAATAGTATTTATAATTATTACATTTAAATTACATCATATGGTTATATGGTAAAATTATTTTACTTAAATTACATCACCGTCGTGGCGCAGAGGCGTAAGCGTCTGCCCGTAAACGCGACGGTTTGGGGGTTCGATTCCCACTCGGGGAAGATGGACTTTTCCAGTTCCATTTTATTCGCTCTGGCAACTAGGCAAAGCGCGGCGTTGAGTTCCGCCACTCAACACGCAATGCCTCGATAAAGGCGTAAAGCGGGGACGGAGAAAGCAGGGACTAAGCAACGGACTGTCTTAACACTAGGTTCATAAGGTCCCTGCAGTTACCTCTGTCTACCCTGCAATATGTGGGATAAAGCGTGAAGCTATAAAAAATTATATGGTTACTTACATACCAATAATAAATTATTTAAAGAAATCTCTTAAAATATAATTCTATATTCATTTCATTTCATCAATTCTATATTCATTCATTCATACAGTATATGTCAGAGGGGACAAAGAGATTATAAGTATCGTGTATCTTAATCCACTTCCACTAAGTACAGTAAGGCGATTAATTTGTTTGATTACAAGACTACTTTTGTCTTCGTATAAAATGTTAAATAGCTTTCAAAACACATGGAGGTGTGTAATATGGCGACACCTATATATAAATTTGTAATTAATTTTTAGCCATAACTTATTAAAGCTCATAGTCAAAGTACTCTGGTAGATTTTAAAAATAGAAAAACAAGTAGGTTGTATATAGTTTATAGTGTAAGAAATATTTTTCAAGATTTACGAAAAAATCTTATTTTGTCTTTTCTACTGTCCGAGAAATGTATATATTTCAATTTTAGAGAAGAATTTTTATTTTTAATATATATATATATATATATATATATATATATATATATATATATATATATATATATATATATATATATATATATATATATATATATATATATATATATATATATATATATATATATATATATATATATATATATATATATATATATATATATATATATATATATATATATATATATATATATATATTAAAAATAAAAATTCTTCTCTAAAATTGAAATATATACATTTCTCGGACAGTAGAAAAGACAAAATAAGATTTTTTCGTAAATCTTGAAAAATATTTCTTACACTATAAACTATATACAACCTACTTGTTTTTCTATTTTTAAAATCTACCAGAGTACTTTGACTATGAGCTTTAATAAGTTATGGCTAAAAATTAATTACAAATTTATATATAGGTGTCGCCATATTACACACCTCCATGTGTTTTGAAAGCTATTTAACATTTTATACGAAGACAAAAAGTAGTCTTGTAATCAAACAAATTAATCGCCTTACTGTACTTAGTGGAAGTGGATTAAGATACACGATACTTATAATCTCTTTGTCCCCTCTGACATATACTGTATACGTATAGTTTAATGAATATAGAATTATATTTTAAGAGATTTCTTTAAATAATTTATTATTGGTATGTAAGTAACCATATAATTTTTTTATAGCTTCACGCTTTATCCCACATATTGCAGGGTAGACAGAGGTAACTGCAGGGACCTTATGAACCTAGTGTTAAGACAGTCCGTTGCTTAGTCCCTGCTTTCTCCGTCCCCGCTTTACGCCTTTATCGAGGCATTGCGTGTTGAGTGGCGGAACTCAACGCCGCGCTTTGCCTAGTTGCCAGAGCGAATAAAATGGAACTAGAAAAGTCCATCTTCCCCGACTGGGAATCGAACCCCCAAACCGTCGCGTTTACAGGCAGACGCTTACGCCTCTGCGCTACGACGGTGATGTAATTTAAGTAAAATAATTTTACCATATAACCATATGATGTAATTTAAATGTAATAATTATAAATACTATTTACTTTTATGATTTTTAAATTTTTTTTTTGTGTTAATCCACACTAAAAAATACTTAAAGAAAAAATATAAACATTTAAACGCAGCGGAGATTTTAACCCGTGCCTCTTGGAAAGCGAATACTGGCTTAGTGGTCAGAGCGCTTGGACGGTTTCCAAGAAGCTCTAGTTCAAATCCCGCTATATTCATTTTTTTATATGTATTCTTTAAATATTTTTCAAGCATTTATTGTTTTATGAGAACCATTCTCATCTACGTGATTTAATGACAACTATATTATATAATACTACGAACTGGTACGGTGATAGAGCCCGGTCGTGGGAGTAAAAACATTATTATTATATGTTTCAGCTCTTTACATTCTTCTTGATAATTTTACTCATTTCTTCTGGTTCTTTGAGTGACCTGACAGTGAATGATGCAACTCTAAGCTTGTTTGTGGATTTTTAAATTAATTATTATTGAATTTAACCCTTGACAAATGAAATATATGTAAAGTAACTGCTAAAGATTATCTAAGAAAAGATACCTTCTATGTTTGGATAATCTATATAAATTATTTGTTTGTATTTTGTATGAGATTACTACGTTATCAAAACCCATAACCCAAATTTCATGACCCAGCCATGAAATTTGGCAAAAAGTTAGAACTTTATAGTTCTAACTTTATAGTTCTAATTTATATGTTTATCAGGAAAAACTATAAGAAGTTGTATTTTCCGTTTACTTTTAAATGCACGAGTTACGCTCGCCCTTGACCATTTTAAGTTTTGAAATGTTTTTAAATTTAACATATGTATATATGACCTACATATGAAGCACTATATACAAGTCCTCGTTTTAACACATGAGATAAATACGATTATATTTAACTTTTAGATCTAATCTTCAGACACAACGGAGCCACAATAACAGTTTACGTTTGTACTTGTACGATTCATACATTTTTTAATTTTATATATCTTCGAGCTCTACTCAAGCTTCAAGCTCAAAGTTTATATAAAGATATATATGTTTCAGCTTAAAACAGCCAGAGAAAACCTCTCATTAAGATAGTCTAGTCTCTTCTTTCTGCTCTATTTTTGTGTAGACTGAGAGAGCACATTACCGTAGCTTATTTCATAATATCAAACTGACAACCATCGCTAGTTAAACCACTGCATGTACTACAGAGTCACGTGTCTTAATAAACACTATTTGACTTACTTTAAATCACACATTTTATCAATAAAGTGACGCCGAATTGGCGGAGTGTAAGAATAGCTGACTATGAGTTGTTATAATTGGTGTGCCCATAAAATTACTTGAACAATTAATCAAATGTATGACGTCAAAATTCTTTAGTGTGTTGCAGTAAAGTTGTAATTAAAATATTTTGAATTTGTTATACGAGTTGTTTTTATTTAAATCATGTAATGTTAATATTTTTATATCATATTAAATGTGTTATTCATAGTCTAAGGAATGGCGTTTTTAATGTTTTTTTTTTATATTTTAAAATATTTGTGAAATATTCGCTAAGGTAATAGTGAAAATTGTAGTAGACTAATTTTGAGTTTAGTTAGAAAGAGTTAGTCGAGATGAGCATCATTACGACTTTAAAAAGGAGGTTTTAGTGGGAAAAGGTGAAGGATTTAATCTTTTAACACTTAGGTTGCAAATTTCAAGTCCTGGTCCCAGTTTTATTTCCTCTCTGATATACATAATGTGAATCCATTATATTTAATTACTACTATCTTTCCAAAAGCTCATATTTTAGTAAAATTTATATTACTTAAATGTAATTTTTGAAAAGCGCCTTGTACCTACATAATACTGAGCACTCTTTACGTTTTAACAAAGTTCCGGCTAGGCTTTGACAGCTGATATACAACAAATTATATGTTTATGAAAAAGGACGCAGCAATATGCCTTAATTTTAGACTTTTAACACTAATATGTTTTAAATTAAAAGAAAATTATGAGAGATATCAAAATGTTATAAGTACTTAATTCGAATATTTGAAAAAAATTTTTCGAAATATTATCAAAATAATTAAAAAATTACACATTTTACTCAAATACAAAACAAAAACACGCCATTTGCTTAAATTGGACTAGATAAACCAGATAAACTTGTACACCTATACGTCACATTTCTAACATACCAAAACACTATGAAGAATGTCACAGATTGACTCGTTAAAATATTTCTTTATACGTATTTTACTTCCGCTAATGAATATACTATATACAGGAATTAAGCTTGCAATATTTTTTAGCTTACTTATTTGTTTCTTCAAATATACATATTTTCACATTATAATTTGTTCCCACTGCATTACTTATCACTCTACCATTATAGCAGTAATATTGATAATATTAAACAAAGCAGCTTGTGGTGAGATATTAGGAGTATCTTACCAACAGACCTGAGACATATAGAGGGAAATTGTGATCTCTACACCGCCTCTCACATGTCTTCATTTGCTTAATCTGCGTGTTTTATCCTTATCACAAACTTGCCTAGCTGCCGATGAACACCTGTCAACACCTATGCAGACGTTGCGTCCGAGGCATTACGCATCTTTGTGGAGGCTCACAAGAGAGAGTCAATTCAATTCGAGACTATTGAAAGACGGACGTCCGTTCGTGTCTTTTAATAGATTGGTAACGAATTCATTTTCATATTTTTCATAGCTTCCATTTATTAATTTGGTGCACATTTCTAGTCCAGTACATATTATTGTTATTACTCAAATATGGATCCCTGCTGATGTGGTAAAATGTTTTATATTTTGTAGTATTTGGCCCCGTGTCCCGTGAAAAGCCTTTCAAAATACCGGAAAACATAATAATAATATTTTTATAAAACTATATGACTTTCTATGTGACTACGCAGCTTAAAAATACATATATATAAAATAAAATTATATTGTGCCAAACTATAAGCTTAATTTACTTGTGATTCAATTGATTCAGATGATTTGAACCAAGAATATGTTACGTAACAGTAGACGTTGTGAAGAACTTTAATTTTATTTTATTAATGAAATAACAGTATTGGCCTCTTAAGCTTATGTTTTATAATATGCAAGCCTACAGATATTTAAAAATAAGAGATAATTAATATTGTATAGCTAATTAAAACCATATGTGGATATCACAAAATGATTTTAATAATAAATATAATATGATACACGGTGAAACATACATGGTGAAGGTAATATAATATTATCAAACATAATATTCACAAGGGTATACGTTAAAATTGGTAATCTTATAAGTTTATTAGCAATTATAGTAATGATAAGTGACCAGATCAGCTTTCCAGCTCTTGCAGAGTACTAAAACCAGGGTCTAGATGCGTTTAGAGAGAAACATTTAGTTTTGTGGGGTTATAGACTTAAGAACCCGAAATGCTTAATCTACGATAATAGCAAAACTGATGCGAACCTCTTACCCTTAGCTGACCACAATGATCCTGGCACTTTTTACTCAAGGGAATGTATTAATATAGACTATCAAGACGTCATGCCTATATATTTGAATTAGCTAACATTTGTACAATGTAATTGAAAGTTTAAAGGTATTTTCTATACTCTAGTTAAATTAAGGGAAATGGTGTCATTATTGCACCAACAACTGACAAAGCGACGTACCAACTGTGCAAATAATGCGCTGCCATGAACCAAATTACTTTATAAATAAGTATATTTAAAAAGACATTCAAGACAGCTATTCTTGTCTTGTACTAATATGTAGTATACAATGGAGTTCATTTTAAGGGTACTGTAACCTATACTAGCAACATAACGTGGTTACTAAGCCATAATCATTTGTCTCACTAATATATTTCTTTCAAACGTAAAATTTTTATTTATTTTACATTGTTAAGAGAATTATACTAAGTATAAATATAGTTTTTCATATGCAATATATATATATATATATATATATATATATATATATATATATATATATATATATATATATATATATATATATATATATATATATATATATATATATATATATATATATATATATATATATATATATATATATATATATATATATATATATATATATATATATATATATGTACGAGAGTCAAACTGAAAGTTCTTAGAAAATCAAAAACAAAGCATTCTAGCAAGATATTAGTTTTATTATAACTTTTCAAAATAGCGTCCATTTACATCAATACATCGCTGCATTCGAGGGAACCATTGAGAAAAGCACCTTGCCCACTCGGCCTTAGGGGTCTCTTCAACGGCGTTTTGAAACGCAGCCACTGCTTCTTCGGCGTCCATAAAATGTTTTCCTCGAAGTTTTTCTTTTATTTTCGGGAATAAATAAAAATCGCAGGGTGCGAGGTCGGGGCTATACGACGGGTCACCCAGTAATTCCACGTCTAAGGTCGCCAAATAGTCGATCGTTTGCCTGGCGGTGTGCGACGAGGCACTGTCGTGATGAAGGAGGATCCTGCTGCGAGGTCGTTTCTCTCGAACTTTTTCCAAGACAAGTGGCAAACAGTTGTTAGTGTACCACTCTGCATTAACCGTTTTCTGATCCTCTAAGACAACTGTCGCGTAATGACTGTCTTTCCGAAGAACGAGGCCACCATCTTTTTTCCAACACTTCGACCTCTCTTCACTTTAGTTGGCAACTCTTCGGAAGGAAACACCCACTGAGCAGACTGTATTTTGGTTTCCGGATCATAACAGTAAATCCAGCTTTCGTCACCCGTTAGTATGTCGAACACAGCATTTGTGTCACCTCTGTTAAACTTTTGGATCATTTCTCGGCACTAATCAACACGGCGGAGTTTTTGAGCCTCGGTCAAATTATGCGGTATACAGCGGGCACAAAGCTTCCTGACCGCAAAATGTTAATGGAGGATTTTGTGCACTTGACTCATACCTATGCCTAGACTTGTCCGAATCTGCTGATAGGTCACTCTTTTGTCAGTCTCTATCATACACCGCACAACACTGATATTATCTTCAGTCGTCGCTGTAGAAGGCCGTCCCTCACGCAAATCATCGGTGAGATTAGTTCGACCACGTTTGAATTCATTAAACCAGTTGTAAACTGTGGCACGAGATGGGGCTTCATCGTGAAAAGCCAATCGAAGTCTATCATAACTTTCTTGTTGACTTATATGACATCGAAAGTCATAAAAAATCATAGCACGAAAATTTTCTCGGCTTAAATTAATTCTGACGTGCACAGACAATTTTCAATTTGCCGCCAAATAGTAAAACAAATGACAAATGAATGAAATGTATACTGAATATTATTGGTAAAGAGTTCTATTTTCAAAATTTAAACTTATTTTTTTAATATAATGTTTTTAAGTTTCCAATTCTAAAAACTTTCAGTGTGGCCCTCGTATATATATATATATATATATATATATATATATATATATATATATATATATATATATATATATATATATATATATATATATATATATATATATATATATATATATATATATATATATATATATATATATATATATATATATATATATATATATATATATATATATATATATACTTAGTCTTGCCATAAATATTGTTATAAAGAAAAGCACGATTTTTTTTTTATACGTAACATTTATTCCTTTCATAGTGAGTTAGTTTAATACATCAATATATAACTATTAAAAATATACAATGTTTATTCGAAGTGGTCCCCATTGGCTGCAATACAGTCTTTTAAACGTTGAGGCCAGTTATCAATAGCATCACGAACTCTTTCTAGAGGAAAATTCTTCACTGCCAACCGAATGGATCGTTTTAGGGACTCCAAATTATCATGGCGTTTAGAGCAAGCCTTACTCTCTAAAACTGACCATAAATCATAATCCAATGGATTTAGGTCAGGACTTGACGACGGCCAGTTTTCAGTGCTGATAAAGTCCGGAACGTTAGTTTTCAACCAAGATTGGGTGGATCGAGCTCTATGACCCGGTGCCGAGTCTTGTTGAAAGCACCATTCTTTGTTATTGAACATGGTGTTAGTTAAAGACTTAACTACCGTCTCAAGAATGGTATTTTGATAAACTTGTGCCGACGTTTTAATACCTTTTTCACAAAAATATGGCTCAGTCACCCCTTCATAGCTAACACCCCACCAAACCATCACTGAAGTGGGATAATGCCCACGTTGTACTCTGTTTACTAATTGCGAAGCTTCTTTAGAGCTTCCAGCATAAATACGGTCATTTTGTTTATTAAAATACTGCTCAATTGTAAAAATTTTCTCATCCGTAAACAAAATTTTTTTGTGACCTCCCTTTGCGTACCGCTTAAGTAGTTGTTTGGATTTTACCACCCTATTCTTCTTTAAATTATCAGTTAAGAAGTGACCAGTACGTCTCTTATAGGCTGCAAGTCCTAAGTCATCTTTTAATATACGCGACATGGTTCTAGGAGCTATCTTCATCTCCCGAGATAAAATCTTTTGCTTACGGACAGGATTTCTTCGAATTCTTTCCCTAACTGCTTTAATCACCTTTTTCACACGAACGGTACGTGGACGGCCAGATCTTTTTCTGTCACAAACAGAGGAGGTATCATTGTACCTATCAATAGCCCTGTAAACAAACATTTGACTAATACCAAGCGGGTGGAGGGTTTTAAAAATTGCACTTTTCTCCATACCTACTTTATGTAAGGCAATCACAGCGATTCGGTTCTCTTTATCACCCCACTCCATTTTAATATAACAAAATATTTAACAATATAATGGCGCGAAAATAAGAAAACACATCAAGCAATCATATAAAAATGACAGATTCCAAATTCAAACGTAATATTTTCTTTTTTTGAATAGTAACAGTATTTTTGACCAGACTAAGTATATATATATATATATATATATATATATATATATATATATATATATATATATATATATATATATATATATATATATATATATATATATATATATATATATATATATATATATATATATATATATAATATTTACTAAAAAGCATAACAAATCATTTTATGATATAATAACTGATATTGTCAATTAAAATTGTAAAATTAACTTAAAAACTGTTTCAATCTTTATAAATAGAAAATTAATATATATGTTTAAAACTCGAAGTACTAAAAACTCTATCTCGCGTGTTATTAAAAATATACTACCAATAAAACACTTTGTTATCTAATGCAGAAATAAACCTTATAAAAATTTTGTTTTCTGCGAAATATTGCTAATTCGATTTCGCCCTTTGTGTGTCAATACGTTTAGACCACACGTGAATCCAACTTTATGCCAGAATATTTTAAAGGCATTTTCTGTTTTTTTTTTTCCTACAAATTTTTAGGTTGGCAGATGAATTTTATTAAAGGTATGATACTGTAATTAATATTATTAAATATTTTCTTACTTTTATTTCCCTTGTGGTATTGGTGTAATTAGAATAATGTAAAATACACTTCACTTGCACAAAAATATACATCAGCATTTCTCTCGATAATCACAGTGAAATGATTTATTCTCCAGCGAAAGTACTTGATGAAATAATAAAGATATATTTAAAAAGTTTTAAAGAATCAAATAAAACTTTAATATTCACATAATAACATTCAAAGTTCATTGCTCAGTATAAATCCAGAGTTGTGTTATCGGATCCGATTACAGATTAGGTTACATTAGGTAACCGCTTATCAGTTGGTGTACTATTTTCCCAAACACTATCTATTTTTGTTCGGCTTATCAAAGCATTTGCATATGTCAAGTGAAATCTTTGTTGACAAAATAATTTGAAGTATATATTATATTCTTGAAACGTCTACGATGCGCTTATATTAAAGATTGTTCATTCAGTTTTACAATTTCACGTCTTATATAGATATTTAAATATAAATTACAAATATTATGTGCACTTCAATCGATTAAATCTTTGTATCGTCTTGAAACATAATAGTGTTAAATTTTATCCAGATAAAAACAAAGAAGACATATATTGTGATACAACAACAATATACAGAAATAAAGCCTATTAAATTATTATTATTTTATGTGCGATAAAGAATATATAAATAAAAAACATGTTATTAAACGCATATACTCAACTCTATAATATATTTATGTCGTATAGAATTTCAGTATCAAAATCAAGTGTCTCATAATATATTATACTTAACCTAAAATACAAAACAATAACTGTTTAACATAAGAAGAAAATTAGCACAGCCTTACAGTTAGTTGATAGTCGCATAAAACGAACGCGTTAACTTTGAATGCAAGCCTAGAACGCCTTTGAAAATCTAGCCTTTGCATGGAATAGAATTGCTTGTCTACAATAAATGCGGTTAAGACATTCATGTGACAACGTGCTACAAATCATGTAGACCTGTTTTTTGTTTTCAATATATAAATTAAATGAAATTAGCTTTGCGATTTATCCCGTAGCAGGGCAGGCAGAGAAAAACGACGGAACGTAGTGTCAAGACACTCAATTCTTTCAGCCCTTCCAGGTATTAATTGCTGAGTGGTGTTAGTCAGAGCAAAGAAAATGGAAACGCAATATTGGGAAACGAGCTCACAAACCATTGCGTTTAGAGGGCGGTCTTAAATGTAGAATACTATTGTTGTTTGAAGAATCTAAATCGTACTAAAACAATTAAAGATGAAGCCTAACTAATTGAACCTAACAATTACAATACGCAATTTAATGTTTGTCGCTAAACGCCTTAGCGTCTTATCACGGCGTCGTTACTCGTTACTTAATAATTTATATATATTTTTTATCTCAACATTTAATAAATAATCTATTTATCTATCAATACTATTAATATCTATTTAAATTACATTATTAAAGCTAATTAGTTTTACACATTGTGCTTTCACAGCTAATTTCCTGTAAAATCGAATTAGCGAATAGTGCGCTATGAGTACGCCATCAACAATAAATATAACTATTTATTTGTGAATATAGTAAAATAATACTAAATATAGTATGAATATTTGAAATATATTAGGATAGTCCCTTTATAATATTGCTATTCATATTGAAAACCAGCTTCAAACAAAATATATTAAATATTTATAAATTGTCATCTTCACAAGCATAACGGTTTATCTAGCTTAGGCAGTATGTCATTTATACATAGTCTATACGTAAACATTGATGTTTCCCATTTCTTATGTACGAATTAAAGCTGCCAAAAACAAATAAAACGCGAATTTCTTAACAAATATACAACGTTAAATTATATTTTTATGTAAATATTAATACTTTACACAGTAAATAAGATTAATAATCGAAATCCTTAGAAAAATTACCTATAAGGTGGTTGTTTAAATAAACGAAAAGGTAATATTAGATAATAAAACGTTTTCGTCGTTAATAATATAAAATAATATATAATAGTATTGTTTTAATCATTATTTTAGAGGATATCCGCAAACGAACGAAAGTAATCGACATAGCCCAATGAATAAGTGAGTTTGAAATGAAGTGGCAATGGGCAGGGCACAATACGGAGATAGTACGGAGAACTGACGGCCGCTGGGGCAGAAAGGTTCTGGAGTGGAGACCACGTACCGGCAAGCGCAGCGTGGGACGGCCTCCTACCAGGTGGTCGGACGACTTGGTCCGGGTTGCAGGTAACCACTGGATGCGAATAGCATTAGACAGCGCGCACTGGAAGTTCCTGGGGGAGGACTATGGTCTATGTTGTGTTGATGCTGAGTATTGTTTTATTTATAGCGTTATTTTATTTTTGTATCCTATTAAATTTGTTGTATAGTATTGTTGTACTGATTTATTTACTATAAACCATTATACATTTGTGATATTAGACCACAATTAACATTCTTTGTTAACATAACACATTTTATGAAGGATACGTGGGCTTAAATTTTTTTCTATACTCCTCCCTAATTTGTACTTGGCAAGCTTTTATAGCTTAAATACACGCTATAGCTTAAACTGTCTTAGAGTAAAATTAATGGCAACCAGTTTTCCTTATTAAAAAGTATTAGTAAAAAGAAAGTACCATTAACCTATGATCAGACAATGACATGACAAGACAAACACATGACAATAATTTTGAAAACACCGTTAAGTTTTATCCCCGTCTTGTAATTAATATGGACTAACCGCACGCAACCGTCCACAACCTTCTTAAGAACAATTGTTGAAAAATCGTCTCTACTATATTAACAGATTATTTTCACAGTGTATTTATTTTGTTTTATATTATATTTTTTGTTATATATATTAGTTTTTACATAAAACAGGTAAAAAGTACTTTTTTATAATTTATAATGTGCTAATCCACACTGAGAATAGAAAACATAGTTAAAGGATAGAAATAAAATTGCTTGCTTGAATTGTGATTTGAAGCTGCAAAACATGGAAGCCGTCCAAGCGCTCTGACCACTGAACCATTTGTTCTTCATCACACGTCGACATTTTTATACGCTTTTTACAAGTTATTACGTTGTTAACATCGTTGTAGACTTATTTTTACAGATTTCCGCTACTCAAAAATCCTTGTAAATCTCTTTATTAAATATTTTTATGACTTTACAAGACTCATTTTCTATTCTTTATGATTAATTTTTCCGCTGAACGAATTCGCAACCTAATAGTTACACGCTATTCCACTGCGCTACAGCGGCCTCGTTATCGGCCAATATTTATTTTTAATGTTGACAAATCAGGTGTATGTCGCAATCGACCAGTATGACAGAACTCTTTTTACTTACTGTCTTGATAACAAAATTAGGGTATCATAGCTGTTCACCTATTTAATTATATGCAGTCTAGGAATGCTGGTTAAAGGTCGTAATAAATATAATCTACACTTATTGAATGAAATTTGTAATGAGAATGCAAGTTAAAATTGTATATCATTTTATATTTGTACACAATATTTTTTAACAGGTCGGTGTAGCGCAGTAGGAGTGTATCTCGCTGTAGACGGTTGTAGGTTCAGTTACCCGTGGAAGGAATTAATTATTTTTGTTTCTATTTCTGGTAAGGCAAATTGTGTGGCAAACATCGTGAAAAAATTCGAAATTTGACGGTAAATGGATTACTGTCAAATTTAGAATGGTTATGACTATTTTACACAAATTATAGAAAAAAATTATAAATAAAGGAAATCTTAAAAAAATAAATGCAGCAGGATTTGCACCAGCGTCTCAACAAATCCCGCGTTCAAATATTTATATGATATCTTAAGGTATTTAATAACTACCAGTAATATTAAAAGCCATACAACAAGAGACTAAAAATATATATAAGTTATTATATATGAGTAGATTTTTTTAATACGATCTTATTTCTTTATCTACAGTAATTTTTTTAAGTTTATATTACAAGTTGTTTGTTATAAAAATTACGTCTACTTTCTGAAAACGTAGACCTTGTACGTCGCTTGACATGATTTCAAATTAATTACATAGGTAGCTCAAGTTAAAAGTTCAAAAAAATTCGAAAGTGTTTTACATCAATCATTGATTTTTGACCACACAGAGTGTAATTTATCTTCTTGACACTTTAAGTAAATATTAAATGTAGACACATAATGACACGAGATTTCCCTTATCGGAAATATGTAAAATAGGTTAATTTTAGTATTTTTTTTAATAAATATATTGGTTTATGAAAGTAATATTATAGAATTTAGTTACGTGAAATTAGGCATTAAACACTGGTTTATACAATAGACAACGTATATATAGCTAAATTAAAAAAATAATACATTGTATTATAAATATGGATGACTTCAGCTATTTCCTACAACATTAAATAAATGGTAAATATGTTTTTTTAGTATTAGCTGCTTAGTAAAGAACGATTTTCTCAACTGTTATAAAAAGAATACTAAAATTAAACTACATTATTGACAGGATTTATAAGTCATATTAAAAGTTAATATAGAATGTTCAACACGGCAGGACTTCAACCCACGTCCTCTTGATGAACATGTAAGCACTCTACAAACAACTGAGATATATGATCATACTACACGTAAATGATTAAACGATTTCAGATATTTTAAATGTTTCTTTTTATATTTGTATAGTATAAGTATAAAATAATATTTAATTTTATATTATATATATATATATATATATATATATATATATATATATATATATATATATATATATATATATATATATATATATATATATATATATATATATATATATATATATATATATATATATATATATATATATATATATATATATATATATATATATATATATATATATATATATATATATATATATATATATATCTCAACTATACGGTATGAAATGAACAGTTTTGTGCACATTCATTCGATAAAATCCACTTGTTCGCTGACTTTTTTCACGGTTTCCTCGTATTTATGCTACTTTTTATAGAAGTAGTGGAAAAAATAGAGTTGATAATAACGTGACTACTTTTTGCCGAGCAAATAACGGCTTGATACAACTATTTATTATAAAAATATATTACTCTTGGTAGCTACTTTGGCCTTATTGCAAGTATAACTTAAGTTTAGATATGAGTACAATTTCCTACCTTTATTATATAATCTTATGAGTCACTGAAAACTTGTCTTACTTAATTTAAATGAATTATTTATATACTGAAAAAATAAAAATAAAATAGTATATTTTCTTCTTTCATCGTTATAAAAATGAGTAGCTATTTGGAATTTAAATGTAATAAGAACTTTAATATTATATTCGGTGTTGATATAAAATTAACGTTTTGTGAAATATAGATAAAGTTATCATAATTCATAGCTACTGTTATTGCATATTTCCGTAAATATGGATAAGAAGTTGTAAAATATACCTACGCGTATGTTACCAGATTGTAAAACAGTTGAACGTTGTAAATTTTCACACTTTGCCTGGAGTAGAGTAGTTGTAGTATGTAAAAAAAGTAAAATATTTTTCAAAATTGCATAATGATTTTATAGAATATTTTTAAGATTTTTAAAGTGTTAATCCACACTGAGGATAGAAAAAATACTTAAAGAAAATATATAAAAATTTGAACGCAGCGGGACTCGAACCCGCGCCCTCCTGCAAGGTTCGCAGGAGGGCGCAGGTTCGAGTCCTGCTGCGTTAAAATTTTTATATGTTTTCTTTAAGAAGATTTTATAGAATTTCAATTTCAAATTATAAAAATATTAATTGTTTGTAAAATTTCAGCTTTGAGTTTCACGCCTCGCCCCACAAATAGCGAGTTGGTGAGTGAGTTAGTTATTCGACACTTGGCACTTTGAGTAACGAGATATGTTTTACCAGTGCGAGATATCGAAATTAATTAAAATAAAAAAAATACAAAAATAATAAGAATTGGACGAACAAAACTCATAAAACAATATCTTCCTAAAAATACTATTTCACTTTACGATTGTATAGATGATATACGAAATTAAATTTAAATTAAACTAAATCTAAAAGATCAACCAAAATAGAATTTTCAACGTAGGCAAGTCTTTTTTCAATATGTATTATAATAATAATATAATATATATTCCAGTAATATATTTTATAAATGATAAATTTATAAAATAATTAAGTATCATCACTATTTGTTTTGTAACGATTTATATTTAATGTATAGTAATGAATAAGTGTTTTAATTTTGACAATAAATTAAATTTTATAAGATTATATACAGCTTTTAATACAAAATTAAAAATAAATTAAATCACATGAAATAAATAAGCACTCTTTAAGTTAAAATTAAATACATGAGTATTTTATACGAAATAGCTGCGCGTGCGCATTGCAGTTATCGAATCGTGTTCTAGCGTTACGAGTAACCCACATCTACCAAGTCCAATAGAAAAATCACAATCGAATGCGTTAAGCCATCCGCCGATAGTGTTATCGGTGGCCCCATAACACCGGATCCACATATGGTTGCCAGTGAATATGTGTATTTAGTTAATGAACCATGGATCTTGTATTAAATTCACGAGGTCATAAGCTAGCCTAGATAACTTTTAGATACTTAAAGTTTCTTGCAGTTTCAATGTAAAATATGAAGGAAATTTTAGTTTGTTTTAATTGTGACTTATCGATATTTGATTTGCTTGTACAGTTTTTACATTTGATAAATGTGGGTTAAACTGAAACTGAAAAAGGAAAGAATGGAAAAGAATATAAATACTTTTCGGAAATTAATAAACAAGAAACGGAGAGCATAACGTCAAGCTCAAGCTCATAGTGAAAGGCTTTCTTTATTGAATTTAACAAATTCAATATCTTTGTTGAATACAACAAATTTTTACATAGGCAGAGCGAGTTTAGTGTCAAAATATGAGAAATGATGTTTATGTTTTTGGTCAATATTTACGTACTTGTAAATGAAAAGCTTTAATTTATGATTTATTTTTATAAAACTGACAGAAAACATGCAATTGATTTTTATTGCAAAAACAAATTTCATTCCGTGGCCATTACCATAGTTCTTAGAATTTTAAGTATTTCGCTAAAAAATAGAAAAATTTAGATAATATAACACGATATATATATGACCTTACTTATTGGTACACAAGAAATATGTACATGACATTAATACATAGGCAAATTTAATTTATAGACATAATATTCAAAATTTCCAAGGTCTTCGACCGATTGCGGTAAAGTATAATTATTAATACATATAATTTACTAAATTTTATGCATTTTTTTATAATTTGACAGTGTAAAAATAAAAATTATAACGAACTTTAAGTTCCGTAAGTGAACAACGAAATATCACGCAACGGTCTCTTAAAAGGTTAGTTGATAATAAAAAAAATTATGGCACAGTCATGTTCCACCATCGACAGTTTCGCACAAAAACATTCGTAATCCATTGTAAGAAATTTATACGCGTGACTTAATATCACTTATGTAATGGAGCATGGGTTATTAACCTCGTATTTAACATCTGATTTTATTTGATTAGATTCCGTGCTCGAAACTACAAATCTTTGATCTCTGAACAAACAAACCGACCGTTTTTTTATCATGATGTGCTAATTGACCCGAAAGTGTTACAATTATGAGTCATACAACTTATGACGTCATAGAGAAATACGAAAGAACTTTATATGAAGTATTGCTATTTAGTCTTTGAAGAAAGTAATCTAGAGAATGAAATAATTATAAATATTTAATAATAGAGTATATAAATATTATAAATATGCCAAAGAACGATTTTAGAATATTAAGATAACAAAAATATTATTTGAAACATTTGACAACAAACTTAATCTACGTCTGGCTATCAAGCTAAGATTCATATCAGAACTAATCCTTCATTACTATTCTTTTTTATTCTTTAAATTATCTGAATACAATATTACAATTGCATATTACATAGTCTTAGCTTAACAAACTCCCTAATTCGAGAACAACAGAACCTAAGCCTATTTTATATTCAAATCCTAGAGAGCCCGCGTATTACGCTATATATTGCAGACAAGAAACTACTGCACGATACGCAAATCACAGTTTATCCCGTTGTATATGCTCTAAGATACCGTTATAAGACCATAGCTAAGGTGAGAAAATGCGCACCTTGAAGTTAGGACCTAAAAATCAAAACACTATAAGTCGTTCAATAAAAATTTTTGATTGCAGATGACGTATTGTTATAAGTGTAATAGATTCGATTTCCACTTGATAATGGTTAACTGAACGTTCATAGTTCAAATCACATAGTCCTAGTCCTGAAATAAATTTTTTATAGAACATATTTTGTAAGAAAACTGAAGTCCGAAATAGAAAACACAATCCGGAATAACAAGTACCAACAGGTATTTAGGTAGGTATATTTTCAGATTTTCCGGTTATAATGAACTCGCGGAATTTCCACGATGTTAATATTCCCATATAAAAGGTTTACGTTAGCGTAACAAAAGCAGACAAAGTGTTGAAAACTAGTTTACAATAATTGAGCACGAACCATTGATGGAAACGATCGAGATCGCCTTTAACGAATTTTTATATCGAGAAGCCGTTGAAAATGTGACGAGGGGTCATAAAATTAGAATAAATAATCTATATAATTTAAATTCATGATATTTATACGTGCCTAAAAAGTAATAAATAGGCCATATCGCACAGATAACTATAGAAGATTGCTAAATTTTGACGTATGGCTACGAATTGAATAATCTAGTACAGTTACATGGGTAAATGTTTATTTTTTAATGCCCTACGACACATTTGTAGCTGTTTGTTCGATAAGTTAAATACTTAAAAAAATCATTGTATTTATAAATAGAATAAATTTTAAAAAAAATCACGAGAATACGTTCGCACCTATATATAAATTTAGTTATTAAACTTTACCATTTTCCACAGTTGTATTTACAAACTATATTTTAAAAGAACAAAAAAATTACTTAATTTTTATTATTAATAAAAATTTCTCATAACGACTACACATATAAAATCTATTTTCTTAGTCAGGCGTATTCAAATTGCAAGATTCAAATTGCTCGTGGTACCCTATACTGAGACTTTTAATTTTTTATTTGAAATATATTAAAACATTTTGTAATAACTAATAACATGACATGTCGTCCCCAAAATCACATATTATTAAGTATAATTACATGTTTAACAATTTTAAACAATTCATGGTACGACTGGAATTTGAAAGATTAACTTTAAATACGATAATATACATTGCATTTTCTATAAATCTGGAAAGTGTCGAAATTTCCACATGAAAAGTCTAATGCCAATAAGTGACAATTAAGTACAGTATGTCTCGTCGAATTTTAATTACTTTAATTGTAAAGTTTTCTATAAGTGAAATATTTCTGCGGGCTCATTTAAGGTTAGCTCATTGAACTACATATCCGGTTAATGTAATAGCGGCGTTAGAATCAATAATAATTAATTCATTATTACTTAACAAAACGTTTTTTGTCACATACTGACCTCAGAAACACGTTTCACTAAAATTCATTCACTCATTCACTATGAAATATAAATATTTTTTTTATAATAAATAATAATATTTTTTTATTCACGGTCAGTTCTTGTTAGTAGTGCGAAAGCCGCGTGGTAGGAAGTTCGTAGCGCCGAGCGACACGTCCGAGCTCGAACGCGTAATTTTGTCGACTATACCATAACCCGCTCTCGGCCACAACTTTACTATATACTCTTGTACTATACTTGCTCCTGTTTAGACGATTATATGTATTGAAAATGTTTTAAGAAAATTTTTAGATGATTAGTTGTATATTTCCTTATATGGATTTAAATTTTTCCACTTTAAAGTTTGTGTATTTCACATAAAACTTTCTCCATCCAATTTTGTATGAAAGTTTAAGCATTAAGGATTTAGTATTAAATAATTGTAAAAACTCACGATTGAGATGACAAAATCGAGGGCTGCATTTTATTACTGTGAGTGACGATAATAATAATAAAAATTGTATTTTTTAAATTTGTCATTTTCTTTAAGATTAACCAGTAAATCGACAGTACTACAGATTTAATGAGCTTCTATTCTGTTTTTATTTTTAATTAAGCGTTTTAAAAAACATTAATTTTATAACTCTAAACTTTACAAATATTACGGTAGACGGAGGAAACTTCGATATCCTCTTTCTTTTGAATTTTCGAGATATTCGTTTTGAGTAGGGTGCTATGTATTTTTCATAGAGTGAAACAAAATCATTCCTTCGAATAGTAATCGAACTCACTAGTCTTGTTTGCATTAAGTCGCTGTCCCACTGCACGTCGACAGCGCCAATGAACGGGCTCAATAAAATAATTCGTATAGTAGCATACTCTCAACAGCTCTAATAATATTATTTTATAGTGTTTGTAGGCAAGCCTGAATCTGTTTACATTTCAATGAAAAAATGTAGACCAAACATACAATTGTTATATGTTTTTAAGTTATATAAGATATATATAATATGTCGATAAAAGATTAAGCTATTATGTACTAAATAAGTCAGTTATTCAATGTCCAATTGGAGTTAATAATTTCTCTTTCATCTGTCAACGCACTTGACGAAGCAATTTGATTTGGTTACACCTAGCCGAAAAGTTCGGGATGTAACAAAGTCAACTCAATCATTTTTATCAAAGTATTTATATGAGTTTGCATTTTATTTATTATATATAACATATATTTCATAAAATATATTATATATTTGTATGTAAATTTCCGCTTAGAAGTAACGTATGTACTAATTATTTATTATTATTTATATTATATATATGCTGTCATAATTAATGAGTACTTTAATTGCATATTGTTAATTTTTTTTATTGTGTTAAATTTATTCATATAATATTTGTACAACAACACTATAAACTTTTATAAATATCTCTTTGAAACAAGCATTATTACATAAATCTTGGGAAAATTTAGACGTTATGATTTTAACATTGCATTTAAATTGTTCTTTAGAAATAAAATGCCAGGCATATGAGAAGTAATTTGATTATTATTTTCACTACTATAGAATGCTTAATTATCCTGTACGTAAATAAGATCGATAAATTCCACGCCTGTATTCTACTTGTTACTACCGTAACACATTGTAAAATTATGGCTGTACGTTTTGTTATAAGATATAATTTCACAAGATCATAAAACGTCTAAAATCTGTTTGTTCAATCTAATTTATAGCACAGTAGGCGCAAGTTACGAGTTATATTACAAAAAAGTATATAAAGGAACTTAATTATGCCTATGAGAGCAAATAGCTTTATTGTTAGTTAAAAACATTTTATAATTTTCGAAATATTTTCATATATGATACAAAAATATTCAGTATGAGATTTCATCCTCTATGAATGTTCCTACACTAAAGATTTTAATAAAACTTTTGCGTATTTAATAATCCTTAGGGCTGACAACGATGTAAACATTTAGATATTTAAAATTCAAAGCTTTTTATATTCAACGTAGAACAACAGATGCTACATTATAATAAATAAACATAGCTCAGAAATAGCTTTTTAGCATTTACTAATGAGAAAAAAATTGAAAAATTACAATATAAATAGTATGAAAATTACACCTAAAGAAAAGGTCAAACATATGGTAAATATGAAAATCACAAAGTCCACATGGATGAAGTTGCAGGCACCAACTACTATCACATAAACTTTGTTAAATTTAAAAATACTAAACTATTTACGTAACGATAGCGTCAATTGTTATTTATTTTCTCTATGCCTCGACAACATCATTATAAAATTTAATTATCATAAGTTTACGGTCAATAAAGTATGATTTCAAACGAGTCAAAAGATTATTGAAATATACAAAGTAATAGAAGCAAAAAATTAATAACGTGGTATATTATCAAAAAAACAAATAGCTGAAATTTTCATAGCTTGTTATTTATAGTGATAACATGTTTTTTTATACGTAATATATACTAAGACTAGAACAAGTAGACATGCATGTATACAGCTTAATATATATTGGATTTTCGTCATATACAGCTTTCCCCGATTTCCCCGTGATAGTAATTTTTCCCATAAGATATATTGTCACATGAAAAAGTTGTCTATACCGTTTTGTTAAATGTTTTAATTCTAAAGTACACTTTTGAATCCTTTAAATATTTCAAACAAATTATTATCCACCTTAATGGTACTTGTTATAGGATACTTAGTGTTAATTTATACTTTATGTAATTGATAAAGGAACAAAATCTAATCTAATTGCAAAATTTTGAAAAAGACCCAAAGATACTAAACAGTAACTTAAATTATTTTTTTCCATATACGTTCCTTTGCTTCCATATATTTAAGTATATCCTTTTAACTTCTATATCCAACAACATCCACGATATAATTCATCATACGATTTCTAAAATAATTAATGAAAAGTTTAAAAAAGGGAAAGATCTTAAGAAGCGCAGGTAACTAAAGACGGTGCCAAAGCTGTTCTCACGGCGTAATATTACCCGCGATATCGTTTATCACTCTCATTACCGAATTCCCGACACCTTGTTAGTAGTTGTTAATAATAGATACTGAATTTATTTTAAGTTTTCATTTGATTTGGATAAATATATAATATACATTTTAACATGGGATAAAGAAAACAGCTCTAAAAGTATTCTTTTAGCTATTAATGTTCGGTAGACAGTATTTAAATATTTTTAGTTATCTGATGTTCACTGAAAAAAGTATTTCTGAGTTATTATAAGTACACTACATCTCGCACACATGTGACAGTAGGTAGAGAGAATCTTAAAAATTGTAGAAACCTAGTGTTAAGACACTCCGTTTACCATTTTCCGCCTTACGAGGCATTCCGTGATAAGTAGTGAATTCTACGTAATGGATTTATCTTATAGCCAGAGGAAGGAAAATAAAAACTGTTCATTCAGAAACCTTTGCTGCCACAGGCAAAATTTTACTTTTTTAAAAATAAAAATAGGCAAAAAGTTGCAAACAATAAATACTTTTTATGCCGTAGCATAACATTGTCAACTTTTCTTTGTTTTATATTTATAATTGTCATTAAAAAATTAACTAAAATTTAAAAAATCCTTATTTAAACGGGTATTTGTAGAAACGCAGAAGAATAAACATAAAGCTACCACGGGCTCAAAATATATAAAATGGGCTTTATTCAACCTAAATAAAACTTACTTTTTACGTCACTATATACATACACTTGTCCATGTAATCTTGTAGTTTTTGCATACAATTAATCTCAATAAAACATCTGTTATTAAAATTTATTGTCACCTACAAACTACGCGGGGCACTGTGTGCGTCTGTGACAGATACAGATACTAGGAAGTGGACTCGCGTATTATGTTACCTGGGCATCATATTAGTTCTATGTTAGGTTACATTAATTTTATGCTTTAGAATAGCAATATTCTTATTTTTTTAATATCAAGTAACTTGACGCTACCAAAGTCGGGTGGAATGAAAACTGATGAAATTAATTATGTTATGACGTCGATCAAACTCACAATTGTGGCCAGATCAACAGATATTGCACATTATATTTTATTTAAACTTTAGTTAAAATATATCGTCACACATACTACTATATTACTGTAAAAAATGACTATATGAAAAGATAGTAAAGCTTGAAAGATAAAGAAAAGGTCTTTAAAACAGTGCTATAATGGTTCAAATTATGTATAGTTAGTATTCTTTAACTGACACAAAAATGCTAGACAATTAATCACAATATGACTTAATATGAAATTAAACAGGTTTAATTATAATATTGGTATTTACATTCAATAATTATTGTTCAAATTAGAAGGAAGAATCGCATCAAGATATCTATAAGTATGCGAGCAGAGGTGCCGTCAGGGCGACGCCGGGTTGACCCTTGTTTGCACATAGATTCTATATAGCGACTCTATATGACCTTGTACATGTACGTAGTTTCAAGAATCCATAATGGAAATTGAAAATATATGAATAATTCTTTTCTTTTAATGTAATGTTTCTATGATACCAGCCTGTACTATTTATTTATCTATTAATGCCAGGCCCTGTCTAAGAAACATTATGCTCTGCGCTTTGTCTTACCACAATGACAAAATTAAAATGATCATAGATGTGATCATATCTTCTGTTAGAGATCGATTTAAGTAATTATATTGCTGAATTTATTTACAATGTTGATACTTTTTACTTATATCTGGGTATATGTACAAAGTATCAACATATAATTAAAGGGTAATTGAGGTATAGGTAAAATAAACATAAACTAAAGCTTTTGCCAGTGGTTTTAAAATAATTGGTTTCGTAAACATAGTTATTTGTACGTTAGTAAAAAACAAAAATATCCGGAATAGTTAAACGGATAGTCATAGTTAGAGAAGAAAGGAGGAGAAGATATAGCAAGGTGTCATGCGCTTTGTGTCGACTTTGTATCCTGGCATTCCCACAGAATTTAGGTTATCGCGGGAAAAAGATGGACACCGCGTGCGTGTTCTTTATATGTTTACTTACATACTATGTTATTCTTAATATTTTTTAGACAAACTGTTTGAGAATAGATATGTATAATATATGCATTTTATATAGCATACATTTGAAAATATCGATCAAGCGGAGGATGCGGGCGAAGCGATGTTATACAAAATGTTTCGTGTTTTACAAGAAATTATACAATTTGAGTATCTATTATTTCTTTATTCTAAAATTTAAAGCAAGAAGTGTTGTTGACAGCTAATTGGCTCGCAAGGATTAACCATTAAAGTGTTATACATATATTTACGAGTATATATTATGTTTACACAATAATGTCAAGTGCGTTTACGTTACAGGCGTACTGATCTTAGATTTGCCACTTTAGTAATCTAAAGTCAAGGCTTAAATATTATTTTACATAGCGTATTATGTTACATAAACATTTATTACACAAAGCAAATGAAGCTAAGGTTGTATTTACATGTCAATGGCTAGGAGTTCGATGTCTACTTGAGAGAGTTTTTAAACAACAATGTATTATTTTGGTCTGTTTTTAAGCAAAGTGCAGCGTTTAGTTCTGCCTTTTAATATGTACTATAATGTAAGCTAAGAAAAAAACAGAATATCTTAGCGTAGCCTAATTTAATAATTGGCATATTAATATATAGAATTTAAATATTGATAAAAGCCCAAGATAATTTTAGGGAATTTATTTTTACTTATTTCTTTACTTAGGTATTTTTATATTTATTACTACTTAATTCGTCATATTAGGTTTGATTGTAATCTCAACTGGACACTTGTTTTCTTTGGCATGCAGGTGAAATTTTCAATAAAAATACTTAAAAATAAATTTATTAACAAAAGTATACTAAGGCAAACCAGTTATTCTGAATATCGTCCTTGCTTATCAACGAAGGTTATACGATATTAATTAAAATCTCTCTTAAAGAGAGAGATTTTAAATCTAACATAAAGATATATAATAAAAATTTAAGAAAATGAACTTAAACTAGGGACCGTCGTATCCTTCACTACCAAACACATCTAAGAGTCTAAGAATTAATCGTAGAGATGCATCATTTAACTTTACTTTATATAAATAGATAAAGTTAGTGTCTGATTGAAATTCTATAGAATTTAAAATATGCGGCTGTCCCGTTTTACTCTCGGTGGATCTGACTTATCGTATGAGCTTAGGGCATTCTATTGTCCTCGCGGCCATCGTGCATTGTTCATTGTGTATTCGGAGAAAACTCTTAGATATCCTTACATTATTCGAAGACTGTCTGTTTATAATTTTGTTTCTGCTATATTTTATTATATGTTTCGCTATAATATATCCTTATGGTAAAAAGTTTTATTTGTCTCCTACGATATATGAAGTTAAGTTTTTTTTTCATCAAGTCCTAAAAGCGAAGAAAGTTAAAGTTAACCATTGCATTTTTTTTCTTACAAATTCAAGTAATTAATTAAAAAAAAATTAAAGTAATATCCGTTATAGTAAAATTATTGTGTAAAATGTACTTCTTATAGCCATCGTAGTAAAACATCTTTTACAGTTATAAAAGGCTACTTTTCGAGTACGTTGGCAGAGATTACATCAAGTGGTATAATTACAATTAGGTACTTGCTATAATGTAATATCAAGACCTAGAAGTATTTTAGCTTTCATGTATAATTTTACACTTAAGATACACATTTACTATGAGGGTACATAGCTTGTTACTTTTTAATATTATAAATATATTTATTAACTATAATGAAAACAAAATACTTTTATGGAAAAAAGAGGAAAAATAACTACTGATATTTATTGATAAAAAAACATAAAAAATTGTTTTTTAAATAAAACTTCATAATAAGTATATCAGTATGATATTATAAGTACAGGTAGGTAACTTTATTTTGTTTTTATTATAAAAAATGTTTAAAGACAAAGTTGTAGTATAAATTCAGTTTAATACAACTTTCTTTATGGCTACTACCGCCTCTAAAGTATTCGAGCCGATGTCCGCTGACAAGGCGCTTATATCGTGGAAATATGAAGCTGTCTATAGTTACTATGAAATATCACCACACTCTGCTTAGAATTAATTGGAAAACATGCTGCTATAAGCAATTAAATAGCACAAATAAATTGTATAAATTAAAATCATTGCTTTATACTTTAAATATTTTTGTAACATTTTTTTTAATAAAATTGGCTCTATGATAATCACTTGCGCAACATCCGTTTCTGGCTATTTATTACACGTATCAAATAATAAAATATAATAAAAAAGTTAAGATATATACATATTTTTTTGTTTTTTGCATAAAAATATTTCTCGTAAAGTCAAAACTCAATCAATCGCTTTGTACAAAATCAAGGAAATAAATACAAATAAAATTAAAAGCGTATGTGTTTATAATTTACAACTATAAATGGTAATAATCATCTTTCAAATATAAAATGAAATTAAAAATCTTAATACTTAAATTGACTCGGATACATTTCGAATACTTTAAAGAAATTTTAACAAAATTTGAATTAAAAATAAAACTGTTTTTGATTTTGATTTTAAATATAAAACTTTAAAACTGAATTTTTAAAGCGAACTACATAATTACCCACCCACTTAGTATTTTAGTTTATTCAATAAAAAATTAAACACTGTATTTTTGGATGGAACTATATAAAACTAAACAATGAGAATGCGATGAAAGCATGTATATTTTCGTCACTGTCAGTCAATTGCGGTTAACTGTGCTATCAGTTATCTGTAGTCTTTGATATGCCGCATCATAAACCTCATACAAGCAGCGCAATTGTTAGACAATATAAATTACTACAGAAACGCAACAGGTCTACCATCCTAGCTATACTTTTGGACGCTAAAATAACGCATTTTGTTAATAAAAAAATACATATGATTATGAAAATAACGATTTAGTTACCTTAAAATAATGAACATAATTGTCAAATATGTACATATTTAAAATTTGAAGATTTCCCTCGATTACCTTGAAATTTCATTCGGTCAATTTAGAAAATAGCAAGAAAATTGTAAATTCGGTTTACAAATTACTGAAAAATTGTCGGTTGTACATAAATAATAAATAAAAACATGAAATATAAATCTCCATTTTTTAAGCTAGTTAAAAATCCAGTTGTTGCTACAGCTATTATATTCTTAGATATCTAATTATACGTGAATAGCTGAAGCCGATACACACAGGATATTAGCAATGTATGCTAAAACATATGATCCATTTGAAAACAAAATTACAGTATTTTTACACTAGACACTAATAAGTATTTATATATTTACAAATTAAAGCGGAAAGCGGCATTTTAGTAAACAAGTGAATTCATTGGGCGGTCAGTTTTCTTAAACAATTTATGTGTTCGGCGCCTTTTGGACCTGTAGTGGTGACGTGCTATCCAAATCACTGATAATATAAATAATGGCCATTGATAATATGCGTAATCAGTTCTACTATTTGTGACGATGATCTGACTTCATTTAATTGGCAATTCAATTCGAGCTTTGCGTTTTCTAGATAAGAACTACACGGGCGTAATGGGTATCATGTTATTTAACGTTTAGCAATACTTATATTTATAGATTGTGCTATATACTGCAATTCTCATTAGCAACTGAAGTTGTTTTAATTCTGATTGTATATAAAATTTGTTTAATAAATGTGATAGGAAATTATTCAAAGCGCACATACTACGAAATGTTAATCAAAGTTTTGTATGCGTGGGCGAGTGACGTCACGTCTACGTCCCGTAGGATTTTGTACAAAAATTTTCACCGGGAACCCAATTGCCAAATTTTACCTTCCTAAAAGGAACAATCACTTGGTTTACCCCTGTAAGTTTGCAAAAGTTTGTGGGTTCAATTCCCACTCGGGGAAGGTAGGTGGATTTTTCCATTTCCATATTCTTTGCTTTGATAACTAGACAAAGCACAGCGTTGAGTTACCGCCACTCAGCACTCAATGTCTTAAAAAAGGCAAAAAGCAGGGAACGAAATGTCTTATTACTAGGTTCTTATGGTTTCTGTGAATTCCTCAGCCTACCCTGCCATGTGCGGGATTAAAGCCTTATACTTATAATAATACTATAACATTAAATTTTAGTACGCTGTATTATTTGCCGCACGTATGTGCATGATTAAAAGCTAATTGCTTATAAGTTACTTACCAATCTACCCATACAATAGTTTGTGTCATAAAATGTACAGTTACCCTCAATTATCGCCAAACGCTGGATACAAGAAGCTAAGAGTATCTCTTCCACCGCAACCGCAGTGGTTTGACCTTTACCCGACACCGCTCTAGATACCACTTCTGCCAATGTCTGTCATTCGCATTCCAGTTTGTAAAAATCAGGTTAGTACCTAGAAACGATTAACTAGCCTCTTCACATGACTTTCACCTACACCTATTAGCACTAGTAGCAATTATTTCTCAAGTTCCATGTTCCAATGATGTGATATTTTGAAATAAAACATATGAAGTAATTATTTGGTCGATTTAACTGCAGTATTTTAGTATCCACAGCATATCTAAGCTTTCATTACCAGAGTATAATAAAATCTAAGCCTATGATTACATATAACAAAAAGCTATAAATGACGTTACGTTGCAGAAGTCATTTTACTACTTTTATTTAGTATTTATTGCTGTAATGTGCTATTTAGTTAAACCGATGAAAGGATGACACATATGTATACATACGTCATAATTATTACTTCCGTTAGCCATTAACATAAATGGCTTAACGACAGATTTCTCTTATTATAATAGTTTATTGTATTATAATAGTTGGAGTCTTCACAAAAGGTAATATTTGCAGCCGGCAGTCATTTTGTCGCTATGAAGAGACGACAGACAAAAACAAATTTATTACTTTTAAATTTATATTGAAAATAGTAAATTTGTATTGAATTTTTTTTTCTAGCTTCACGCTTTATCCCGCACATGGCAGGGTAGGTAGAGGGAACTGCAGGAACCATAACAACCTAGTGTTAAGACACTCCGTTACTTAGTCCCTGCTTACTCCGTCCCCACTTTCCGCCGTTTTCGAGGCATTGCGTGTTGAGTGGCGGAACTCAACGCCGCGCTTTGTCTTAGATGCCAGAGCGAAGAAAATGGAAATAGAAAAATCCATCTTCTCCGACTGGGGATCGAACCCAGTAACCGTCGTGTTACATGTAGACGTTGCGCCTCTGCGCCACGACGGTATTCATGTTGAGAGCTTTTGGGATAGAAACGATTCTGTTTATTTTTTATTCACATCCAACGTAGGTCTGTCGTCTATACGAATCTAAAAACTGACAGTAGTAACAAAAAAGCAATTTACGATCTGGCAGGAGAAGGATAAAATTTGTTCGAGTCCTATCACATGTCTTATTTACGCGGGATTTTGTATTCTCAAAACCCTTACGGCCTTATTCATAAAAAGTTATAGCACGCTTAAAGACTCGATATAGTACAGTTGTCAAAAAACGTTATTCATAACAGCATTTTAGTGTCAATCAGTTCTATAAACCTATCATAAAGTTATAGAACCGAGAACCCTACTATAAGAGTGTTTTAACGTCCAAAGATGGCCGATTCATATAACAGCTGATTATAGCTCATACTAATATGAGCATTGATATGACGTCATCGAGTCGCTTGTCATCAAGAGTGTCAATTTCAGTTTCAAACAAAACAATATAACAATTGACATTTTGTTCGATATTTATTAACTATATTTAGTTATTAACAAGTTTATTAATAATAAATTCTACATAAGAAAGGTGCACAGAATATAGGTAATACTTGTCCACGTCTAAACAATTTTCAATTTTTTGTCATTTTACTTCTTTTGACTTTATTTTTTAAAAATTAAGTAAGTTTATAAACTAAAATAAAATAAACATTCGTGTTTTTCTGATAACAACGACGTAAATCTAGCCGGTATATGTCAAGCCAGACCCAATAATATATTTTTGTACGTAATATTATCTGTGGTACGTACTATGTCAATGCGTTTGTCACTTATCATCTGTGGATTTACTGGTATTTTCGGCAACAAGTCGACCGACTTCAGTATAGTGGCAACATTGTGAACGTATAAATCAAATTAGTGACACTTTAGTTATAGAAGACTTATAGAGCGTTTATGAATACAAACATTTATCGAACGTTCTATAAGCCTAAAGAGCGTGTTAACTAAAGTATGCTTAAAACGTTTTATAAGACTTTTTTATGAATAAGGCCGTTAGTGTACATATAAAACAAAGGCTTTAATATTCTCAAATGAATTAATTACCTTACAACTTAATTCGACCACTATATGTTTAATACTAATGGAGTAATATATTAGTTAATAACTGTAATAAATATATAAAACGTATACTCGCTTTCCGTTTACAACAGCCAATAAATATCCAGGGAGATCTTGCAGACGCTTTTATATTTGCCCAAATTTCCTTTCATCAATGTATACATGATATATATGCGTAAAGTAAGAATAAAAACGCAAATTTTTAAAAATAAGGAATTATGGTGTCCTATTATGTCATTTATTATACGTTGTTTAACCAATGTAGTCCGTCCTTTTTGTCTCACATTGAACTTTAAGGGGTGGGCACGTACCACCCCGTCCCCCTTTACGCTTTTCTATTTATTTATATAAGTAACGCAGAAGACAGGTATGTGGAATAAAAAGAAAACATCTAGAGTAGTGGCGTATCTTAACTAAATCGACAAAATTTAATTATTGCTGAAAGTGTGAATCAAATTCAAAATAATCGAGTGATTTTACTACAACGGTGTAGCTATTACTATAAGGTCATTCAAAACATGGCACTAATGATATTACAAAATGTATTAACGAAAAAGCTCTAAAAATATGAATAGTAATAAAATATAGTTCGCAAAAGCAACATATTACTTTTTTTAATAATGTTACAAAATATTTTATATTTTCGCTAGCGAGTATCGAAACTTAAAACAATAGTATAGACTGTAGATGCTAAGTCAACACATAAGTTTTTTAGCTAATACTGTCTTGTTAACAGTTGATTTATGTTCAATCCATTTCCGCTGAGACAAATAAAGCAAAAGATACGATCAGAGCTTTACAATCTATTAATAAATCTATCACAATAATTATAAAACATCAATCTTCTTAAATAAATAAAGCTAAGTGAGTAGTATGAAACCAGTCTGAATAAACATAAATATACTATAAAAATATATTAATTAGTAAATTTAAAACGGCGACATAGACGGCTATACAGGGTGTGGATGTTACCGTGACCTTCATTTAAAGCATAACTTGGTAAAATTATAAAACAAGTAAAATTTAAAAAATTTAAAAAATATTTTTTTCAAACTATTTTTTTCCTTACACTTTACTGTCAGAGCGGGACAGAGATATATCTCTTTCTCATTAGATTATTTTTTTGAATCAAAGGTGACAGATTGACAACGATTGATAGCATTTTGGTAGTAAGAGATCTATACCTCATTCGTATTTAATAATAACTACCTCACGCGTTACACAGCACGTAAAATATCGTGAAATAGGAAAAATGATCCTGTGCCTAAACTATTGATAATTGTCAATTAGTTTTTTGTATATGGTCTTGAAATATTTTTCCCTATAAGTACTTTTGATAACGGCCGCCATGTCAGATACACCCTGTATATATATTTAATTTAAGGACCGTCGTGGCGCAGAGGCGTAAGCATCTGCCTGTAAACGCGACGGTTTGAAGGTTCGATTCCCACTCGGAGAACATGATTTTTTCGATATCCATTTTCTTCGCTCTGGAAAGAAAGCAGGTATTAAGCAACGGAGTGTCTTAACACTAGGTTCACATGGTTCCTGCAGTTCCCTCTGCCTAGTAAGTTATAAGTAAGTTAATAGTAATATATATATATATATATATATATATATATATATATATATATATATATATATATATATATATATATATATATATATATATATATATATATATATATATATATATATATATATATATATATATATATATATATATATATATATATATATATATATATATATATATATATATATATATATATATATATATATATATATACGTATCCGTGACGTATCCGTTACTCGTTACTCGCAAATCACGCCGCGATATCTATTTCTGTATTGACTGATAATCTGTCACAGATAATAATAATTCACGATGTTATTACAGAACAAAATATTAGAATGGCATTATTTAAAATAATTTTAATCATAGGTATATACAGATAAGTGTTACACCAGTTTTTTGATTGTTGATATAATCTTGTGGTCTCAGAGGTACAATCCTATGTGTACAATGTTATATAATTGGTTCTTAAAAACAGATGTGCTTAGCTTTACTGGAATCTCTATATTATTGTAAATAAAAGGAACAGTGAAAGAAGTTGAATAGTCTGATGAACAAGAGGCTGAGGAGTCAAAAGCCAGAAAAGTATATTTTATTAAAATATAATATTTTTATACTATTTTAAATTGTAAATTTGCGCATAAAGTATTAGAAAACAGTTGATTACAAGTCATTAATGCAAAATTTGAATAAATAACGAACCTATATAATTTTTACCTAATTTTTTCATACTATATGACAAAATCCCTTTGCCTTACGCCACTTCCATTTTTTATTCGAATTCTCAGCAGTAGGATCAATTCATTTGACACGTCACGATTCATAAGCCGTTTTGCATTCATCTTTATGATATTTCAAAGATATACAATTTTTAAAATGTCAAACATGTTGTAAATTTGAAGATAATCCCATCGTAAATCTTATTTTTGTAAAGAAATTTAGTAGAAAATATCTAACTTTACCAAACAATTTATCTGTACTAAACTATACCTCACGACAATAATAATACAACAACAACAACAACGACAATAATATATATATATATATATATATATATATATATATATATATATATATATATATATATATATATATATATATATATATATATATATATATATATATATATATATATATATATATATATATATATATATATATATATATATATATATATATATATATATATATATATATATATATATATATATATATATATATATATATATATATATATATATATATATATATATATATATATATATATATATATATATATATATATATATATATATATATATATATATATATATATATATACATATAAACACATTATTATATAAACATGTAATTAGATATAAAGTAAACAATGAAACAATTAGATAATGAAAGATACATAATAAAAATAAACATTTTTATTATTTTTAAAAACGGATCACTCGTACATTTCAAGATTATAATATTTAATCAGTTTTTTATATTTTTGCACTTTGAATGCGAAAGACAATGCCACTTACCGCATATTATATTTTTTAATAGATAATAAAAACCAAAACAAGAGGATCGTCGTAGCGCAGCGTTTGCCTGTAAACGCAACGGTTTGTAAGTTCAATTCCCACTCGAGGAAGATGGATTTTTCGTTTCCATTTTCTTCACTCCGGCAACTAGGAAAGTGTGTCATTGAATTCTGCCACTCAAAACGCAATTGCTCGAATTCGGAAGCGGAAGGCGGTAGCGGGGTGCGAAGGTTTCCACGGCTTCTTCGGTTCCTGCCTGCAGGCCTTCCTTAAAAATTAAAAATTTTTATTTTCTTTATTTTTACTTCATTATATCTTTAGTGTAATACATAAGTTACATCCAATGTTCTTCTCAATTTACATCACAGACAGACGTTTATAAATCTTAAGCATAATCGGCGGCGAGGTTTGACAAAGAGAAACCGAATCAGATAGGCTAATGTCGCAGCTAGACAAGCGTGGAATAACAACTATTGTTTATTATCCACGCCTAGTCTATCCTTTGGGGTGTAGACAGGACAATGAGGGTAACAACACACTGTGTGATCGATAATCGATATCATTGAACGATTCAGATTAAATCGATAAGACAACCTATTGTGAATATCTTACGTATGCTTTAATAGTATTGTGACAGACTTAACGTAAACGAGGCTTAAGCGTGTGTGATGTAAGCCTTATAATAAGGCTTCAACTGTCTTTTCTAAAGAGGTTATATCTTAATGTGGTTATTGTATCGCCTTGTTGTGCTTTTATTATTTTGTGTTTGTTTTACTCCTTATTATATATTTCTAGTTATGTGCAATAAAGAATATTATTATTACTATTATTGTATAGTAGTGTACGTCAATCGATCTAAGGGTTTAAATTTCATTTCTTAGACGGGTTTTATACTGGTGGGCTACCCGCGTTCAAGCGCTTCGTTTTATTACCCTAACAATTTTTTTATGGAAAGATTTTTTAGACTGAAAAAAAGATCATGAAGTTTTTTAAGTCAAAATAGCTAAGATGTAGAATTTATGTAATCAAATGTCAATTGAATTTTTCGAGTTTAAACATTATTTCCGTTTTTTTTTCAAAATCTTCGAAACAGTACCAAAGTTGCCTTAAAATTTTGTCTTATATAAAATTTAAAAAACGAACATGTCTAAAATTTTACAATCAAAATTAATGACAAAAATCAATTCGGGACCCTTACTAAGATAATAACGACATCGAAAGCTTAACATTTTACTTTTAAGAAATTGTCAACAATAAGCTCAATGAAGGAACGAGGCATAACTTATTCGGTTAAAAAGTATTCGTAATGCCTGCGGGCTCGTTCACCTAAAGATGCTGTATCATGATCATGTTACAAGATCTTTATCTCAATACAAAATATATATACTATAGGGACCAGGCTTCAATGGTCGTTTTATACATTTGTATCGCACTAATGACACCTTAGTATCGTTAAGAAAGTATTAATCCTATTTTAATTCGAGTAATTACAACTTTAACTAAGTGAATCGAGTTAAATTGATGTGGGTGGTTCGAGTGTGATGACATAATTAGAAAAACGAAATAATTAAAAATTTAAATCTTACTATCCCTTTAGCTATTTATTTGTTTAGAAGAGATTTCAAATATGATCGCTTGTTAAATATACAACCATTCCAAGTAGTGTTAGCAGCTCCACATATATTATTGTCTCATTAATTATTTCTTATAACTTTATTGAGGCATCGACTGACCATTAACACAAAAGCTGTTCGATCCCCACTTACAGTAAAGATTATATTTTTTTTTTTGTTTTAGAGTTCCGCCTCTTATTCAACACGCAATGTCTTGAAAATTAGGCTGAAAGAAACACAGTAGGGACTTAGAACAAGCTGTCTACTGCCGGTGCTTGTACGTGGAGAGAAACATTGAATGCGCGTTTTATTATATTATAGATATAAAAATCTGTGAAGTTGGATTTTTTGTTCAAGTTTCACGCAAAAGGTATTGAACTAATTTAGATGTATCTTTGCACGTTTGTAGTAAACGTACGCAATTCACTTTACTAATTAATAAATCATAGTGAAGACCATCGATTACCACTTGGGGAAGAAGGATGTTTTCATTGTTTTTTTTCGCTCTGATAACTGGGTAAGCGAAGCGTTAAGTTCCACCACACAACTCGTAATTTCTAGAAGGAAAGCGGAAAATAAAGAACGGAGTGTTTTACCACCAGATTAATATTTTTTCAAACTTTATTTTTGCTTAGAAAAACATTGTTTGTATTATAATATAGCGGAGAGTAGTTTTAACGTTACCCAGCTGCTACTTTCTTATAATACCCCCTTGTCAACTTTTCGCCTACTAAGACGTGCGTATGAGCAATCAAATACCCAATCGACTTTATTCAGGCAACTAAAACTCGTTTACTATCATAATGTTAAATCTAAATGTAATAGGTATATAAATATGAAATACATACATATATACATATATTATATTATAAAACAAAAAAAATAATTGCAAAGTGTATTTTTTTCTAGGTCTGACCACGTCACTTTAATTCTTGAAATGTCTTTGTATTATTGTTATTCATGACTTGTTAGACAAATTGTTCTGATAAGGGCTGTTACACACTATACTGTTTGGAATCTATTAGTGATGTAACGAATGTCATTTTTTTTAACATTCGCTAATGCGAATGCGAATATTTGCTACTGACATTCGCGAATGCGAATGCGCGCGCTAAAACTTTTTTAGAAGGGAGAGAGAATTGATTTCTTTTTTTTTAGATTGCATTAAAAAACTTTTTTTCATGAAATATAATGAAGACTGATAATGTGTTTAAGAGGTTACTGTTCTTTGAATTAAAAACACAAAAAGTAAACTGATTTAAATTTTTGTAACGTAATGTCGTCGTCAAATGTTCTTTTCTGACATTCTCAAAATATTTGTAGAATCTTTGCGAATACGAATGCGAATGTTTAAAAACGTGCGAATATCTATTAGAGAGTTGAAGGAAACAAATAAAAAAAATATATTTTGTACTAATTTTTTTTGTGGTGTAAATAATAATTTAAGTAATAAATATATTGAATTAAACAATAATGTATAAGGTATACAGCACATATTAATATATGTGCTGTTGTATATTTTGAAAATGTAAAACACACAATGAAAGATATCACTAGAAAATATAAAAAAAATTACGAAACAAAAGTGAACCACTCTCCGAATCATAGAACATTTTCTAAAACAATTAGTACGGTATGATTCGGCGAGCGGTCCGTCTGTAATCGCTTTAATTGAGTCATTTGACAGTATCACAGCATTGTAGCAGTGACCGGAGAAGCCCTGCTGTGCATTACGACTAATAGCCGCATGTTAATCGACAGACGATTGTCGGCGCTTGTACCCTTGTTTATATATATATATATATATATATATATATATATATATATATATATATATATATATATATATATATATATATATATATATATATATATATATATATATATATATATATATATATATATATATATATATATATATATATATATATATATATATATATATATATATATATATATATATATATATATATATATATATATATATATATATATATATATATATATATATATATATATATATATATATATATATATATATATATATATATATATATATATATATATATATATATATATATATATATATTACCAACACCTATGGTGCTTTCTTCATTGTACGGGATATTGGTGAAATAATTTGTGTTCTACTTCTCTCAAAGGCCATGAAATAAAAAAGAGGATATCATGATCACGAACTAAGACTTTCAAAAATTTTTAAAAAAAGTTTTTAAATTGTCGAATAAACATGCGACGTGTGCCTACGACACGATTCACACTCAATTTAATACCAAAGTTTTTGTTTTTAATATAAAACTAACAACTTAATTAATAATTTACCACTGTATTAATGAATATCAGATATATTCCTGCGTAAAATGTGCCGACATAAGTATATTCACATATCTCTATCAATAAAAGTTCCTGAACAAATGTGAAGTATTATAAAGCTTTTCCTATTAACTAATATTGTTATTTTTAGTTATTTAAATTTTCGAATAGATTCCGGAATTTTAACTTAGCACGAGCACTTTTGCGTTTCATAATTTTTTCACCAAATTAAAAGAATTGTTTCTTAAAATATATTTTACAGTGAATGAATGAATGAATGATGAAAAATGAACTTAAAATAGATTTTTAATTTGACATACCTTCTACCAATATTATGTAAAATATATTGTGTGCTTGTCTCGTCTGCAGTCGTGTGCGCCATCTATTGTGTAATAGTAACATCAACGTAAAATAGTTACAGCTACTTCCTAATGGATGTCACTATAATTAGGCTACCATATTATTATGTGTTTTAAATATATTATAATATTCAATAAATTTTCATTTTATAAAAATAAAACTAAATAAAATTATCTGATTAAATTGGTATTTAAGATTTGAATCTTACTTTACATTAAAAGACATAAGGTAAATATGTCAATGTCACCTTTATGACCGTGTCGGTTGTTAACCTCAAACTAGTGACGTTTTAGGACTATGAAATTCATGATTTATTATTTATGTCATATATCTTTATATTACTTTTGGAATTTAATATGTGAAAATAAAGTACAAAATAATCTTTAACTAATCATAGTGTGTAAAGAAAATTGTCCTCATATGAGTAAGAAAAGAACAAAATGACATAATTAACATTTCTATAGATATTGTTATTTTGTCGTTTCACCAAAATACATTATAAGATGCAGCAAATTTGGTATTCAAGTAAATATTACCGATTGTTATTTAGTTTACAAAAATATATCCAAGGTATGATGCCTTATCCTCATTTTGCAACTGCAGTAGATTCTGTTGATTTCTTTACTAACGACTTTCCGTTTCAAAGGCATAAAGCTAAAGAAAAAAACCCGCTTATGAGTGTTTACATTATGAGACATCTTATGGGAAATGAAAGTAGTAAAGGAATTAATATTGCAAATATGACTTCTGAAGAAATAGAAAACCTTCTTCAAGAACTTTTAACAAAAAGTAAAGATAAGCAAATAACTAACATAATGAAAGACTGTATGAACAATAGTAAAATAATAAATGATTATACACTAAAAAAACTATTTAGATTTTACAGTGTAATTGGAAGAATAGATGTTGTAGAAATTTTACAAAAATATACATCAAAAATAAATCCTTCTCTATATAGGAGAAATGGAGAATTTCTGCATTATATGGCTAAAGCACACTGTATGAAAGGAAATTCTGAAAACGGCTTATCAATATTAAAACAAGCATATGTTAAATATGAAGGTCTTAGAAGTTTTTACAGAGTTATATTTAGGGAGCTAATATATGATTCAGTGCAAAACAGATCAGAAGCTTCATTGGTAATATTTATGAAGTATGTTTTAATATTTAGCGAGATTTACAATGACCACTATCCTCTTATATGCTTTTGGCACATTTGTTGGTCAAGCACTTGGTTTTCTGATCAAACACTCTCTAATGAGCTACTAGAAAATTCAGCTGAACTAAGAAGTATTGTCAAAGACAAGTAAGTATAAACATAGAAAAACCTTTGCTACCAAAATGATATTAATTGGTAATTGTTTAAAAATTAAATATTTTTAATGTGGCATGTCATATATTTTTGCAGCTATACACTTTAGTTTAATTAGTAAGTTTTATTACAAATATCCTAATACCATATTTTTATTTTTATTTAAAAAAAACTACAAAGTAGATTTTAATTTCTGTAAATTTTTGTTACATTATAAAATATTAAAAACATTATTTAAATTAAGAATAAAAACTGGTCAATATGATATAATTATCTTAATTATTACAAATATTATTTACGTAAATTTATAATGCAAATATCAATTCAAGGTGCGATCACAAACTTTGACATATAGAAGTAATATATCATATCAATATTTTGAATAACAATAACATATATTCTTTACAGAGCAACAACATTCAGTATTAACATACTAAGAGAATATAATGAAGATGCTGTCGTCAGATTATTGCAGGTTTTGTTAAAATATGACATGATGGTTGAGTATGCGAAGGTACTCCAAATTTTATTTACATATAAAAGTAAGTATATAGTGGCCGCACATAATAATATGCATGAATTGATATATTTGTATTTTGACATATTGTATTGAAAATATTTACAGTAGAATTATCAAAGTAGGACCGTCGTGGCACAGAGGCGCAACGTCTGCCTGTAACGCGACGGTTACTGGGTTCGATCCCCAGTCGGAGAAGATGGATTTTTCTATTTCCATTTTCTTCGCTCTGGCATCTAAGGCAAAGTGCGGCGTTGAGTTCCGCCACTCAACACGCAATGCCTCGAAAACGGCGGAAAGTGGGGACGGACTAAGCAGGGACTAAGTAACGGAGTGTCTTAACACTAGGTTCTTATGGTTCGTGCAGTTCCCTCTGCCTACCCTGCCATGTGCGGGATAAAGCGTGAAGCTAAAAAAAAAATAAAAAAAATCAAAATAGTAATAATTTATTCAAATGCTATGCTGTGGGATTCAATTCGAGAAGAATTTAAAATCTTTATGTTTTCTTTAAGTATATTATCCATCCTTAATGTGTGATCATAAAAATAAGTAATAATTAAATTTTAACTATAAATTTTTTGGCATCAAACGAATGTCTATGTATGAAATATATAATTTAGTGTGGTATATTAAACTTTTGAATTAATGAAAATTTTATAACAATATCTATAAAAGAAAGCTATATGCTTATAATCAAGTTACAGTTACTAATTTATAACATATAATATTATCTTTATGTTAAATAATATGTGTATGGAAAAATTTATATACATTGTTATATTAAATAACTTAATAATATTTATATATATAACTTACTAATTACTTCAATATTTTCTTTCAGTAAAAAATAGAGATTTAAGGGGTTGTACAGAGATAATAAAGAATTGTAATACTCTGGGCATACCATTGCCTTCACATCAACAAGGGAGGTATATAAAAATGTTAATATATAACAAACAAAGCGATGCAAAATCATCACCAGAAAGTAAACCTACAAGCACTTCTCCAAACTTCAAAATGAAGTTTTAGTTTTGTGAACTATGTATATAATGTTAGTGTACAGTAAATAGTTTTGTAATTGTCATAATAAAGAAGCCCTATGTAATGGCATTAAGTATTTTATTTCTTCTGACTCATGTAGTATATATAATATAAGTAGAAAACAAAGTGTACATATAAATATTGATTGTACCTTTGAATTACTTTTGTTTTAAGAATCAGTTCCTTGTAGCTACTAACTAATATTATATTAACTTATGTTATACTAATATTATATTAATTTCAGTCGTGTTTCCACACGACTCCAAAAAGTGTGGCTACTTACTACTAAATTAATAAATTATTCAAAAATATGTAAATTATTCAAAAATAAGATCGTAAGTTAATGAGGACCGTCGTGGCGCAGAGACGTAAGCGTCTGCCTGTGAACTTTCTTCACTCTGGAAACTAGGCAATGCGCGGCGTTGAGTTCCACCACTCAACACGCAATGTCTCGAAAAAAGGCGGAAAGCGGTGACGGAGAAACCAGGGACTAAGGAACGGAGTGTCTTAACACAAGGTTCACATAGTTCCTGCAGTTCCCTCTGCCTACCCTGCAATATGCGGGATAAAAGCGTGAAGCTAAAATAAAGTATGGTTATCATGAGAAAAGCTAGTGCATATATTAAGAATTAAGAATGATAGGGATAAGGTGCACACAATGGGTTTAGAAATGCAAAACGAGTAGATAACTCTAGGATCCAGCTCCTGATTGGACTCTTATGATGGATACGTATAAGAAGCAGAATAGAAACCCTGAGGACATTAGTATTTCATCATCCAGACTGGATATTTTTCTTTATCTTCGATGCCTAAAACGCGTAGTACTGGTAAAACTTACAGTTCCGTGGAAGACAAATATCTCTAAAAGTCAAAGCTTCAAGCTTAATAAATATTTCGAGCTTACTAAAGAACTGACCAGGGCTAAGAGTAAATTCATATGCGGTTGAAGTAGAAGCAAGAGGTATAAAAGCGAAATCTCTCTATAGCTTGCTAAATGATCTCGGCCTGTCTAGAACTATTACTAAACCATTTCTATAATATACTTCAAAGGCGGCATTAGCAGAATCATTTTGAATTTGTTTAGGTAGTGGGAGGAGCTCGGACAGTGAAGGTGAGCGTTAATGCATTTTAAAGGGCCCCCCCTTTAAACCTACATTTGGGTTGCAAGTCCCAAGCGCTGATCGGAGCTCCTCTTCCTACAACATGATGGTTTATAGTAAAATTACTAACTGAAATAAAGTGTATAGCTGAAATAGCTTTCAAACTTCAAAATCTCAAATAAATATATGACAGTATCTTTAGTTTGGCAATTTAATTTAAATCGTTGAGTTTGCAGAAGTACTATTTAAATTTTAGTAACTTCAGTTGTTCAGCAAACTCAGGCGATATTATACACCGTGACAAACTAACATTACGTTTACGGATATTATTATAATAAATTACAGTAATCCATTAAGGAACTGTAATATCAAAAATAGAATTATCATTCCCGATCATTCGGGTAGACAGAGGTGACGCACTTACGTCACCTCTTCCTATTTATACGTACAAAGTGAACGTAACGATAGCGCGATCTAAATTCCTTCAGCGCCATCTAGAATTTTAAACAAAACTTTGAAAATAATTACAAAACTTTCAAGTTACTTTTATTTCTGTGTAAAGCATATTTGAAACCAAATAAAATGCTGCTTTTAGTAGGCAATTTAAAATAAAAATATTCATATATTCATAAATACATCTAAAGTAACAAGCTACGTATAATAGAACCAGAACCAATGAATAATGCAAACTGGGTGAAACTTCCATACAAATATGATTTTCAAAAAAACTAGCGCTAACTCTCGCCCAGGGCATAAATAAGTTTGATATTTTTTACATATTTCACCACTAGATGGATAGGGTTGTTGTTTATCCCCAATAATATTTAATATCGTTATTAATATTTTACTAGATATTCTAACAAAACATGAGAAAAAATGGGGTTATCGGTTTAAATTCAATAACAAGTACACGGAATCTATTCTTGCTTTTGCGGACGATCTCGCGATACTCACTGGGAATCCAAAGCAATGCCAGCTGCTATTGGATGAAGTAGACGAATTTTGCACGTGGACAAAAGGAATGAGGACAAAACCTAGTAAGTGTCACTGTCTTTGTCTGGGAAGACGAGACACAAAATATACCTCCTACGATCCGGGACTAAAAATTGGCGGAGAATGCATTGCTGTAGTTTCCGAGGCGGCACCTTTTAAATTTCTCGGTAAGAAAATAGAGAACTCCATCATTAGATGTACTAGTCGACAGCTTTATGACGGATCTTGAAAAGGTAGACCATCGACCTATAAGTAATGTCAAGAAAGCTTGGATTTACGACAATTTTCTAACATCACGTCTGAATTGGCCTTTCCTCGTATATGATTTTAATAAAACCCTCTTGGCAAAGTTAGATGCAAGCGTCATAAAGATGCTGAAGTTTTGGCTTGGGCTAGCGCATTCGGCGGACACCTCAACCTTATTTAGAGACCAAAATAATTTTGGGTTGAGATTAAAGAAACCATCAGAGGTCTATAAACATCTAAGAGTCGCCAAAACACATATTCTGGGAAAATCTCGGGATGAGATTGTTACCTCACTCCCAAAAGACAAAAATGTCCCAGAGTTCGAGTCAAGACTTAAATTCCATAAGCAATTTATGATAGGAGCACAATTTAGTAAAGTAGGGTTAGGATCAAAGAGGAAAGTCCAAGACACAGACATAATAAAATCTTTTATTCGGCAAGACGAGAACGATAAGTATAAGGTGCACGCAATGGGCTTAGAAATGCAAAATGAGTGGCTAACTATAGGAGAATTCTGTATCCCTTTAGCTTTAAAATGGCGCACCCTAATTCACGACTGATCTCCAGCACTACTAAAATTCTACCTTAATGCGTTCCAAATGACTCTTCCAGATCAAAGTAATTTAGTAAGATGGGGTAAAGCTACCGATAAATCTTGCTACATCTGCAAAGAGGCAGTGGGGACAGCTAAACATATGCTGGTGGGGTGTAGGGTACTCTTGGATAGTGGTCAATACTCGCGGCGCCATGACAAAGTACTAGAAATCATACGTGAAGCCGTTAGTCTTTCAGTTGCAAGAGCGCAGAGAAACATAACAACCAGCAAACGCTCAATAGAGTTTGTGAAAGAAGGTTCTTATAAAAAATCTACACAAAAGCCTTTCTCCATATTAGATCCAGCTCCTGATTGGACACTTGTGATGGACACGTATGAGAAACAGTATAGAATCAATGAGGATATTTGTGTTTCGTCATCTAGACCGGATATTTTTCTTTACTCTCGAAGCCTAAAACGCGTAGTACTGGTAGAACTTACAGTTCCGTGGGAAACAAATATCCCGAAAAGTCACCACCTTAAACTCAATAAGTATTTCGACCTTACTAACGAACTGACCAGGAATAGGTTTAGAGCGAGCTTATATGCGGTTGAAGTAGGAGCGAGAGGTATAACAGCGAAATCTCTCTATAGTTTATTAAAAGATCTCGGCCTGTCTAGAACTATCACAAATTCATTTCTAGAACGCATTTCGAAGGCGGCTTTGGTAGAATCATTCAAAATTTGGTTAGGTCGTGGGAGGAGCTCGGATAGTGAAGGTGAGCGTTAATGCATTTTAAAGGGGCCCCTTTAAACCTACACTTGGGTCGCAAGTCCCAAGCGCTGCTCGGAGCTCCTCTTCCTACAACACGATGGGCCCGGCACCCGCACGGTGAATCCATGGAAGCTAAGTTGTTTCTTCTCTATAGGTAGAATAAATTATGAAAATAAAATTATTTCATTAATTTTTGTTTTTTTACTAATAATTTTCTTTTCATTTTTAATGTTATTTTATTTTTCATATTTTAAATAAAATTGTATATTTATTTATTTTAATGGCAACATTGTATAACTACTAAAGCATGGCAACATACTTAACTTTTTTTAAAATTTGTGCTCGCTATTGTGTTCTGTATGTTACTACAATTTTCTTGGTGTTTATTTTGATTATTTAATATCACGTTGCCTTTTACTGGACTCTGATACTTGTTTTCACGATTTACCTTAGCAAGATACTCGAGTCTTTGATTTCTTACTCCTACGGATTAATTTGTTATTTTCTATGCAGTAATGATGGTAAGTATGACCAACAAATTCTTTTATTTTCATTATACCGTTAACGATAACTAGCCGAATTATGTATTTGTGTAAAATATTTATTCATTATCATTTTAAAGTGAAGATAGTATATAATGTAGACACTAAATGCAACTTCTTAGTAATCTAACATACACATCGTATATTTTTATTTACTATTTTATACCCGTATATAAATTTGAGTATGATATTAAAAAATGTTTAAAAAGAGAAAAAAATAGTTGCCTGTAAAGTGGGTTCTACGGGCGAAAATTTTACGTGACAACGTCTTTTTCTCGGTAGAATATTTATTGATATGATTAATAATTATAATATAATTGCACAAATTTTAACTATAGAAAATATATTTTGTTTACTAAAACATTGTACATGTGTCAAGTGATACGCGCGGCGGACCGATCATAGTTCGGTGACAGTTGACACATCGTTACGTTACCTTTTTCATATGTGACTCCGAGCCGCAACCTAATTTAAGACGTTGTCACGTCAAAAAGAGAAATAAACCAAGGACACTAAAATCAAAACTATAAATATTCTAAGAAACCTATAAACATCTATATTATTTTCACTTTATAATACTCATAATTTATGATATATTATATAAGTTAACATAATAGATATTTTTTATTGTTAAATTATTGTTGTCAAATTATTTTTGTAATTGTAAGGATTTAAATATTGATTTTTTATTATTTCAGAATACAAGACTCTTTCCAGTGAATGTCAGAAAACTGTAGAATTTTTTTATCTGTGATAAATTGTTTGATTTGCTAATGGTCATTCTTATAAATGCATGTCATGTTGAATTAAATTGATTAATCATTTTGACATTAAATTAATTACACATAGTTGGTGTTAATGTGTAAATAAAGTGTTAAATGGCAAATAAAGAACCTTTAATATGAACGCCTTCTTTAAAATATAAGCATATGAATTTTGTAAAAAAGGAATAAAAAATTAAATTGTTAGTCAAGTGTTTTATTTTATTAGAGAGTAAAACTTATCTGGCAAAATACTACGTATATTACAACAATATTCGTATCAATCAGATTTAAGTCCATTTTATTCTTTTAATACAATTCCGGATTCTAAGCTGCCACCTAGTGAATTTTTTTAGTACTAATAACGCCCTCTGTCGCACGGGGTCAAAAAAGTTTGTATTGAAAAATATTGAGAGTTGCGTACCTATACTAGTATTAGTGTATCATCTATGCCTTGGTCTGACTTTTCTTAATTTTTTCCCCGTCCTAATTGCATGTTCAATTTCCCATTTTTGGCAAGGTATTTTCATTTTATTGTTTATGTCAAGTACTATTGATAGTAAGCTTTCATAAACCTCGTCTGTTTCTTCGATTCCAAAAAATATAATATTTTTCCTTCTAAGTTAAGTTGTCTAAGATTTCTATAGTTTTTTGTTGTTGTTTATTTGCTATTATATCAACCTGTATATTTTGTAATATTTTTGTTATTTTTGCCTTGTGAATTTTTCGGTCACGCCCTCTAGTAATATAATAGGGAATTAAGTGGTAGGTTATAGCTGTATTGATTCTGGCGCAGGAATCAGGTGCTACTTCTTACTTTCGCAACTTGACAATAGATGGCGTTCTTTTAGCTTTTTCACTGTGTGATGACTTTTATGTATTTTATCATAACTATATACAATATTGTCTAGGTTCCGTTTTTGCATTTGTTCATACCTCGGAATTTTGATAGGCGACTTTTTTCGTCGTCTGTATGGGTTGCAGTCTCTAATTTTCTTCGGTCGAAGTCTCTAACGGCCACTTTAAGTGTTCTTGGTTTTTATTTTGATATTGTTACGTGAGCGTTTAATTTATGCAGCCCACAACATTCGCCGGTTAATTCTTATTATTATATATAATTACTTTCTAGCACTTATTTAGTTAATATTATACACTTTTTTGATATTAAACGATTTTAAACAACAGAGACGATGTCAACACTTGCATAGAGGCGCCCTCTCCTTCTACATCCACTATATATTAAAGTATTAATTCTATATATTATTAAATTTGAAGATAATCTAAGCAATTATGATATTTATAATTATCTATAAATACATAACACATACATACACACACACAAATAAACAATATAGGTAAATGTAAGTAGTGTATAACACATATGTAAGGTAAGTTTCTGTTATGTAGCTTTTATGTAAAAAAAATAGTTTAACTTTTTATTTGATCTCTGATTTTTTTACCCAAATCAAGCCAACATAAAAATATATTGAAATCTGGTAGGGAAATTGGATTTGTGCAATTTGCCTTAAAAACAAACATTTTTACTATATTCATTTAAAAAATATTCGTACTATTCATTACTTTCGGTTCTTGTCACTTAAAATTTATTTATGAATGTATAAATATTTTTAACTTAACTTGCTTTCTTAAAAGCAGCATCTTATTTAGTTTCAAATATGCTTTACACAGAAATGAATGTAATTTGAAAGTTTTGTAATTATGTTCAAAGTTTTGTATAAAAATTGTAGATGGCGCTGAAGGAAATTAGATCGCGCTATCGTTACGTTCACTTTGGATGTATAAATATTAAGAGGTGACGTATGTGCATCACCTCTGTCTACCCGAATGATCGGGAATGATAATTCTATTTTTGATATTACAGTTCCTGGTGGAATACTGTAATTTATATTGATATAATCCTTCGATCTTTAACTTTAGATCACGCTGTATTATTACCGTGGTTATTATAATCGAAATACTGTGACTGCACACTCTGAAAACTGAATGTTTTGAATTAAATCACCAAAGCAAAGATACTGTCATATATTTAATGAGATTTTGACATTTGAAGATAGAATTTGAAAGCTTTTCAGCTATATATACTTTATTTCAATTAATGTTACTATAAATACAAATATGTTAATAACATAACTTTATTTTTACTTCTTTAAAAACAAATAACTAATTGTAAGATTAATAATTATTAATCCTGCAATTAGTTATTAGTTACTAATTAGGTAGGCACTAATTATTACAAGAAAGTACTTGGAGTGTCCGTTCCGTTGTTACTTATTATTCTTTATAGTTTGAAAAAATTGTGATATTTATAGTTTATTGTAAGAGAATAAACTACCTATTTGTTTGATTATTCATTTTATTAATACGCTTTTATTAGTTTCACTTGTATCTGAACTGTAACTCTCCTTGGACTGTGAAACTATGGCTTATATAAATTGTCAGTATAACCGATATGACCGAACCGAACTATGCCTTATATAAATTGTCAGTATAACTCTCAATAACCAAGCGGTTTTAGGTGCGAGTTAGCAGTGACGTTAGAAGCTGTGGTCGCGAGTTCGATTCCCGTCCGTACCAGTGACAGCAAAGATCGTTTTATAATTTATTTTTATTATATTTTATAATATATTATTTTTTAATTTAATTTTTATTTTATTCGCCAGTAAAAATGTCAAAAATTTTATTATATAAAAAGAAATTAAATAATAATAATGTACCACATTGAATTGAAAAATAAATATAGTTAAAAAAAAAACTTAAAAACGCTATTTTATATATATCAAACTAAAAAATAAACAATAATTCTTAAAATAAGTTTAAAACAGTAATGATCGAAAAATAGTTACTAATATTATTGCGAAAAAGCGTGGGGCGCTTTGGCTTTGTCATATTTTCCTATTGAGTTGGTCATTCCTTTTTCCTTATCCTTCATACTAAACCTCTATAAATATGCATAATATAGTTTCAGTTGCTTATTATACGATATTTATTTACTTTCAAATATACTTTACGCAGAAATAAATGTAACTCAACTTAAAAGTCTTGTAATTATTTTTAAGCTTTTGTATATAAAATGTAGATGGCGCTGAAGGAAATTAGATCGCGCTATCGTTTCGTTCACTTTGGACATGTAAATACGAAGAGGTAACAAACTCATGTCACCTCTGCCTACCCGAATGTTCGGGAATTAAATAATTCTATTTTTGATATTACAGTTCCTGATGGAATACTGTAATTATAAACTCATATTTATCGTATAAAACTCTGTTAGGATTGAAATTTCGCTACTGCGCACTCTGAACGCTTGTAAGCAATATTTTCATATTGTCTATGTTAATTTTGTGTAGTAGACTGTAGAAGGTATTTCTGTCAAGCTATCTTTCAATTTCGACGACTTCGACAGAAAGGCGTTGATTTAATTTTTTTTGTGTCCATTGATATAACATTTAGTCCATTGAAATGTTACATTTGCTTTACACTTAATAGGGCACGCAATTTGATTGTTGGGACATGTGGCCCCCCCCCACATGTCCCAACAATCAAATTGCGTGCCCTAGGGGGGGGGGGTAGGTTGTCAATAGAAGCTTAACCTCAAATTTGTGTGGTCACCACCTTTGTCCCCAGGCCGCTATCTTGAAAAAAGGGGGGAAACACTTTTTTCGCGATATCTCGGAAACTATGCGTCGTACAAAAAATTTGTCAAATCATAATTTGTAGCAAATTGTTATGCCTATAAATATGTTTATATAATTTTTTGCTCTAAATTTACAATCAAAGAAGTTAAGCAAAAAAGTTAAAAAAAAATATACTAATTTTCTTTTTTGCTCTATAATATTTTTTTTATACATTTTACAAAAAAGTACCTTAAACCAATCTTGCAGATGATCTTTTGAAGAAAATTTTTGTCTTTAATTTTTTTTATTTCATTCATCTTAAACGCTGTTACAGCGCTGTGGCGGCGATCCCATAAACTTGAGGTTAAACTTCCATTTTTTTTTTTTTTCTGCATTGACCCCCTCTCCCCCCCTACATGTCCAAATATAAAATTGCGTCCTCTAATAAATGCAATACTCGGCCCTTCAATTGTAACATTTCAATGGACTAATTTCTATATCAACACAAGTATAGGGTAAAAGAGTATTTAACAATGCCACAGCAGATATTTTTTTATTGTTTAGATTTCAAAATTTTTTTACCAGCACCATAGTTGTGCAAATTTTATGTTAACTGTCAAACTATACTGCATCAATGAGTCAAATTATTTCGGTTTCCTCAATAGATACAATTCATGTCGTTATTATCTAATATCGATGTCAATCTTATTTTTTCAAAACGCGCCGTTAAACTCCGTTGCTTTGCCTTGCCACTTTTTAATTGTATATAGGTAAATAACAACTCCCATCACAATACAAACCTTATATTTATTGAGATTTTTTGTTAGGTACATAGCAGGTAATATTAAAAATCTAAACTTAATAATAAATATACAGTAAAATTTGCTAAAATCGAGTAACTTCGTTATCCTTGGGTTTTCTTTCAGTGGAATGGTTTTCTTCTGTCTCCTTTCTTCGTAAAATGAATAAGCTTCTGTAAAGAAAAATAAGCAAATCATTATCTGAAATTTAAATATTCATAGTAAATCTCGCAACTGTTATTGATAATGTATGTTAAATACAACACAACAACAATATTGTATAGAGTAATTCTTATTCAAATTATACGTGTTAATTTAAGTTTATCTAAATTCTATAGAATGTTATTATCAAGTCTATCAGTATACATATTAAAATAATATTTTAATTTATAACCGTGCTTAGTACCGTACTGTGCAAGTAAATATACATTAACTACTATATACTACATAAATTTAATATACATTCCATCGAATAAAACTTCAAATATGTAAGTTTATGAGGAATTGACGATTTCGTGACTTATTGACGTTTTCATAATTTTATCAATTATTCGGTAGTTTCATAATCGTAAATAAAATTAGTATGTATAAGTAGAAGGTATATATTTTTGCTATACCAAGCAATTGCATTCATCAATTATCCCCGGAGTGATATTAAAATAAAAACAGTTATTAGTCGTTTTGTACACATTTTTCACGCATCAGACTAGGCGTTGATAATTTGGAATGACTTTACAATGTAATAAATTGCGTTTTATTCAGTCTTTTTTATGGTATTTTGATATAATTTATGACGCTAAAATTAGAAAAATTATTTTATGACATTATTTTTTAATTTATAGTTAAAAATACATACATAATATTATAAATTCCTATATAGCTGAAAATTACACAGTATCTAAGCCTTTTCAAGGTTCAACGTTTATGCCGCACATGGCAGGGTAGGCAGAGGGAACTGCAGGGACCGTGGGAACCTAGTGTTAAGACACTCCGTTACTTAGTCCCTGCTTTCTCCGTCCCCGCTTTCCGCCTTTTTCGAGGCATTGCGTGTTGAGTGGCGGCGAAGAAGATGGAAATAGAAAAATCCATTTTCTCCGACTGGGGATCGAACCTAGAAACCGTCGCGTTATAGGCAGATGTTGCGCCTCTGCGCCACGACGTCCCCTTTGAAATAATTAAAGGTAAAAATTAAATTATTGAATTAATTTATTAAGAAACCAAAAATTATTTCAGTTCTATAATCAATCGGAGAGAAAAAGTACATTGTGGGTATAGATTTAATATAAAATATTTGAATATATATTTTTTTAAAAAGATCCTTTTATCGAACATCTAATAAAGTTCGTCAGAGTTAATAGTCCAAAAAAGATATTTAATGAATTTCTTATTTTTTTTAAGTAGCAAAATTTAAGATTTCTTAGTAAATAATCTAAAAATAGACTATACATATTTAAAAAATATGACAATACTGCATTATCGATACAATATACCTACATACATACAATAGTACCACTTTTCCATGGCATAGGTACGGTACGTGTCAAGGTCAACCATTTACGTTAATTTTTTTGTTTTTTTTTAAACTAAAATAGAAAACTCAGTTCAAGGTTTTAATTACGAATTAGAAAACGAATTGCCGCGATATAAGGGCGAATTATAGCTGACCGCAAGGTCTCTTTTTTGTTAGTGTCGTAATGCAACTGCTAGTCGATATTTTATAATAATTTTAAGCTTTACACTGTAGAAAGAGAAATTTAAACGAGTTGAACTCTATATCACATTTCCATGGTGCTCTGAACTCTATGATTTTATCGTGTTATTTGTCATTGGTGGCCTCAAAAAAACTTAATAGTATAACATTGTTGTCTGTCTGTCAGTGTGTTTGACAAGTTGCTATCAAGCCGAATTTAATTATAAATATCTAGATTAGCACCAAACAGTACTTATGATTTTACTGACCTAAAGTTATAAAAATTGGCTGTAACTTTAAGTTTGTACTTACTTACCATAAGTTCTAACTTTTTATACACAAAATGAATAAGTATCTATATCCCAGTAAAAATATCTGTAGCTTATTTCATGCAAAACGAATTATACGAACACAAATTTAAGTTTATCGACTTTTTAAAGTTCCACTTCATTAACCTGGAGTTTAGACTTAGGGAAAATATTTAAAAATTTCTTATTTAAAAGCTTAACACAGAAAGAATTGATATTAACATAGGTTCATCATTTAACACGGACACAGTGGTATGACCGCATATTTATTTATAGTATTTTTGTAAGTTGTATTGTCCTCAGGGGAAAAACCTACAATCATGAAATTAACACTATGCGACAGTACTACTTGATTGATATTTCTTACATTTTATTACAAATTTCCTAATTGTCCAATCAACAAGTATTATTTTTATTATATATTTAGGTTCATTAAAATTAAATAATTAAAAAAAGACACCAGTATAGTATAGTTTTCATAAACATACAGTATATGTAAATCAGTGGCGTACCTAGAAATTTTGCCGCCTGGGGCATCTCCAGTATGCCGCCCTTTCTATAGCTTTCATACTAGAAAAATCGTGTATAATGCTCTCAAAATTTATATTATTTGTAATTTCTTGTCCTATTGATAATATTGCAAGATTTTATAGTCTTCATTGACTCATTGTAGAACGTAATATTGTTCATACTTATGGGAGATATAATTAATAAAAAAAAAGTATAGAAAACGGCAAAGTCATTTTACTACTCTAAATAGTATATACAAAGAAACAACCTAGCATTCCATGGATTCACCGTGCAGGTGCCGGGCCCCATCGCGTTGTAGGAAGAGGAGCTCCGATCAGCGCTTGTGACTTGCGACTCAAGTGTAGGTTTAAAGGGGCCCCTTTAAAATGCATTAACGCTTACCTTCGCTGTCCGAGATCCTTCCACTACCGACACCAAATTTTAAACGATTCTGCTAATGCCGCCTTTGAAGTACGTTTAAGAAATGTATTAGTAATAGTTCTAGACAGGCCGAGATCTTTTAACAAGCTATAGAGAGATTTCGCTGTTAGACTTCTCGTTCCTACTTCCACCGCGTATGAATTTACTCTAAACCTATTCCTTGTTAATTCGCTAGTAAGCTCGAAATATTTATTAAACTTGAAGTTATGACTTTTAGGGATATTTTTCTCAGACGGAACTGCAACTTCTACCAGTACTACGCGTTTTAGATTTCGAGAATAAAGAAAAATATCAGGTCTGGATGACGAAAGACCAATGACCTCAGGGATTTTATACTGTTTCTCATAAGTGTCCATCAAAAGAGTCCAATTAGGAGCTGGATCTAATATTGAGAAAGGTTTTTGCGTGTGTTTTTTAATAGAACCTTCTCTCACAAGCTCTATTAAACGTTGCTGGTTGTAATGTTTCTCTGTGCTCTTGCTACTGAAAGACTAACGGCTTCACGTATGATTTCTAGTACTTTGTCATGGCGCCGCGAGTATTAACCACTATCCAAGAGTACCCTATACCCCACCAGCATATGTTTAGCTGTCCCCACTGCCTCTTTACAGATGTGGCAAGATTTATCGGTAGCTTTACCCCATTTAACTAAATTACTTTGATCTGGAAGAGTCATTTGAAACGCATTCAGATAGAATTTTAATAGTGCTGGAGACCAGTCATGATTTGCGCAATTCGATGAGGGTGCGCCATTTTAAAGCTAAAGGGATACAGAATTCTCCCAGAGTTAGCCACTCGTTTTGCATTTCTAAGCCCATTGCGTGCACCTTATAGGTCTATCCTTATCTACCTATCATTTTCGTCTTGCCGAATAAAAGATTTTATTATGTCGTCTATATCTTATCTACATCTATAATACGTAATACATTAACTCTCCAAATACATTGGCATCCTAATAATTTGTTTCATTCTTCACTGTTAAGAGATTGAATCGTGAATGAACAAAATGGTTTATAAGTAATTTGTCATTTCAAATACAATTCTTCAAAACAGACTGAGTATATTTATCTATTTGCGATTCCTGAAATTTTAAGTTCGTCAGTATTTTCTCGTTGTGTTGTCTCGTTTAAATTTTGTTGTTTGAAAAAGATAATTGTTATGCCGGCGCCCTAATGCTTTGCAGACCTAGCAGACCAGGAGCAGGTACATATTTATGTCTTTTGTAACCAAAAATATCAAGTTAAATTTAATACATGTACGTAAATTATTCTATTTTTAAAAAAGCACAACACACTACATCAACCTCACACTACATAATTAAACTGAACCAAGTATAAAACAAAGTATTAAATTTGAAAAGAAAATAGATACAATTATTTTTTTTAGCTTCACGCTTTATCCCGCACATGGCAAGGTAGGCAGAGTGGGAACCTAGTGTTAAGACACTCCGTTGCTTAGTCCCTGCTTTCTCCGTCTCCGCGGACGGAAATACAATTGTATTAATTTGTATTGATTTTAAGTTAAAAAATTTTGATGAAACAATTAAAAACAAAAGTGTAGCCATATTTTAGAAAAAAACAAAGAATCCAAAAAACGCGACTTTGTAAATCTAACGACGTACAATAAAAATAAGTAAAATTTATTTCTATTGTGCGTCGTTACATTTTCACACACACATTTTGGGCACATATCTTGAGGCAGCATTTTTTATATTTACTTATAGTTGTAAAAAGCAACTGATTAATTTCAATTTTCAGTTATTTCTTTTCTGAATAATAAATGATTATTAGTATACGTTTAGTACATATTTGATTTCCACCAATACTTCGCTTTGCGTTGTTTCGTTTTGCATTGTTTTCGAAGTTGCGTCGTGGCTTAATTTTTTTTTTAAAATGCCGCCTCAAGATATGAGCCGCCCGGTGCGGACCGCACCCACCGCCCCCCCCTAGGTACGCCACTGATGTAAATTAAATACTTACAAATATATAACAATGGCAGGAACAGCAAGTGCGGCACTGATCAGGTAAAACGCGCCAGCAAAATTGGATAAAGTACTGAGATACACTTTACTGTACACCGGCGAGTATATCACCGGTACCATCGCCTCTGATATGCTTATTAGAGAGCTAGCTTTACCTGAAACATTAAAGAATTAGGATTTAATATTATCCTGATGTCTTTGACATATGTAATTTTAAAGAAGATATTTATAAGAAGATATTTTATTTGAAGACCGTCGTGGCGCAGATGTGCAACGTCTGCCTGTAACGCGACGGTTTCTGGGTTCGATTCCCAGTCGGGGAAAATGGATTTTTCTATTTCCATTTTCTTAGGTCTGGCAAACTAGGCAAAGCGCGGCGTTGAGTTCCGCCACTCAACACGCAATGCCTCGAAAACGGCGGAAAGCGGGGACGGGAAAAAGATATTTAATAAAAAAATAATTGAACTATATATCATCTATTTATTTAAGCTATTTATATATTTATTTCTAAAGTAAGATTTGGTTGTTGGAATGCTCTAATCTCAAGAACTACTGGTCCGAATTGAAAAATATATAGTTGCTTAGTCCATTTATTAAAGAAGATAATGTAAAATTACATTTATCGTTTGTGACTGCTATTGGTTCGATTCCCATAAGGAGGGAATATATATTTACACTATTTTATTTTATTAACTATTTTTATTTTGAATACAAAAAGATTTAAAAAAGACAGCTAAACAGTTACGGGTAAGCTTTTTCGACCGTTGACTTAATTTGAAGCGTGAAAAAAGAAAGAAGGCAATCTACTTAATTAAGCCCATACAACAAAGACCTTTTGTTTTCTAGTTACATCATTAATCAAGTGCGTTCATTTAGGTGCTGCTAAAACACATTTACTTAGATTTGACCGATTTTTGTAAAGCCTATTCAGTAATAATTACTAAATATATATACATTTATATCGTTTATTGTTTCCATAGTTAAGAGACTATGACGAATCTACAATTAACAATAGGTCGAATTATAGAAACATAAACTTATCAATACAAGGACATATCTAATTTTATTCTTATATAATTTTAATTAGCATTTAAAATTGAACAAATTCATGCAATTTATTTTGTTTCGATATAGTTATTATTAAGAATGTAAAAAAAAAAGAATTTGACAACTTACTACAATTTATCTTTTAACTGACGCAGGTAACGACTCAGAAGAGACACATAGAAACAACGCGTATTTAAAACTAAAACCTTAAGAAGTTTAGGCTAATTAAGATTTTTAGTTCTTTTTTAATACAAATTAGTGGCAAAACATTCCCAGAGTATAAAAATAAAATTACATAAATATCTTCGAGTAGAGATGAAATAAAAAACCAAATGCTTACTAACAAAAATTCGTTGTATTACTGAGCCACGATGGCTGGATAACTATAACTAAAGTTAATGTAGCTAATTAGGTTTATATTTAAATGCTTAGCAATGTGACTTGTTAGTGCACTTTTTGCTTATATACTAATGAATAACTCCATTTAGATATTTTTAGTGGCTATGAAAATAAACATAAGTGTTTTCATATGAAGATCTTAATAATATTAGACTAATTTATAATTTGCATTATTTTCTGTTAGCCATCATTAAGACAATTTTATAACATTTTATATTATTATTTTTGTGTATAGAACAGTTCTTTTCTAGGTAATTGCTGTTTGTCAACCAGATATATTGCTGTCAAGCAGTATACCTAAGGAATGTTCTCGTTGCAAAATCTAACACAGTAATTTTCATTTCGTTCAATAGGAAAAAAATCACTACACTTGCAAAGAAAATAGTTGGGTATTCATTTTACATGAATTTTCACAGAATGCATCTATTTATTTATTTATGTACCACAGAAAATTACAGAAAATTATATAAATGAATCTACTATCTGTCACTGACATAATTTTATACTTAATGAAAATTTCGTACATTAATATGTCTGTAAATATTTTTTGATGGTTTATATATATTTAAAAATAACAGTGTTATACACCAGTCTGTTTGTCAGTATAGTTTTTCTAAGAAATATATATTCTAAGCACAGCGTATCTATAGGGTATTTCATTTCTGTTGACCTCGTCATGAAATTTGGCAAGAAATGACATTAAAATTTTGGTCATTTATAGCTGTAATACAGGAAAATTTTTTACAAACTTAAATTTGTTAACTTTTGCAATTTGTACTTCCCGTTGAACGAAGTACGAAAAAAATCTTGATCGATTTTTATTATTTACCTGGAGTATGCTAAACATAATCCTTCTATATCAAAACATATGTCTCAAGCAATACGTATTCTCTTAAAGATATAAAGCATATTTTAATTAATTTTGATTACAAGTTAGTAATTTTCCAATATAAAACGGACAATGACTTAATTACATAGAAAATGCCAGTCAACTGAAACTGTACAGTCACTTGTTACAGCAATCTCGACTGAACTTTAATTAATGATTGTTAAAATTATCTTAGCCTTTATTACTTTTAAATATATAACTTTAAAGATAATGTCTTTATTACGTTCTTCGTAATTTAGTTTAGAAATTTACTTATTATTGTTATTAAAAAAAACTTCTTTTTAAAATTGAGTTAATCTTAATACAAAAATATCTAATACTTTTTATATGTAAATTCAAATACAATGACGACAGCATTATAAAAAGTAATATCTAAAATTAGACTAAAACATTACACTAAAGAAAAGTAAAGTAAAGTATACGTGACGTTTCATAGCACACCAAATAAAGTAACAATTGCTCTATAGTACATGGTTCAATGTGTTGATAAAGGTCGTACAACTGCAAACTAGGTAATCTATGCCAAAGTTTACTTGTTTACCAATAGAATGGTTTTATCAGACATTTTGAAATTATGAAAAGGAATTTTACCATTAGGTATACAAAATTAAAGAGAAATAGATAACGTAAACGGTTTCATAATAGATACATATATATATATATATATATATATATATATATATATATATATATATATATATATATATATATATATATATATATATATATATATATATATATATATATATATATATATATATATATATATATATATATATATATATATATATATATATATATATATATATATATATATATATATATATATATATATATATCTATTATGAAACCGTTTACGTTATCTATTTCTCTTTAATTAATAATATATATATATATATATATATATATATATATATATATATTTGTTTGTTTTTCATAGATATGTATGTGTCGAGTCAGAGTTGGAAGTTTGTAAACAATAGGGAGCGCAATGTTGCGGAGCTCCGTAATCCTAACCGACACTATCGGATATCCGAATTAAAAGCCTATCAGGAACCGTAACCGAATCCCATATAAAACTTTCTGATAATATCAGTTACCGACGGAATCTTATTAAGACAAGTTCTTGCCTGATTATGCCTGAAAGAGTCTATTTAAGAGGACTATTTAGATGATGAATGTTAATCCACACTAAAGATAGAAAAAATATATAAAAATTTCTCTGCGCTCACATTTTTATGTTTACTGTAATTAGCTTTTCTTAAGAACTTTTTCCATATATAGTAAAAACAATATATACATACATACAACATTCCTAATTGTAGAAAAGGTTTAACAATATTTTACTTTAAATTATAGTATAGTATTATTTGAAAGCGGTCTTACTTAATGTAAAAATAACTATTTTATTTTAATAATCTTTGTTGCTGATAGCAACTACACTTGTAGTTTACTTCAGACAGAATTTTTAAACAAAACTATAAATGTCTTCAATAGGTATTTTTAATTTTTTTTGTTTTTTAATTAATTTCTATTTTTCCACCTGTAATACGTAATATAAACAAAAGACAAGAAATAATATATATATATATATATATATATATATATATATATATATATATATATATATATATATATATATTCACTATGAAACTATTGCGTCTACATTTGTTCTACCGTTATCTATATTTATTTCGTTTTTCGTATCATTGCTTATTATTTTGTTTAGGGTTCTGTACCTCAAAAGAAAAAATTAAATCTTTATAAAACACTTTACTGTCCCTCTAATCTAATATATTAGGTATATAATGTTGCATAAACATATTGTGAAAAAAAATTAGGAGTAAGTCGAGTTATAATGATAAGTTTAATTAAAATAGCGCGATCGCTTTGAATTACTTTTTGTTAGATACAATACATATAGCTATAACTTATTTTAATTTTGTAATCTAAGCTAATTTAGCTACAGATGATCTATTGCTCTACTTCCATTACTTTTAATATATGTATTAAATTCATGTATATTATTAATAAAAACTGCAGTATTGAGTTTTTATATCTTATCTTCAAGAATACATAGTGACAAGACACTCATTTTTTTACTTTTCGTCTGGATTTGGACATTTTAGGCTAAGTGGGAAGCGAATTAAAGTAATTTAAATATTATCACTGTCCCGAAAATTTAATAAGCTGTTATCTAACTTCGTAGAACGCTCCTGTCAAATACTTAATTAAACAATTAAACAGTGAGCTCGTTTGTTAAATAAATAGGTATACACTGTCACCACAACAGTAAATACTTGTACGTCGCTATAAACACGTAATATTGATATGGGACAAAAATGTGAAATTTGTCGCCATTGTAATTATATCAATATTTGTCGTGAAAACGTATGTATTTTTTGATATTCTTTTACTTATATAATTCAAGCGGTGTATAAGATAGTTGAATTTATTCAGGTGCGATGTTCGTATACATTACATTACATAGTCTGTCCGTCACGGGTAGATTTAGGCGACAATTCAAATTTATAATTTTTGTTATTGATGTTGATATTTTGTTGTAACTTCACTTACCCACTTCATCGGCTTCAACAAGTTTAGTCACTATCGATCTCAGTGACGTTGCTCCAGCTGCGCTAAACATGTCCAGGACTGGTCCAATGAAGTATATTGTCCTGTTGGGCGCTAGAGCGTACACTAAACTCGCGGCTATCCTGCTTGCACAAGCCACTATCCCGATAACACTGTCATCTATGTTCCATCTTTTGCTAAACAAATATATTGTTACGAAGGAACCTGTTGAATAATGTAATTTGTTTATAAAATTGATATAAATTTATCTTAATTCTAGGATTTATATTTTCCTTTTGAAATTACGCATTATATTTGTACTAATTTATTACTGTAAATATGACATTTTGTTTATTTTTTAACGAGATAAAAAGCTATTGTTTTGACATATAGGTATAATATGTTGTAAACAAACAGTTCGTCTTAATTTAATTTATATACCTATATATTTATATTTACTTAGCATATTTCTTGAATTACTTTTTAATGAACTAATGCCAATTCTATCAATTCTGATTTCATGGTGCAAACATATCACATAACCATAAAATAAAAAAAAATCATTGGAATGTAAATATTTTTATAAAAAAAATGTTAAATAAAATATAGTATTAGTAAAAATATTCAACACTTTCTAGATCCCAAACTAGTGCAAATGGCTGTATATTAATATAATATAAATATAAGACTTTGCTTATACACATAGAAAAATTAAAAATATTTCCACTATCAATATGTCTTTGAGTAAAATTCCAACGTTCATGCGTATCTAATGCAAATCACAATAACATTCCTTTGGAAAATTCCCATGAATTTGTTAAATATTTGCATTAATACTATTCACTCCATTCATATATTTTCTATTTGCGATTTTTTCCGGTGGAGCTGTTATCAAAGCAAAGATAATGACTAATAAGAGAAAGGAAGCTTATATCTTGAAGCAAACATGATAAGTAAACGAAGACATCATCATTATTTCCAGAAATATGTAAGATAATTAAAAAAAATAATTGGTAAATACACTTTTTACTATGATAAAGTATAATCGTAGAGAATTACAATTATTAAATAACAGTATTATCTAATAATACTATAAGTTATCTAGTAAATGTTACTAATACTTTAAATGGGAACCGTTGTGAGGATGGATGTTTGTTCCAGTTCCAGAAAACTACCAAACTAACTTAGATGAAACTTTGCATTATGCTTATATATATCATGAAAACATATGAGCTGGTGAACTATTTGTGACAAACGAATAAAATTAACTTCCAATAAATTGAATACGTTGCAGTCCAAACGGGTAAATCCTGGGAAAGGCCGCAAATACCGCTATATAATAAAACTATTTTTAAATAATAACTTAAACAAAAATCAATATTAGAACCATCTCAATTTTGTTTCTTTGTATTACAGTATCGTTAAGAAACGAAATTTTTGTCTTTACTTAGACATATAATATTTTAAAACAAAAACAGTAACAGAAAATTTAATTATTGTATACAAATTATTTGATATAATATTTAATTAAACTGTTATTAAGAAACTAGAGCAATATAAAGGTTATTTTTCGAGGTATAATTACTTTTATCATTATTTGAAATAGAAAATGTTTATCTTCAAAGTGACAAAAATACTATTATAACATGAAATATGTAAAGAGTAAACTTTTTAATGATTTTTTGTCATGAATATATACTGTTACTAAGGAGCAATATAGCGTCTTTTTTTAACAAGTCAACTTAATATATTCTGTTACTGTTGATGTTCATTAAAAATAAATAACTTTCTAATAAAGAAGTTTTATTGTTAACTTTATTGTTTTTAATTCTAAGACGTTTTATTTAAAAATTTGAGAGAAGCAGCTGGAGAGAACCGAACGTTTAAACAAACCTCCGTTTTCTGCTCCCCGTTTTACCGGTAGTTATGTGGCGGCACACATTGCTTAGCTTGATTACTGCAAAAAAAATCAGTACCCTGACACGAACACCAGCTTTGGCTTCATATGGAATACGTAAGGAATATGAGCTAACAATCATCTCGTACTAAAAAGTGTGGATACTTAATAACGTTTACAATATAACATATTCATACAAAACTGGTTTAAAACATTTTTTATATTGTTACTAAAATAAGATTAGCTAACGTCCCAAATAACACTACAAAACCAATCTTGTTTCGCAAACGCCGCGTCGGGTCCGTGAACTCCAAACTGAGAAACAGTTTTCCCTTGAAAACTTTGTCATTGTAATGTAATCGATGAGTCAACCGATTATTTTTATGCTCCGCTGCTACCGGAATAACAAGTAAAAGTTTAGACTACTTTTAGAAAAATTTTAGATGTTTAAGTAACTTTAAGTCATTACTAACTTTTGCTCTTGAATTATTGATCTGTCGTGAACATGATTAATTGTATACCACAGTTCAAAGTTAACCCCACCTAATGAATTTATTATAAATAATGTTTTTTCAAGACATAGGCATATGTATCAATATTTTGTTTTGGTTGTGTAATACATTTATTCTATACATACTGACAAATTAAGGAATATTTTTTGTTATTTTGTAATATCATCATTAAATATTATCCTTGAATGTCATAAATCCTTTTATACGTATACATCATTTTATACGACCATACGTCAGCAAAACCATACGTGACTATATCAGTCTGGTTTGAAATCTCGACGTAGCTACCATATATTTAAATATCATTTAAATAAACGGACAGGTACTTAAGAATATAACGTAGATAATGATAATGTACCTGCAAGACCAAAAATTCTTACAAAATACGTGAATTATAAAAAAATACTTACCAACTGTTCCAACGAGGACGGAGTACGTGAGGAACAAGCTGTAGTCGATTTCGGTGAATTTGAACCTGTAGCGAGTGAACCAGTACGTCATCTGCGCCTCACCTTTATTCCAATAAAACATCTATTAGTCAATCATCGAGCCCTTAGCGTCTGCGATCTGCAAATATTATGCTTATACGCAAACCTACATATACATATTGTAGATATATACAGAATTAATATATAATAAATTAATGGCTATATATATATATATATATATATATATATATATATATATATATATATATATATATATATATATATATATATATATATATATATATATATATATATATATATATATATATATATATATATATATTAAATTCACATTTAGTAGGCCAAATTAACCGAATACTTTTATATAGATTTTTTTTTTAATTTCACGCTTCATCCCGCATATGGCAGGATAGGCAGAGGGAACTGCAGGGGCCGGGAGAATCTAGTGTTAAGACAGTCCCTGCTTTCTCCGTCCCCACTTTCCGCCGTTTTTGACGCATTGCGTGTTGAGTGGCGGAACTCAACGCCGCTAGAGAAATAAGATTAAAAATATTTTTGACTTATCCTATTTGAGGGTAATGAAGATTAAAGTAATGTATTGGGATAAATTCAATATTCCCCTAGGCGCTGTAATAATTATTTATATGTAACAATTAGTATCGCATAATCGATCTAACTATTATGGACTATTACCGATATATCTGGTGTGCCCATCTTTCACGTCAATTATAATTTAGTAGGCAGTAGTTATTAATAATACATATGTAAAAAAGATTATTTAAAATTAACGGTTGATGAAAATGTATTTTATAATTTTAGCGTATATTGTACAATTATTATGCATTTTATATTTAATTTAACTTTCAGTTTAATTTTTTTTATTTGCGTGTATTTTTTTTGAATTTATATTTCTTAATATTTAATTTTCGCCTTATTTAGTTTTTATCTTGCAATATATATTTATGTTAAGTTAGGGCTAACTATACTCATACTTTAATAAATTTTAACAAAATCTGTGCAATTATTTGTGCATGTGCAAACTATGTAAAAACTAAACACTAGATTTATCTAGTATTAAAGTAAGTAGTTAACCCTAACTTAAAATAAATATATATTGCAATATAAAATATACATGGGGAACGATATACAAAATTAATTATGAGTGAAATATAAACTTGAGAAACATTGTATTCTTTGTTAGCATTTTTTGGGACAAAATCAATGGACAAAGATAAAATTACAGATGATATAACAGTTACACAAAAATATTCATGTCGCAAATCCACATACAAATAAATAGTTAAAAATTTATAAAAAAATCTATATTTTGTTTGTAAATATGATACTGAACTCAAGCATATTTATTTTACATGACATTGTCACATTTATCAATTTGTCAAATAAAAGTACTAACAGAACTAGAGATGTGAAAAAATTCTATTATTTTGCTGTTAAATCTTCTGTCACAGTGAAGTTGGAATTTTGTAGAAGTTCGCCAGTAGAACCCGCTATGGGTGCCTTGCGAATAGTTATTATTACGGCATATTAACAAATTCCCCCAGTAGTTATCCACTTATTGGCTAAATAGAAAGCGATTTCTCCATATTTAATGAAGAGACGAGTAGCTAAAGTATTTACAATCTAAATGAATATATGCATAATCAGATTTCTAGGACCGCTCTGCCCTGCAGAGGAAATCGCAGGAACCGCTGGAACCTAGTGTTAAGTCACCCCGTTATTAACTTTCTGCCTTTCAAGGCATTGCGTGTCGAAAATAAAATAGTCTATTGTCCCCGAGTGGGAATTGAACCCATAATCATGCGTATTACGTCGCCGCGCCTCTTTGCCGCCACGGTTTTTTAATTAAACGGGAAGATCTTTAAATATTGTTTTAATAGTTAAGCTTATTTTGTCAATCTAAATAAAATATAAAAGTGAGTACCGATTGATTTCTGACATTTAAACAAAATATCTAGGTTAACGATAACTTAAATAGAATAAGATACCTACGGTTATTCCGTATAAACAAAAAATCGACCTACTTATAAAGCATAATTATCTTTAAGTATACGTAATATATATTGTATATAATAACTCATTCGGTGTACAGAATACTTAAAAGCCTTTTCAAAGCATACGTATATTGAAGTTCACGTAATATCTGAAAATATATTTCTATAGGACGTTAGGTCGTTTTTCCGCCATCTTTCGGACGTTACCAGCTTGTACTCATTATGTGACATCACTAAAATGGCGACACCAAGTTAATATGCCTGTTATATTCTTAAAATGTAAACAAAACGAAAAGCTATATAAAATAACTTGTCATAATGAATAATAATCTCGTTTCGAATTAATATTTTTAAGGGTAATTTGTTTAGATACTTAAATAGATATTATCAATTCTGCCTAAAATAACGCATTAAATATTCAAATTTATTGTCGCAATCATTAATTTAGACAAACCACCGAAAATATATTTTACCGCAAATACTGGAAATACTTGTTTTATTTTCTATAAATGACTCTCAAGTTTACTTAGTAGATAGATATTGTTCAGTAAAATTAATCGAAATAAAATTCAATGGTATATAATTTTCTAACAACTAACATATAACAATATATTGTAGATATTTGGTAACCTTTGTCAGTTTTCGTCTTCGTCACTTTTGGAATATGTATCAGAAGATGATTATTATTGGTGTAAACCATAAAAAACACAGGGAAAAAACGAAGTAAACTAGGACAGAATAAAGGGTGACCCATTTTTATATACTGTCCTGGTTTCGCTTTAGGCACCTTGATCATCCACGAATATCAGGGAATGATATACAATTCGATAGTGTTCATTCATAATTAAAATCAAAACAATCTGACACAGGAAAATTGGAGTTGAAGTTATTCAACGTGTGGCAAATGGAAGATTTTTTCTTCAAAGGACATGGTCGTTTTTAGTACCGATTAAAAGGCTTGTATGTTCACAAGTAGCCCAACTTGGTGTCTAATAAAACATTATGATAATTCAAATTTTTACTAATATAAAAATAATACACTAGTTGTTAAATTTGAGATATAAAATATTACATATTATAAACTATGTAGGTATATATAGAAAATAAAAAGACATCACTTACAGTTAGGTTTACCATGTGTATCACGTCTTCGATAGGCATGGTGATTGATTTCGAAGAACTATTCTATAATACCCTTAAGTATCTAACTAAAATTTTGACAAGAAATTACAATTTTATTTGAACATTTTTCTACGTCTTCTGGTGACGTTAATTGTATGACACATCACACTTGTGTAAATTTGTTCTGTGTAATGTATTTTATTTGGAAATTAATTGGAAAGTGTATAAGTGGTTTTTGGTACCTCTATGCGATAATACGTCTAAAACACTACCAAAAAAAAGATATGAATAGTATAATGTTACGCGTCGAGGTCCAAAAACATATAACTTGAATTCTCCCATTAATTTTATAAGATCAATAATAAATCAACTCTGGGCAAGTTTTACCTGTTAGTCTTCTTAGTAAATGCATGTTTCATGATTTACCTTACTTTTGTTGATAATAAAGCAAAATGATATGAATTTTATTCTTTAAAATTCATAGATATTAGGAATAAATCGATAGATAAATTAATATTATCCGAAGATATTCGAAACTTTTACGAAATTTGTGACTATGAAAGAACTGTCGTGGTGAGTCGGGATCCATGGCTGATTGCTCTTTTAAAAATGCCATATATTTAGAATTTTATTTTTGTAATAAATAATAATATCGACTGATAAATGAATGAATATCTTTTTCGTACATTTTTCGTACATTTTTTAGTACATTTCAGCGGATTTAAATATTATTATTTATGGAATTCTTACTATCAGTTACTAACCCTATTGTGATATATTGTATATTGTATTGCATATGTGTGATATGGAGTATGTTGTAGTTTAATCGAATGCGATTAATTCATACACATAGCCGAACTAAAACGCAGAAATTTTTAAGCCAGTGGTTCGCAACCAGTGATTAGTGGACCACCAGTGTACAAGTGGATGCCATATTATGGGCCGTAAATGATTTTCAATTAAAAGAATATGACGTTTTGACTATTTTTTTCTAATAGTAGCAATGATGATAAAAGTGGTCCCCAACAAATAAAACATTGGAAACCTCTATTCTATAGTATTTTAGCTTAGATACTATTACAGTCAAGTTGAAATTTATTCAGTTCGCCTACGCTTTATACGACTACAACGTTGACATTTATGTGAGCTAGGTGTAGGAGTAAGGCCTTTTAAAATACAAGCTATTTGGGAATTATTTTTTAGGAATAAATCTAGTTATTTTATTAATTGTTTAAATTTTTTTTTGATATTCTTGTTAAAGTTAAAATTTACATGGGGCCTCTATTTGAAGTCGTGACATGATGTAGACTTATGATATTTTTTTTCTGTCTTAACGTTTTGTCCCGGACATGGTAGGGCAGGCAGAGGGAATTGCCACAGGTACCTAGTGTTAAGACACTCCGTTGCTTAGTCCCTGCTTTGTGGTAGAATTCGACGTCGCTCTTTGCCTAGTGTCCAGAGCGAAGGAAGTGGAAATAGAAAAATCCATCTTCCCTGAGTGTAAACCGAACCCATAAGCCGTCACATTTACATATAGACGTTACACCTCTGCTCTACGACGGTCCTTATGATACATAGGCAAGAAAAAACATATATATTATAAAACGGGAAGCTAACACTGGTAGATATATTGATTATTTCTCCCTACTTTATCAGCTTCTAGCACAATCGTTTCGGTCGTACGTTTCAACTTGACGTTTCGTCATGACACTGTCGCGTTTGCAAATATCAATAGTCATTACAAGTACGATCACTAATGACAAAAGCTATTTTTCTTTATTTATGTAATTGGAGATGAGATTTAGTGGTATGAGGTTTCTGTCTTTAAATATTGTGTCTTTAAATATATGTTTAAACTAAAAAAGATGACATCATAGCGCAGTGAGATTGGTATCCAATTGTAAGAGGTTGTGGGGTCGATCTTAAGTCAATGTAATGGATTCATTTAGTCTAAATGATCTAATCATAGACCATCATCATCTCCAGGACTGGTAATGACTACATTGAAACGTGGTGCAAGGTGCAGTAGAGAGTTACAAATTGCGTGGTAGACTTATTGTAAGATAAACTGACCAAATAAAAAAAATCGTGATAAATAAAAAAGAACAGCAAAAGCTAGGAATGTGACTACTAAATGGCCTCAACATGGCCTTTGACAAAGGAGTGTTAACTAAGTGCAGCGTTGATTTCTGCCACGCAGCACCCAATATCTTTAACATTATGTTCTCTCTGTTTTTTCCGCTACATGCAGGACTCAGTTTGAAGCCAAAGAAAAATATGAATAATATTGCTTTCAATAGAAAACGATTAGTACAATAAAACGTGAGTTATTGGTTAATTGAACATTATCACAATACATGTGTCTGTCTAGTCAGATAGGTCACGTAAGGCCTAGAAGCTATCAGTGTCCTAATAGTCGTCTTAGCCATCTCTTTCATATATTGTTGTTTCGTATAAAAGATCAATTAATTACGTTTTTCTTATGTTTTTGAGAATAATGTCTTAATCGATAATTACATGAAATAATGTATGACATAAAATGTGTATTCTTTACGAAATACACAATAATTTTATTGAATGCTTACTTGTTATATTAAGCAAATAAAATATGGAAAAATAAATAAGACAATGTGTAATGGATGATTTTTTAGCTTTACGCTTTATCCCGTTCTTAGCAGGGTAGGTAGAGCGAACCGTAAGTAACTTGGAAACCTAGTGTTAAGACACTCCGTTCTTTGCTTTCTGCCTTTTCGTGGCATTGCGTGTTGATTGACGGAATTCAACGCCACGCTTGTTTTACTAGCTATTTTTGAAAGCGGAGAAAATGGAAATTAAAAAATCTATCTTCTTCGACGAATCTTTACATATTTTTGCTTTGACATTTTTATATCGTTGACTCTGAAGAAAACTATATCTTATGCGCGTTTGCGAACATTCTGATAGAAAGATCAATAACCATTTCCCTACGATAAATGTCTCTCTGTAATTAATTTGACTAATTTATATAAAAAATTAATGTACCTAGGATTATTAAATTTGAAAAAAAAAAATGAATTTACAGTATAAAAAACTATTACACAATAGATGAATTTTAATTTGCTGCCGGTATCTAAGTGACGTTCTTTTAAACACGCACAAATCCATATTGGTGCTAACTGCCATCATTAACAGATGTAAGTATGTAATCTGTAAATAATCTATATAACATCATAATGTTGTATAGATTATTTACAGATTACAAAGTAAATATATATATTAATACATATTTTTACATATTTCTTCCAAATCATAATTTAATGATTAAAATGTATATGAATTGTATTGAAATCCTGTTTACTAAATCATTATTCCATATTATTCTCATTTTTGAATGAGCAAACACTAAAAAACAACATAGATTAACTCGACCTTATTGGTGTCATTATTAATAGCAGTTAGTACCACTTATATATTTATATTAAAATGTTTAGATAACTATGTAAGTAATTAGGTTATATATACATGTCTTTATTTAAATGTAATTCGTCTTTGTCTGCTTACAAAGTCAGATAAGTTTGTACTTTTGACATAATATTAAATAAAATATTTCGAAGAATATAATTATTTTTCTAGTAAAAATATGATACAGATACACTCTAACTGTATTTAAATATGTTTTATTTAAATAACATTTATCATATTGAAATTATAGAATAAGCAAATATATAACTTAGTGACAACAATGATTCTTTTATTCAATTTTTAATGACTTGGACATGAGTCATGACATAAAATAATTTAAGAATTTATTTCAGCCATGAGATGGTTAGGCAGGAAGGCGGAGAGAGCCTACAGATTCTTAGGTAACTTTTATAAGCTAATTTTCACATATTTTTTTACCATTTTTTTAAATTTTTCGCATGACTTAGCGGTCAGTCAGTCAGGCACGGATTGCACGAGCTCCGCTGCATTCAAATTTTTAGATGTTTTCTTTAAATATTTTTCCCCTGTTCTATACTATCCATAATGACATTACAGATACAATTTTCGAGACATTACATGCCAAGTTGCCAGAACGTCGCGACTTCTTATTAGAGCGAGGAAATTAAAAATATTCGTTTACCCAAGTGGGAATCGATCCTACAACTATACAAAATGCTGCTAAGCTATGACGACTAATACTACGACTAAACATAATTATTGATTATATAATAATATTATAAAGCGTGCAAATTAAAGATTCCAACTTTTATAAGAGGATTTGGTACGGGACACTCGGTGCGCGAGTGTGACTGGCATTTGATTGTTTTTAGCAAGTTTTGGAATCTATTAGTTATGAACAAAATTAAAGGTTATATAGTTAACTTTTCATAGTGAAATATTTTAAAAATATATTCCAAGTGATAAGTTATTTATTTAAAAACCAACAGTTTAGATATTTTAAAAAATGGTAAGATAATTATGTGTGTACATTTTTAGGTTCATTGATTAAGTGTCCTTAATTTAGATTATCAACCTTCATTTATCTCACTTTAACCAGTTTAGTGATATTATTGTTTTTTTTTTATTAAAACAATATCAACACTTGCCAGCGTCCAAACTTACCCGTAGCTTCCATAAAAATTAAGCTACAATTAAAAAAATACTTACTGAGTTTACTTATTTATCGTATGTATTCTTTTGTCCAAATGGTTTGAGCTTAAAGTAAAAATTTCAACGTTATATTTAATAACTCTAACATAATTTGGTAGCTAATAGATTTATTATTATTTCTATATATACCTCATTGATAATTTAATAGCACACTGATCATTTATGAACTTTAACCCCCGATAATAACTACTTAGTACAAAGTAAACAAAGATATCCAAGTGGCTCGCCAAGTTCTTTGTCATGACTGAGAACCGTTACTTCCTTAAATATTTTCAGTGTGGCCTAATATTTTACAGAAAACTATTAATTATTAATAAAACTATCTACATATTACAAGGTAACAAGTAAAAATGTGTAAGAAATATACAGCGAATCAAACGATAAGGGGATTTGAATTCGTTACTATCTAGTCACAATAGATGTCCAAATTGGCCAATTAGATTATGACAGCGGACTACTATGGAAAAATTATAAAGGTTACAGCTTTTGCGCTCTTTTAAATTTATTTCATACAGACAGAACAACTTTAAAATTGGCATAAAATTAAATTTAAAATGAACTCATCTCATGAATATCGTACTAATGGAATTTAAAATGTCCGATTTTCTTGTTTTGATCGAAAATGATGCTTAAATATAATTACTGTATGTTACCTCATTAAAATATCACGAGTAATGAGTAGTAAGAAATTCTTTGTTAACTTATAGTTATTTATACAGTGTCGAAATCACTATAATAGATTTCAAAAATGATATTGACCAACGAATTTTTGTAACCTTTTGTTGTAATAAAAGATAAACTGGTTTCACTTTAATAAAAAAAATATACATAAATTTTCTTTTAACGTCATTATGTTATAAATCAATATATCTAGTTATAATATGTTTATATAATAAATATTCATGAATTTATTATGATTACATACGAGAAATAATATTGAAATATTTATTTATTTGTATAACATTTGTTGTACTAAAAGCTGTTTTTCGGTTTGTCAACAATAACAGAAATAGGAAATTTGCATTTGATCGTAAAACGAAAATAAAACCAAGTGAGCCGAACACATGTGGTATGTTTTATAGCTACGATATGATACTTTTGATTAGCTGTAACTGAAATGTGTTCATGTGGTTACAGCACCTATTATTTAACTACTTTCAATATTTGTATCGTTAATGTTGTATATTTATATATGTATATATATGAAAATATAATATGTAGATAAAAAAGTATATATTACCTAGAACTGGTCCCACGATGAACATATAAGCAAACATGACTAATATAATTTGTAAACGCCTGGAGCTTTGTCGTTTCTTGAAAGCCACATTCACCGTAGCTACAAAATCCTGCACTGAAAACATTGTAAATACGTTCCGAGATTCATCACTGTCTACTTTTTTCCTTGTCTTCTCCTTCAATCGTACGAGGATGTATACGAAACCAGTCATGTAGAAAAAACACGCTACTGTAAAAACACCATAATAGCCGAAACGTCTCGTCATTATTCCACTAAGTGCAAGCCCGATGGGCCTGCTGAGAGTCAGAATAGCTGTTATAATCCCTAAACGAAAAGTCCGTTCTGAATCACTTGTAATATCGGTAATGTAACTGTACACAGCCATTGTCATGGCAACGCGACCACCAGCGAGTGCCGGAGGAAGACCCTCAATTAAGGCAGTTTCGTTGAGTCCAACTTGAAGGAAAAATACTGTACTCAGAATAATGCCGAAAATTGAAATCAATTTTCCTAATATTGGCAGTACCATGAAACTTTTCCTGTTGCCAGTACGATCGCTCCACGCTCCCACAAAGAGAGTCAATATGCCTGGTAGAGCAGTCTGGAGGGGAAAACTCCAAGCAGTCATTCCAGCTACCATCTTTTGTACATTTTTTTCCTCTTCCGTATAATTGTGTGTGCGTCCCTGCATTATGTGATGGCAAGTCTGCACGTCGTACTTTAAATTTACTAAACATGATTTTTCTAAACATAAATTCTGAACAGCTAATCCTGCTAAAACACTCGGTAGCACATAACATACAACGTACGGTTCCACTGTCACTCTCGATCTTAGGGCCCATGTTTTTTTAATATATTCTTTTAATCTGCCATTTATTTTAGTTTCTGGTTTAATAATCTCCTTGTCATAAGTTTTGTATTTGCTTGCTTCTATATTCACGACCTTTTCTCCGGGCACCTCGACCCGCAACGTCATTTTGATTACTGATTTTCAGTATCCAGTTCATTTGTTTTTATCATTCTACAGCAATATGTTTTATAACACTAATGTCTTCGTTTATATACAAAATATATATAAATATTATAAAGATCTTGCGCGCGCTTAGAACTAGCAGTCGCGAGCGAACGGTGGCGCGTGCGACTATAGATTGGCAGTTAAGTACATACGCGGCGACTGTTTTGGTCGGTTCCGATGCCACTACTGCTTGTCAGCTGTCTTCTGCTACTGTTTAATTTGCATCTGTCATTCAATAACACGACTCTTATCTTGATAAACGTACAAAAATAAATATAAACATTTTATATATGTATTATTTTAGAGAAACCTTCCCATAGCTCGCCTTGACAATTCTTGAACGCTACTGAAGCAGCTTGGCGAAATATATTGGACTAATTAAAGTAATTCATGTTTCTACGTGTTCTAATCAATACAACACAATTGCAATATGCAGACGTCACGTTCATATACGTCCTAATTTTTTTTGTGAACTCGGTCAAGATGAAAATTGTGTAATGTTTTAAATTAGATGCCATTGACAGTTGATATAATTTGTGAATGAGCTCATAATGGAAAAGTAATTTGGGCCTCAAGGTTTTTTATTGAAATTGCTCTCTTTTCCCAAATTGATTTTATAAACATATTATTTTGATGAAAACATTTCATAATTTGCAACGGTCTTTTTTAATTTATTTCCCTTATTGTAATGTTATATCATTTAACTAATATTATATTACAATACTTTGAGAGCGAATTCTAAAATTATAACGTAATATAAAATAGTTATGTACAAAATACCTACAAACCCTAAAAGTATATTATACAATGAATATATGAGGACCGTCGTGGAGCAGAGGCGTAAGCTACTGCCTGTAAACGCGACGGTTTGTGGGTTCGATCCCCACTCGGGGAAGATGGATTTTTCTATTTCCTTTTTCTTCTCTCTGGAAACCAGGCAAAGTGCGGCGTTGAGTTCCGCCACTCAACACACAATGCCTCGAAAATGGCGGAAAGCGGGGACGGAAAAAGCAGAGACCAGGCAACGGAGTGTCTTAACACTAGGTTCATGTGGTCCCTGCAGTTCCCTCTGCCTACCCTGCCATGTGCGGGAATATTGAAGGATGCAAATAAACCTCGCTAAATAAATCACTCATAATATTTATATTTTTTTACAGAATATGTGGCAAATTTAGCAGAAAGTCGGTTAAAACAAGTTTAGTTTGTTACGAAAAAATCAAGTCATATTTTCGTTAAGTTATATAAAGAGAATATTATGTTGTATAAATACAGAATTTTTATTTCTTATACCAAAATAAAGAATGCCAATAATAAAAAAAAAATTAAAGTATTATAAATTTTCAAATTCGAATCAATAAAATTTTTGAAGTCAGCACACGAGTTTCCCAGTTTGCTTTATGCAATTAGTGAGGTCTTCCTTTCAATTTTTTTTAATCTTTCCAATTTGCTTAAAGTAGGATCAAACACCTTGTAGCTAACTTAGACGTGATTTGCAATCACTTCCACAATAGCTTTCAATTCTTCATTATTAACTTGGGTCTCCGGCCGTCAAGGAGGCTTGTTGAAAATTCAAGGACGAAAATGTTTGAACTAAAAATGCATGTTTTGTGATATTATTGTCATACACGTCAATAACTGTTAGATCCATTTTTGCAGCACTGGTGCCACGGTTCCATTGATTTTTTATTAGCTTCACACTGTTATCACGCTTGTAGCAGACTATGTATAGGGAACTGTAGGAACCGAGGAAACTACGCGTTAGGGCGCTCTATTCCCTGCTTTCCGTCTTTCGAGACATTATTGATAGGTAGCAGAACTCAATGGTGCTTAGTTGACACAGCAAAGAAAGTGGTAATAAAATAATCCATCCTCCCTGAGATGAACTCGAACCTAAACCTAAACCGTCACGTTTTCAAGCAGACGGTGCGCCTTTACGCCACACGATGCATGCGATATTTCAAGTTTTCCATTTACAAAGCGTGGAGCGAGAGCTGAATGACGTAAAATGAAAAAAACAGAAGAAAAAAATAAATGAAAAATAGTTAACAAAACACAAATATATCAATAAACATATGTATAAATTTGTATTTGGAATTCATAACTCAAGATAATTTGTGATTAAAGTGGCCAGTACGACAAAACACCAATTCATATAATACATTTATTAGTTCAGTTAGATTTCCATGTATACTTAAATGTAAATAAAGAACATTAAATTAAAATAGCGAACCGCTCGCGGTTTTGCCCACTCAGATCAAAATTATCACGCTCATTTTCAAATTTAAGTATCTTTTTTAAATCACATTGCCTATTTTTATAAAAGAAACGTAAACATTATACATATGTTGTTGCATGAAAAATATATTTGTCTATATTAAAGTGTTCCTTTATTATACTTTTAATTTATTTATAATTATAACAGATTTATATTTTTGTATACACCTTCATTTTTTGGTTAATGTTGACAAATGTACAAATACAATACAAATACAGATATACTTTATTGCACAACAGCATAAACATAACATAATAATTATAAAAATAAAAAGGAACAGAAGTACAACCAGGCGGCCTTATCGCTTAAAGCGATCTCTTCCAGGCAACCTTTGGATGTTGGAGTTGTAAAAACAAACGGGTGGTGCATTAAATACAACATATATTTAAATACATAACCAAACAAAAATAAAAATAAATAAATAGAATATAAATATACATACATAAATAAAAACATATATACATACATACATACATACTCATAAATACATAAATTTATAATACACATAATATATAAATTCAATACCAATACACTTAAACATAACAATCTTAAACAGCATAAAATATATATATAAACAAAGGCAAAAAACTACTGATTTAAATAGTAGTTTTTAAGACGCTTTTTAAAAGTGTCCAGGCTTTTCGCACGTCTAATTTCAAGGGGTAAGGAATTCCATAGTCGGGCAGCTTTAATAGTGAAGGAATTAGAGAAAAAGGAAGAAGAATGAATAGGAATTTCGAGTAAAAGGTTACTATTGGAGCGTAAGGAACGTGAGTGGATGTCATGAAGAAACTTAAATTGTTTCTTCAAGTACGGAGGAGTAGAAGGATTAAACAGCACTGAATAGAGAAGATGAAGAATGTGTGTATTCCTGTGAAGGCGAATAGGTAGCCACTTGAGCTTATTACGAAACTCGGAAATATGATCATATTTGCGTACACCAAATATGAACCTGATGCAAAGATTTTGAAGTCGCTCAAGTTTATTTAAAAGCTCCTCTTTAATGTCAAGGTAACAAATATCAGCATAATCAAGAATTGGTAATAGGATTGAATTTGCCAGCACAATTTTGGTGGGTATAGGTAAGAAGTTGCGCAGCCTACGCAGGCACGAAGAAGCAGCATAAATTTTTTTACTTACCTCTTCAACTTGTGGAACCCAAGATAAATGCTGGTCCACAAGTAAACCTAAATTCTTAACTGTTTTACTAAATGGAATAGTTGACCCATTAATTGCAACACATGTCATATTCGATTCATCAATGTTCCGCAATAATCTAGGACTGCCGATAACTATAGCTTGACTTTTTATAGGATTTATCACAAGGCCAAAATGCTTACTCCAAGATGAAATTTCCTCAAGGTCACAATTTATCCTTTTGATGGTATTAGGAAAATCCGTGAGAGTACTTTGTGCGTAAATTTGTAGATCGTCAGCATACAGGTGGTAGAGAGAAGATATTTTATGACAGATGGAATTAATAAAAATAGAAAAGAGGAGAGGAGACAACACGCCACCTTCAGCAACGCCAGCACTGGTTGAGGACCAATCAGAATAGGTATCCTCAATTCGAATGCGCTGTCGACGTCCGTACAAGTAAGAATGAAACCAATCAACCACCTCAGGAGATATGTTAAGAGAAACAAGTATAGCAAGTAGTATGTCGAAATCAACAGTGTTGAAAGCGTTACTGAAATCTATTAATATCAGAACCGTCACTTTCTGATCGTCCATACCCTGTCTAATATCATCGGTGAATTTGACTAAAGCAGTAGTCGTACTATGACCATGGCGAAAGCCGGATTGCAAAGGATTTAAAAGACTACAATTTGATAGGAATGTGCTAAGTTGCTTATGAACAAGACGTTCAAGCACTTTTGATAACAACGGAAGGATAGAAATAGGACGGTAATCGGAATAAGAAGAAGGATTAGACTTTTTAGGCAAGGGAATAATTTGGGCATCTTTCCAGACGGTTGGAAAATCACCTTGGAGTATAGAACGATTTAAAATGGATGTGATAACAGGAGCCAACAGGTCAATTATAGGAATGATCATTTTACGACTAATGCAGTCTGCACCAACTGCATCCGACTTAATAGCTATAATATTTCTCTTAACATCACATACAGTGAATTGAGTAAACTTAAACGGAGGAACCTCAGGAGTGGATATTGTGGAAAGATAATTCAAAGTATTCAGTTTATTTGTACTATCAATTGTACAAGAAGCAGTGAAATGTTGATTAAGAGAATTAAGGTCTACGTTTTTGGGAAAGATTATATGCTTAGTTTTACCAACTCCGAGAGATTTGAGAAACTTCCAGACTTTGGCTGGATCATCTTCTTCAGTTATTGATTTATGAATATGGCGTCGTTGACTATCTCTACAGACCCTGTTGCAACGATTTCTAGCTCTCACGTATTTCTCTCTATTGGCGTCACTTGCATTGGAAATATATTTTGATTTAGCAACGTTTTTCTTGTTTTGTAATTTTTTAATGTCCGCCGTAAGCCATGGTGCAGGTAGATGTTTCAATCTGACTGGTCGCACTGGCGCATGAGCATCGTAGAGTTTAATTAAAAGAGAATTGAAAATATTTACTTGCTCATCGACTGTACTGGCATCTTCAATAATAGACCAGTCAATTTGGTTGGTACACTTTGCTTTGTATTTTAAAATTATTAGAATTAAGAATTCATTTTTTTCCTTTAATGTAATTAAACACAGTGACATAAATGCAATAGTAAAAAAAATATCTTTAAAAAGAAATAATTTTTCTATTCTTTTCTTAGTAGAGACATTTGTATTAGTAGAGGAAAGTCACCAAATATGGAATAGTATCCTAATATGGAATTCCTTAATTTCTCTAAGACTATAAGTATGAAACGCAACACTCGACCATATATTTTTTCCATTTAGTCTACTAACTATCGCATTCACACCATCGAAACAGTTGCGCGAATGTTTCAAGTGTGATATGTGTGTTTTGATTTGTTATGTGCAATAAATTTTAAAAGTAAGTAATAAATAAGTATTACCAACTATTATGTTTGTATATATAAGTGTCAAAATATATTTAGTGTATCGTTATAAGGTTTATTTCACCATTTTGTGATCTTTTGTCACTAAAATGTTGTGACTTGACAAAATATTTAGAAGAGTTTGAAATAGTATAAAAATCCAAATATGGACAGTCGTCGGTGTCTAATTATGAAATAGTCCATAATTCGATTTTAATATTTTATATGATAGATAATTGATATTATTTTTTTATACAATATATGGAATGACTGTTTTTAGAATGTCCACTTCACAATCAACCAAACGAAAAACCTGGAGTGAAGAAAAATTGACACAAGCTACAATATTCGTCCGGGAAAAGAAAATGGGGTATTTGAAAGCGGCACAATATTTTCAAGTGCTTAGGAGAACTTTATTACATCTCTGCCAAAAAGATGAACAATCTCCAGAAGTAGCAGCGGCTACTACATTAGGAAGAAAAACTATCTTGGGCTCCGAACTAGAATATGGATGATAGTGAAGAACAAGACTTTGAGGAACTAGGCGCTATCCAGTTTAATGAAGATAGTGAACATGATGAGTTGATGGACCACATGTCCAGTCCTGACTTCTGATTCAGAATGTATTTTCTGTTCAAGACTTTTTCCCATAAAAGTGGAGAAAGCTGGATTAAAAGCTTGATGTGTAGGCTCTGGGTACATTATCATTGTGCTGATCCAAAGTTTGATACTTGGATCTGTAACTTTTGCAAGTAATTGTATTACGTTTTTCATTTATCACAAGATATTAGATATTAATGACCATTTTGTTATTGTTATGTTGATTTATACTTATATTCCATATTTGGGGTCCTATTCCATATTTGGTTACTCATTTGTGATTTTGTTTTTTGTGTTAGATTTTAATTTGATAATTAATATATTTGATTAAAGACTGTTAATTACTTCTCACAAATGTATGCCTGGTCAGTAAAAACATTATCTAACCAAATTTATGTAAAGTTTTTTTTATATATACCAGAAACAAAATGGTATTCCATATTTGGTGACTTTCCTCTACTGGAATACTAATTTTCTAATCTTTAAAACAAATATTAGTATAAATAATTTATTATATGTTTATATGTCTAGAAATTTTTAAACACTTCAAAAGTAGATATTCTAAAATAAGCTAACGTTCTCTACCAACATATCTATACTATAACAGGCATTGTATCAAAAACTACTAAATTAATTAAAAAATTAGAGCAAATTGACGTTATAACTTTTGTCAATCGAATGATTTGTAATTGAATAGTTATAAATTGATAGAATCTTAAAGTAATTGCGAATCATTCTATATATAACCACACATTCTATTAATGTATATGTTACTTTGTAAATAAGTGCAAAAAAACCTGAAGTAAGAGTTAATTTTTAGGTAATTGAAATTATTGGAGGAGTAGTTGAGCACAATTCATTTTGCATGATGTTGTCATGTTTAATGGAGAATACATACAAAGTAGAAGATATAACAATATAAAATCGAAGAATGCATGTTAATTAAAGATCCAGTTCTCCTATAATAAGATATATTATAATACTAGTGACAAGCTCGCGACTTCATCGAAATTCATCAATTTGCTCAATTTATAACTTTTGGAATCACTATGTTTATTACTAAATCACATACGTAATACACAATACGTGAAAAATATGTGTATATTTTCAGGATTTTGAAAGTGTTAAGCCACACTCAAGATAAAAACCGCCATACCGCCACAGCTACCCAAACTTTACTACAAAGAGCAACCTTTGGTTCAGAGAGAATGCTATTTTTGTGAAATATTTTTATATTGAAATGTAAAGTAAAACTAAGGATAGAAAAAATACCTTAAGAAAACTTATTTACCTACCTGGTACTTTGTAAAAATAAATAAATATTTATTTCAGGATTTTAGTCGTACATTAATAGTTATTTTACATCAGGGTTTCCCAAAGTTCTTTGCACACCAACGACCCCGACTCTGATATTTTTGATGCCCTTTAACACAGTGCAATAAACGTCGTAACGCACTATTTGGTAAACCCTACATTATATCTTAATAATATAAATGTGCATGCAATATTAGTATTTGTATTATAGTTCAACCCAACCAAATTTCTTCGTTGTCATGATCTTGGTTTAGAAATTGATTGGAGCTTATTCTACGATAAAAGTTCTGTAGATTATTATTATACAAGTTTATGATAACCATTCTCCCATTAGATGTTTCCCCTAGTATTTTACGCGTCTACAAGCTACTTAGATTTCAACATTTTTACATAAATAAACAGAAGTATATTTTGATTATTTTTAGTACCACGTCTAATACCACTGATATTCTACTGGAAACTAAACATTCTCTTGACATTTTGGAGATCCAAAAGAAAATGATGATTTCATTTGTACTCGTATGGGCAAAGAACTCATACGGATTTCCGTTTTGAATGGTCTCCAGTGTTCTCAAGACGGTGTATTTTGTCTTTTCTTGGTTCACTTATCATTAAATATTTCTATAAATACATATATTTGTCAGTACGCACTACAGTTTCGCACTGCGTTCCATACGAATGAAATCCATATCAATGAGTACTGCAATACAAAGTAAATCATTACAACCCAAGAAGACTACAGACAATCATAACAGACAGTCCAAGGTTTATTTGTCAAATCAATTTACATGAATTAGCAAATACAATGCTTTATGGAATAAAAGTCGGTTTTTCTGAAAAAAGAAGGTCAGAGAAGCCATAAATAAGCAAAATAATTCGTAAATTATTTTCATCTATTGCTAACTACGTAGCTTTCTCCTATTCCTGTAAACCTTGTGCTATCATAATCTCTACTACAAATGACCGGTTACGAGTGCAACCTATCCTACAAATGGAATTCTTACGCAAATTGGATTTTGATTAAATTATTTTTAAGATTCCTGACGTAAAAACGGAAAAATGGAACCTTTATATTATTATAAAGGTTTTATATTGGTATAAAGGAAGAAGAAACGAGGACGGAGAAAGCAGAGACTAAGCAACGGTGTAGGTTCATATGGTTCCTGTAGTACCCTCTGCCTACCCTGCCATGTGCGGGATAAAGCGTGAAGCTTTAAAAAAAAAGAAGAAAAAAATATCGCACAAAAAACCATTACAAACTTATATCATAAATAATTTCATATGAAATGAGTGTATGCAGTAAAAGCTATATGTTGTAAATATGTATATATTTGTGTACTGTTTTGTTATTATCATAAATGTATATCAAGATAAAAGGTGTTTTTCATATATTAAGTACACCACACCCTATTTAACTATATACGTATGTAATTTTTTCTTTTAACTCAAAGTGAAAAAGATCGCACCGTTCTGGGGTGTGCAGTCACCAGACCATTCAGAAAAAGGAAATCTAAAATATATTTGTTAAATATTCGTTATTTACTCACGTGCTATTTCTAGACACATATTAATTAATACAATTTTTGTAAATGTTTAATAATGTGAGCAAAACTAATATTAAAATGTAAAAAAAGACCATTTCATTTTCAGACCACTTTTTCTCTTAAAGTTTATTTTATTTAAATGATAAAATTTTCCTTAATACTTTTTGCTCAGATAAAATATCGATTTATCTAATTAATGGTGATAATCTGTTTTTTCTTCCTTTTGGAATTAAAACTTATAATGGCACATTTTAGGATTGTATTTGTAAATCTAGTTTATTGTAAAATAAGGGAAATATGACCATAATAGTTTTGAACAAGAACAACAATATAAACATAAATTAATGAAGATCACGTTTTTTCAATTTTAGATGTGCCTTTCAAAGTTATTAATGGAATTTCAGGAAATTCCAGTCTAGTAAAATATAAAATAAAAGTATATGATTTTTTTTTATATTATATTATTATAAATATATGAATTTGTTTGCAATATTCTTTTTGATTACTGTGAATTTAATATTCTGATAAATGAGCAATTATTTCTGAGATGTTGATTTCATTAATTAATTCTAGAGAATTTCATTAATTTTTAGTCAATATTTGAGATAACTTTAACGTGTTTAAAATCATACGATAGGTATAGCCTATTTACTATATATACTATACCATATATGTTCATATATAATAAACTGCAAAATTCGTTGATCTATATAATAATCTAAAAAATACTGATTCGATTTTATAATATGAAGAATATTCTCGCATTTAATATTGCATTTATAAATGAAACTACAAGGTTTCATATCAGCTATTTCACATAAAGTTAGCATATGGCATTTTGATATAGTAATAACCCACCATAATTGCAATTGGATAACTTAAACCAACAAAATTTATATTTTTATCATTTCTATGCAGAACAATGCAAGTACTTACTTCCGAATAATGACCGTAATATTTTAATGCAATTAATCGCCAATAAATATAAAATTATCATGTTATTTCCACATTATCGTTATTAGTCTACGTGTTATTAAGACTGGAAAATTCTCAAACACAATTTTATGCTTAGTATAGCACTTATACTTAGTATATATAAATTGTACGCTATAACCTGCATATTTACATTTAAATACATATGTAAATCGAAATATATTACTATCAAATATATTGTGTATAACAGATACAATTATTTATAAATTTTCATTTTTCTTTGACATTAATGTATATAAATAATAAAAATTAATATAAGTATATAAATGTAAATGTGCTTTTTCAAGTACACACATAAATACGTATTTAGAGGAGAGCTCAACTTTGGAAATAATACTCCAGTTTAGTGGTTGAAGGAAGGAATGATTTATTTTCAAAATGTGCCAGTATATATACAAAAATCTAAGTAAAATTGTCCAATAGGAAAACGGTTTATAAAACAATAAAAATAATTGGATAAAAATATTGCTTCGGATGCTGACGTCACGAGCCAAGCTGCGCGCGCATCCATCTCGCGTCGAGCTGCGCGCGCATCTTGCCGAATCGCCTACGCTGACGCGATACTATAAATATTGCCCCACGCGTGGCGTCGAATATTTTGCTCAAGCGCCGCGCGGAGAGAGGGTGTCTGCACCGAAGTTCGCCGTGTCAACTCGTTATGTGATGTAAAGAATAAATAATAGCTGCTCGCAGATGAAAATAAAAACAGTTCTTTTCAGAACTATGCGCTTCCTGTTTTTATCGGCTATGACGTTAACAAACGTAACAAAACAGTCCTTTTCGGGACTAATCTCGTTTCGATGACGTCACTAGTGGCGGCATACAGTTTTATCAGACAGACGTTGCTTCTGTGGCATGCACATCTTGTTTCACAGGACGTCTTACAAAGTGCTGCTACAGGAGTCCCCCTCAAGTGAAACGTACCGGCAGTTTGATATTGCGGCCTGATTTTGATGTTTTGATGTTGACAGGCTGTGACGTCACGGTGTTCGATGCGTTAGGTATCTCTGGTAGCTGGTTTTCTAAGGTAACGGTTTTCTTGTGGTAAGGTAAGGTAATGGTTTTCTTGAGGTTGGTATCTTGAATAAGGTTATTTGGTTCTTCCTGTTCTTGTAGTACATATGCAGGTTTTAAACGGTCGATCGATATGTTTGTTTGACGATCGGGTAATTGAATTGTAAAAACCTTATCAGATCTATTGATGACTCGATAGGGACCTTCGTATGGTGTTTGAAATGGTGTTCGTAGCGCGTCGACACGAATAAACACATGACTGCATGTACGTAGGTCTTGATGCACAAAGATGTGTTTATTATTTCGATGAGTTTCGAACGGCTGAGGCTTATATTGAGCGATATTCGCACGTAATTTCTCGACGTACGTATTATCCATCGTAGATGTAGGTATAGATGCGCTCGCGACAAAAAAGTCGCCGGGCAAACGTAGGTTATAGCCGTAGGTAAGCTCAGCTGTGCTAACGCCGGTATCGGTGCGTAGTGCGGCTCGCAGTCCTAATAGTACTGTAGCGAGTTCATTGCTCCACGAACTCGTGTTCGATAACTTCGCTCGCAGTGCAGTCTTCAATGTACGATGCCATCGTTCGACAATTCCGTTACTTTGCGGGTGATACGGCGTAGTACGGGTTTTGTTTATTCCGAGAATTTTCATAAGATCATTGAACAGGTGCCCTTCGAACTGTCGGCCTTGATCGCTTGTTAGTGTGGCGGGACATCCGAATCTTGCTATCCAGTGATTATAGACGACTTCTGCGACTGTCTCAGCTGATATGTCGGCAGTAGGTATAGCTTCGGGCCAGCGGGTTTGTCTGTCTATCATTGTTATTAGATAGCGATGTCCTTGAGCTGTAGTGGGAAGCGGTCCGACTATATCGATGTGTATGTGTTGAAATCGGTCGCTTGGCGGGAATGCTTCTATGTGGCTTGACGTGTGACGTTGTATTTTGCTTTTTTGACAATTAATACAACTTTTTGTCCATTGAGCGATGTCAGAGTTCATTGAAGGCCAAAAGAATTTTTTTGTAAGTAGCTTGCGCGTTGTTCGCGTTCCGGGATGACTTATATTATGTACGCTGTTAAAAACTTCTCTTCGGTGTTGTTGTGGTATATAAGGTCGAATATAAGATGTAGATGTTTCACAATATATTTCGCTGTCGGTGTTCGGTATATTTATTTTCTTGAAGGATAGATTATTTTGTTGTAATAATTGTTGTATATTGCTGTCTCTTTCTTGAGCGTTCGCTATGTCGCTGTAGTTTATTGTAGACGGGCAGGCTATAGATTCGATTCTGCTTAAAGCGTCTGCGACGATGTTATTTTTCCCGCTTATGTGACGTATGTCGGTGGTGAATTCGCTTATGTATAACAGCTGTCTTGTTCGACGCGGAGTTTCGTTTGATGTTTGCGTCTTGTTCATAGCGAATGTAAGCGGTTTATGATCTGTGAATATTATTATTTGTCGTCCTTCGAATATCTTACGAAAATGTTTAACTGACATATACATTGATAAGAGTTCTCTGTCGTACGTAGAATATTTCTTTTGTGCGTCTGAAAATTTCTTTGAGAAGTAAGCGATAGGTTGCCATTTTTCTTCGATATATTGTTGTAGTACGGCTCCTGCGGCTGTATCGGATGCGTCACAGAATATCGCGAGAGTAGCTTGATGTGATGGATGAGCGAGTAAAGTGGCGTCAGTTATGCTCTTTTTACACGCTTCGAAGGCTTGCGTTGCTTCGTCGGTCCATTGTATTATTGTTTTATCGCGCTTCTTAACATTGTGTAGGTATGAATTTAAGGGAGCTTGTATTGTTGCTGCGTTCGGTATGTGGTCACGGTAGAAGTTAAGCATACCGAGAAATCTTCTTAGCTCTTCTATGGTTTTTGGTTTAGAGTAGTCAACTATTGCTTTTACTTTTTCTTCAGGTGGTTGAATACCCTCTTTATTAACGATGTAACCGAGAAATTTGACTTGAGACTGGCCTAGGTTGCACTTGGCGGGGTTAATTGTGATTCCATTCTCTTCGAGTCTTCGCAAAACGGTTCTAAGATGTTCTTTATGTTCTGTTTCATTTGATGAAGCGATGAGTACGTCGTCGATGAACGGAAATACGTAGTCTAATCCTCGGAGTACTTGATGTATGAAGCGTTGGAATGTTTGACCGGCGTTTTTTAAGCCGGGACACATTCGTGGAAATTCGAATAAACCCATAGGTGTTATAATAGCAGTATTTTCGATATCCTCTTCCCTGACGCTAAGTTGTTGGTAGGCTCGGTTAAGATCGATCGTCGAAAAAATTGTTTTCCCGCATAGATGATAAGTGAAGTCCTTGACTCGCGGTACCGGGTAGCGATCGGGTTTTGTAATCGCGTTTAGTCTGCGGTAATCGCCGCATACTCGTACGTCGCCGTTTTTCTTAGGCACGATATGTAGTGGCGATGACCACGGGCTTTTACTCGGTCTGCAGAGTCCTTGTTGCATCATGTTTTCGAATTCTTTTTTTACATTTTCGTATCGATGTGGCGGGATCGGTCTAGCACGACAGTGTATAGGCGGGCCTTGCGTTTCGATATAATGTTCGACGTTAATTTTAGGTTGAAGTTGCATTGCGGTTAGTCTTGTAGTGCCGGGAAACTCTGCTAATATTTCGTGGTAAGCGTTGTGAATGTCTATGCTTCGTACTGTAGGCGTATTTGTTGATGTTATAGGAGCGTTGATTTTGAGATTTGTAACTGCATCAATTAATCTTCGATTTTTTAAATCCACAATGAGTTGGTGGTGGTTTAGAAAGTCTGCTCCTAGTATAGGTTTTGACACGTCGGCAACGATGAACTTCCATTTATACGGACGTCGTAGGTTGAGGTCAAGTTCGAGTGTTTTTTCGCCGTATGTAGATATAGTGGTGTTGTTCGCTGCATAGAGTTTGAAAGGTAACGGCGTTGTGTTCTGGCCTTGCTTTCTTGGTAGAACGGATATATTTGCCCCGGTATCTACTAAGAAAGATAGTTTCGTCTTCTTGTCGGTTACGAATAGGCGGTATGAAGTAGTGGGAACGCCGGATTCCGCCGCAGCCAACGTTCGATCTAGTTTTCCGACTGTTTTTTGTAGCTACAAGGTGTTGTGCAGCGTCTCGCTTGACTACCGAAGCGACGGTGGTAGTAGCAGTAGGGTGACGATGAATCTTCGCGAGTGCGGGATCGAGACGAGCTACGGTGGCGGGATCGAAAACGTTGTCGGGGATAATTATATGGTGGTCTTGCAGTCGGTCTTGCTTTTAGTTCTGCGATTTCTAGAGACAATTTTCGTATTTCGTTTATTAAAAATTGAGAGTCGGCTTGATTTGTTGACGGCGTTGGCGGTTGTATGGTAGTTGATTGTGTTGAGATGGCAGCGATTTCCTGTGTCTGTTCGATCATTTTGTCGGCGAGTAATGCTAGCTCTTCCAGGGTAGTTTTAGAGCTAAATGTTTCGCTGACGGCGAGGACGGAGCGGACGTGTGCTGGTAGAAGTTTTGTCCACATCATACGCAGCGTTGAGTCCGAGACCTTATCCCTAGCGAGGTTTCGCATGCGTCGGAGTAGTTGTGTGGGCTTCTGGTCTCCGAGTTCCATCTCAGCGAGTAGCTTTTGAAATTGCCGACTGTCAGATTCCTCGTAGACGGAGATGAGTCGCTCCTTGATGGCCTGATATTGTTGCTCCTTCGGGACGTTAAATAAGATGTCGGATATTTGTTCGATGTCGGGCTTCTCGAGCTGTACGAGTACCATCTGGGTGAGTTGAGCCTGGCTCCTCTTTAACTCCTCTGTTGCGGCTTCAAAGCTAAGATACCAGAGCCGTGGGTTTTCGCGCCAAAAAGGTGGTATGCGCATTGACAGCGCTATACTCGAGACTTCTGGGGCTGATGTGCTTGCGAAGGCTTGTGGCAGGGCTTGGTTGGCTTCCATGATGTCGGAAATTCCTCGAGCAGGGATTTGTTCCAGCAGAAATTAATTCAGAAATTAATTCAGAAATAATTCTGTAGGTAGCCGGGCAAGGATTCTTCTTGATTCCTTCTCTTTTTCTTCTTTGTTCTTCGGGGTCACCACTTTAGAGGAGAGCTCAACTTTGGAAATAATACTCCAGTTTAGTGGTTGAAGGAAGGAATGATTTATTTTCAAAATGTGCCAGTATATATACAAAAATCTAAGTAAAATTGTCCAATAGGAAAACGGTTTATAAAACAATAAAAATAATTGGATAAAAATATTGCTTCGGATGCTGACGTCACGAGCCAAGCTGCGCGCGCATCCATCTCGCGTCGAGCTGCGCGCGCATCTTGCCGAGTCGCCTACGCTGACGCGATACTATAAATATTGCCCCACGCGTGGCGTCGAATATTTTGCTCAAGCGCCGCGCGGAGAGAGGGTGTCTGCACCGAAGTTCGCCGTGTCAACTCATTATGTGATGTAAAGAATAAATAATAGCTGCTCGCAGATGAAAATAAAAACAGTTCTTTTCAGAACTATGCGCTTCCTGTTTTTATCGGCTATGACGTTAACAAACGTAACAAAACAGTCCTTTTCGGGACTAATCTCGTTTCGATGACGTCACTAGTGGCGGCATACAGTTTTATCAGACAGACGTTGCTTCTGTGGCATGCACATCTTGTTTCACAGGACGTCTTACAAAGTGCTGCTACACGTATATACCTACATACATACATACATAAATATATTATGTCACATATTTGTAAGATTTTATTAGAAATTGTAAATAACAGTGTGGTTAAATATCGTGCTAGATTAAAAATACCAGCGTGATGGTACCGCTAGTAATTAATAAAGGAAAAGAAGTAAAATTTATGACAACATTATAATACCCAGTTAAATTATTTCTTTATATTACTAATCATTCTGGTTACTTTACTGATTTGTTTAATGTATTTATGTCACCATCTTGACGCAATTCAGACGTGGATAACGTAGCGCAACATGTCATTTATTGTAATTCTGAACTTACGTGCTCGTCCTAGTGTTTTGATAGAAAATTTCGAATTATTTGTTGCTACGTTCTTTGTCTTTTGCATTTGACGTAAAAATGGATAAGTAAATTAAAAGTAGTAGCAAAAAGCGCGTTTTAATGTTTTGTAAGCAAATCCATTGGCAAACATACAGAATATTATTGCTTTATTTTTCACCAATTCTTCTTTTTTCATCTTTAAAATGTTAACAAAAGTAAAATTCTATATCCACAATTCGCCTCTCAAAGCATGCGAATTTAATTGACAGTTCCATAAATAATATAAGTAATTATGATTTTTAACAGTATATAGTGTAAAAAATATAAGTACCTATACATGAAATTCGCATAGCCCATTGGTAGGACAGATATTATTGATAGATTCCAATTTTACTTTGAATATATTTATAAATAGTCTTTTTAGATGACAAATAATTATGTAGAAATAAATACCACTAGCTTGAACAGAAATATTGAAAATTGTTGTTTGAAATCCAGCGGATCTATGAACACATCAGACATGATTTCTTAATGATAATTTTAAGCTTTGAATGCCATCATTAAAAAAATAAATTACATTGAACTTTAAGCTGATTAACGTCGTGGAACATAATAACTAACTTTATTCTATATGTTAGAATAGAATATGGATGTTTAGCATAAATAAATTTATTTATATTTCCTTTAAAATCACCGTATTTGTTAAGGTGGAAAAAGGAAACTACCCAGGGCGACAAATTTGGTATTTATTGAGTTCATTATTTACTTCATCATTTTGTTCGAAAGCGTTAATTTTTCTCTTTTTTAATAATACCAAAAAATGCTAATGATTTTAAATATATAAAGGTTGAAAAACCAGTTTAAAAATTCAAAAACACAAATTTAAATCAAAATAAAAAGCAATGTCAAAAGATTCAAAGATATGTTCATATATTTAAAAATAATATAAATGAATAAATATCATTTAAATGTTTTTCTGATTCTTAGTGTTAAGCACAAGGATAGAAAAAATACTTAACTCTGACCGCTAAGAACGTATGGCGTAGCTGTCACAGCGCTTACACAGTTCGCAAGAGGCGCGGCGTCAAATTTTGCTACGTTCAAATTTTTACATGTTTTCTTTAAGTAAATTTGATTTAATTATTGTTAAATATAACAAAGAAGTAGTTGGTTTATTAAGAACCTACCAATATGATATATTGATAATATCGTGCAGAGGTCTAATTAAACTGTGCTTGTAATTACATAGTGACTTCTTATGATTAACCTTAGAAATTTTTTTACATCTTGATTGTATATAACTTCATTGAGGTCTTTAGAACTTACATTTTCCGGGCAAAGCTGTTTATTTCATAAAAAGCATAAATGTTATTGACTGAAAAAATATAACTTTCCTTAAAAATATCGAGGTTAGAAAGAAAAATGTCAATTTTAGATTTATTAAACCTCAACCTATTGTATTAGAGCTCTGCAGCTCGTAAGAAAAAAATGAATCATAATAGGATCCCTATGTTGTCTGTCTGTCGAAATCATTTTTTCCAAATAAAGCTGCAGAATCATGATATAAGCATGAGCCTTTTATGCTTAATTTTTTGTGTTATATATTAAAATTGTTGCGCAATTAAAACATACAGGATACTATCCGATGACCTAGAGTTATGAAATTTGGTAATAATCTTATTGGTAATAATATTTTATATTTTAAGGACTGTCGTGGTGCAGAGGCTTAGCGTCTGCATCTAAGCCCGACGATTCGTGGATTCGATTTAAAGTCGGGGAAAATGGATTTCACTTCTATTTTCTTTGTTCTGGCGACTAAGCAAAGTGCTGCGTCGGGTTTCTCCACTCGACACGAATAACCTCGAAATATGCGGAAAGTGGCGAATGGAGTGTTTTAACACTAGGTTCCTGCGGTTCCCTCTGCTTTCCTGCTATGTGCAGGTGAAAACATGAATCTAAAAAAATATATTCAATATATTTGTTTCTGTTTTTTTAAAATAAACTATGATATATCGATGCCAAATTTTGCCAAGATTTTATAATGTTATTGTAAAGGATATTATTTCTTCCTTTTTTTCTCTAGTTTTATATAATCATTTACTGATTTCAACCATTTTCTATTTATATATTCTAGGACATTAATTTTGATGAGTACTTTTTCTTTACAAACTTATATATTTGGAATAGAAACTCGAATTTGATAACTTCGATTTAGTAATGATAATAGTGTATTTAAATAATACATTTTTCCACGTCCTTTCTATTTTATATTCTGCTCTCCTTCCAAATGTTTCAAATGTATAACAGTGTATTTTGTCATGCATAAGCGTTTTAATAACGCCTGGGCAAAAATAACTACAAATAAAATGATAAATAACTTTGATATTGTAAAGTAATAGGCGTTAATGGCATCACCAGAGCATTATACACAGTTAATAGTATTTATCTATTGCGACTGACTGTAAAGGCATTACAAATAATAATATTTATTTTTTCTTTTTTTTAGCTTCACACATTATCCCGCACGTGGCAGGGTAGGCAGAAGGAACTGCAGGAACCATATGAACCTAGTGTAAAAACACTCCGTTGCTTAGTCCCGGCTTTCTCCGTCTCCACTTTCCGCATTTTCAAGGCATTATGTGTTGAGTTGCGTAACTCAACCCGCGCTTTTGCCTAGTTTCCAGAGTCAAGAAAATGGAAATAAACAAATCCATCTTCCCTGAGTGGAAGTCGAACCCACGAACCGTCGCGTTTACAAGTAGACGCTACGTCTCTGCGCCACGACGGTACTCAATAATAATACTCGCCTTAAAAATGTCGTTATCAGTACATCTTAAAACTCACATTAGTCCTTTTTAACATAGTACTCGTAGTCGTTTAACATAGTACTTATCGACAGCTTTCATATTTATATTATCTAATATTATCAGAGTTTTATATGAGTTCCTCCTTTGCACAACAATTGCAATCATGTCGGTACAATATTTTGCTGATTGAACTGACGCGTCCGATTACTTAAGAACAGAAAATAAAATTTGTAGGGTGATGTTAAATTACTGTAAAATTAAACAAAAATTAATGCTAATGTAATTCAATTTAAGGTAAATGCTAGAATTATAGACATTGGCAATATAAAATATTATTCAAATATTACATAAATGATGTGTAGGGATTAATTTCAAAACACAGACGTTAAAAATTCTTAGTTAATATTTCTTTTTTTAGCTTCACGCTTTATTTCGCACATGGCAGGATGAGCAGAGGGAACTGCAGGAACCATACGGACCTAGTGTTAAGACACTCCGTTGCTTTAGATATTATTGCGACGTAATACTTTATACATTATTTGATATATATAAAATGTTATCATTCTTATAAGAATATTTAATTAATAAAGGAAATATAGTTCAGTTTTTATAATAAATGTGAAAGTGCAGTTATATTATCTATTAAGATACTACTGCGATAAAATTTGAAACCTTCTCACTGTAGAAGCAATGGTTGGGTTCGGTTCTACACAATTTTAACCTTATGAACCGACACGCTTACTCGTGTGTACTGCTAATTCATATTGCATAGGGGCTATGCTAATATATTGGGTTACGTAATTCAGTATGAAATTTCTCTTAACTAATAAACTAAGTATCTTATTGTTTTCTTTTTCCTACTTATGAGGAAGACGGTTGGACGTGATGGTAATTCATAGATGCTATGTATTAGATATAATTTTCAATATTTTTCCTTATACTATCTATTAAAGTGTTTTTTTATTTTTAATATAAACATAAACTTTACCTCCAGTAAAACATATGTACGCGTTACGCAATATTCGATAAGTATACCACGTGACACGCTATACGGGCTTATACGACAGTATATTTATATACAAAATAAAATACTTGGAGGTTGCTAAAAGAACGGGCTAAATACCTCACTTGAATAATATTTTACAGTATATGAAAATTAAAAAAATATAGTTTATTACACGGATAAGTAAAGGTCCAAAAATTTTTAATCCATAAAACTCAGTGTTGAACTTTGGCTTGTGTAGGTCATCGTCAAGGTTGTTCTGTGATTACACTGGCATCAAATTAACTCCACACATATACAACTTTTTAACCGGAACAACTTCACCAAAGCTTCAAAGTCATTTGATATTGGTATTTACAAACAAGCGGACCGCACGTGGTTTCGTTTTGTAACATATAAATTAAATAAATATAGTGATGTAAAATTTTTTACATTTTTCTATAGAGTTTGAAAGTGACAAAATGACGTCTAAAGTGCAAGGTGATACTGAACTTACTGACACGGCAGTAAATAGAGAAGTGGATAAAAATGTCGAAGAAGAAAACAAAATGACTCAATTATCATTCTCACAGAAAATTAAAAAGATTCTAAGTTTCTTCACAGTTGAGCCATTTTTGTTTTGTTATATTTTGCCGAATGTTATTTCATCTGTAGCTGTTCAAAAATTAAACATGGAAAAGGCATGTCGTGCAGATCTTAATTACTCTGAAATTATTTGCGCTCAGGCGATTTCTGGTGATTTTGACAACAATATTACGCTAGCTGCCTTGGAAGGAGCCCAAAAGCTTGTTGCGGATATGACAGCATGGAAGCAACCACTACAAAGCGGAATACCTGCAATTGCTATACTTTTTGTTGGTGCATGGAGTGATAAAACTGGAAATAGAAAGCTTTTGATGCTTATTCCCATGTTGGGTGAATTGGTTTCTGCTGTCGGTTTGATTTTTACGACGTACTACTTTATGGAGTGGCCATTATGGGTAACAGCTCTAATTGAAGCGCTGCCTTCAGCATTCAGTGGTGGTATTTCAATAGCTTTGATGGGCTCCTACAGCTACATATCAGATGTGACTACAATTGAATCAAGAACATTTAGAATGGGCTGTGTCGCTGTTATAGTTACGCTCGGCATACCCTTAGGTGCCTCTATAAGTGGCGTTCTGTTAGAACTCGTCGGATTTTACGGCATATTTGGCATTGGTTCTTTCTTATTTTCTTTTGGATGTCTCTATACTTATTTTAGAATACACGATGTGAAAAAAGTCAACCCGAGCAGCACCGCCCGAAAAGAGCTGGAAGATTGTTTTAATCTAAAAAACGCCTGGGACACACTATCTTTATTGTTTTTATCACCTAAAAAAGAACTTATCCAAATTTGGCTTGTTGTTTGGGCACATATTGTGGTCATCGGTCCAGTATTTGGTAAGGTTACATGATTAAAATGTAATAAAATTAAAAAAGAAAGCAATGTAAATCTTATGATGACTGTTTTTAGGTGAAAGCTCCGTTTTGTTTTTATATACTTTGAAGAAATTTAGTATGGATGTAGTGGATTTCAGTCTTTTCTCAACATATTCTGTCCTTATGGGATTGGCAGGTAAGATCATTTGATCATTGTGCAATTGGAATCATATTTATGAAAACTAAAAACAGAAATCTTTTGAACGGCTACCTTTATATTCATTTGAATTATTTCACCCAGAGATGTCTATTGTAAGCTGTTTAAAAAAATAAACACATAAAATTTAAACACTTCGGACTAATATTACCGGTTGATAGTTTAAAATATTGTTTATCTGCGATACTTCTATATGGGAGTGTAAAAGCAAAATTTGGTCTTTATCTACTAGTCAAGAACTTTCCTTTTCCTGTCTTGAACTTTACCAGTTGGTGAAACCAGCCAATATTGGTGTTTCTTTTTTAAATTTTGAATACATTTAAATCATTATTTCTTTTTTTAATTATAGTATTATCAACTTATCGGCTACATTGTTAAATAGATTACTGTTAAGTAAATTATGTATATTATACCAATTGTGTTTATAAATACAAATCAAAGTCAAATGTGTCTAATTTTGATATGTAATTGTGGTTGGCTTTACCATAACGTCATCAACTTGAATAGTGATATCATCATTTGATATTAAAAAGATGAACTTGATTATTGAATCTTCGACAATCATTAAAAAATAAGCAATCTTTGCATACACTTTAGTATACTTATAATTACTTTTAAATATTTATTTTTGTATAGTAGTAGCATGAGATCGTCAAGGACAAATTTCTAAGTAGAAATATTCTTTCTGTATGTGAAAAAATATATTTATATTTACAAGTTATCGTCATATGACTATGGCTAATGATCGTTGTCTCACAAGCGTCGGTAATTTAATTGTTATAGGCAATTATAATTTATAACGTCGCTGAACTCATGTACGACTGAAATTAGCAATTTCATGTTTTCCTTCTAGTATTAGATTTACTAACATTCTATTATGTTTATATTTTTGAAATTAGACGTTTAGTACTGAATACTCTAACTGGGATCAAGAATATAAAAACTAAAAATATGAATACCCTACAATAATACTTATATTTTTATGTTGTGTCAAAATGCCTTCGAAAATGTTTTAATAGAAACCTATAAATTATTAAAAAAAAATTTAGGTTAATTTAACCTAGTTATAAAAAAATTGTAAACTTTTAATAAAGTAGCTTTACTCTTGCTTGATGACAATGAAATTACATAAATCTTTCAATGTCCTTTTTCAGGAACGGCCATTGCTGTCTCAGTGCTAAGTAAACTTTTAAAAGTGCACGATGCTCTTATCGGTGTGATAGCAACAACGTGCAAAGTAGTATCAAGTTTTGTTTACGCATTTGCTCCTAACAAGACATGGTTCTTCACTGGCCCAGTTTTCGACTTCTTTGGAAATTCTGGAACGACAGTCGTAAGATCTATTGGTACTAAAGTCGTCTCCCCTGATAAAGTTGGTGAGTTATTTCTATTTTTAGTTTCATGGTTAGCTATATAGTGGTATCCTAATTTTAAGACATTCCGTTTCACGCCCAATTTTGAGGCCTGGCATGTGACGGAACTCAATGCCGCGTTTCGTTTTGTTCCGGAAACGAAATATTGAAAATAATTTATTCAACTAAAAAAAAAGAAATCGAATACATCGTTCATCATTATTTTAGTAATCACCACACGTTCTTTTTCTTTTTTTATTTTATGGCGTTCCGAGCATGCCAGTTGGGCATGGCAATTCAATATATATAACAAAACTACATACCTATATCTACAATACATATAGATCACCACATGTTCCCCATCAGCTGGTATAAAATAAATAGGCTGTAACCAATATGACAGTGTCAAATGTGACAGTGTGTAAAAATAAAATAATAGATGTTATCAATCCCATAAATTGTAAGTTGCTCGAAACGCCATAATTAAAGAGAAGAAGAAGAAGAAGTAAATTGTAAGTTTAGTAAAGACTATAAACGAATGCAATGCAAAGGTCATAAAATAACCATTAATTTATCCTAAAATACTTAGAAATATTAATTTTTATAGTGCAGTCACGTGACACAAAACAGTCAGGATTGGTCCAATCGACAGTGTCGTTACTCGGCTGTAAAAATAATCTCCGGCCTCTAATATATTAATTTTTATATTACACGATAGAGGTCCATAATAACTAATATTCATTTCTGAAAGTGAAAAAGGGAAAATTGCAGAATCTTTAAAGTTGAAGCATGAAGTACTAAAATAAATCAGATTTTTGTAATGCTGATCATAATTACAAAGTTCTTTTCAAGTATTCAAAAGAATAATTAATAATAATAATAATAATAATAATAATTCTTTATTGCACACACAACATAGAATGTAAGAGAAAAAGTAAATAGGTATAGATGTATCATATGTACAACGGCGGCCTTATCACTGCAAGTGATCTCTTACAGGCAACCATTTAGAGACAGTAAGACAGTAAAGGACACGGAAGAGTGCAAAAAGTAATCGTTAAAATAGTTTGAATATACATACACTTACATATCAATACATACGTACTACCATACATAAATACATAAATACATGTATACATACATACATACATACATACATGCATACATACATACATGTAAATGAAATTCATACACACAGGAGACTACTGTGTAAGATAGTACTTTTTAAGCCGACGTTTGAATATTTCTATCGTCTGAGATTTCCTAATTTCCTCCGGCAACGCATTCCAGAGTTTTACAGTTTTGATAGTAAAAGAGTCTCCATAGCATTTAGTGTGGGTAAGAGGAATTTCTAGGATTGTTGTTGCGGGAACGGAGATGCTGGGAATAAAGGGTGCTCGACCCCAAGAACTTAAATCGTTCTTTGAGGTACAACGGAGTGACAGGATGGTATAGGATACTGTAAAGGAGAGTAAGTGAATGTAGATTCCGCCGGTCTTTTACGGTTAATCAATTTAGCTGGGTACGGTATTGTGTTACGTGATCGTACTTCCTTAGACCAAAGATGAACCTAATTATGAGATTTTGCATCCGTTCAAGCTTATGTAGTAGTTTTTGAGGTAAGTCTAAGTAGCACGAATCAGCATAATCTAGTATAGGAAGAAGAAGAGTTTGAGCAAGAGATACTTTAGTTTTTAACGGCAAAAAATTTTGCCATCTTCTTAGACTTCCTATAACACAAAAGATCTTACGGCTTAGTTCAGAAATTTGAGGTGACCAGGAGAATGTACTGTCCAATCTGATTCCCAAATTCGCAACACTAGCACTATGCTCTAAACAAATATTATCATACAGAATTGAAGGAGGAGGTGAAGGAATTTTAAATAACTGCTTAGAGGTTCCGAACATACATACTTTAGACTTAGTAGGATTTACAGACAGTCAGTTAATAATTTGTAAATTAGAATGGATACTTTCAATTGCTCTGGGTAAGTCACTTATAGAAGCAGTCTTATAAATCTGTAAATCATCAGCATAAAGATGGTATGAAGATGTTATGTGTTGAGTAAGAGTGTTAACAAAAATGGAAAACAGTAATGGAGACAGTACACCACTTTGTGGAACACCTGCTGAGATGTGACTAATATGAATTATCAAAGTAAAACTTTATCCTTCATGCTTATATTTTATTACGTTGGAAAAATAAAAAATAAATTAAAATTTAATATATACATATAAGTCAGTGTCGCTCATTTAAAATACTTATTCAAATTGAACGACAAGAAACGCTATGCGTGTTACAACGAACTGTAGCATTTAATATTAAATATCTAATTTAAAAAATTGTTACAAGTATAAAATATTTATATTCGGCTTTAATGTGAGAAGGTTGCTGCCATTTTGGATTCACCTCAGTTCCTTGGTGACATATTTTGAGGCAGACATGTTTTGTAATAAATGTTTAAAACGCTATATTGAATGTTGCCGAAACTGGTTTAGTGTATTAAAATAACTTGTCGAAGATCCTATTGTAAATTCTTGGGTGTCTAACAGCAAGAACTTGATTCAATATTCATTTTGTTATATTAAAAAGTTGATTGGTCATAAATTGGTGTTAAAGTTGGCTGACAGTGTGGCCGAAATGTTGGGCTACAGGTTGGTCAGTACTTAAAACTCACCTCTACTGTCCGATACCTTTTTTTTCCAAATTAAAATTGAAATGTTATTTAAATAAATTCTATAAATAAATAACAAAGAGATGTTCTGAACAGTGCATTCGTATATTAACTGTACTGATTTACTTTAAACATTTTGAAACACCATATATAATGTGTACAATAAGTGTAATGACAATAAAGAAATAAAAGTGTTTCCGTACCTATTGATCGCTTTAAATTTTAGTATATATTTAGATATATATCATTTTTGAAGAAAGAGTACATAAATTGTATAATGCACAGATTGTATAATTATACACAGATTGTATATTTATATTTTAGTAGATTTTAGTGCATTCGTGTTTTTCGTTTCTTTGCTTATGTTTCTTTTACTTTTTTATTCCTACGACTTTCCTTACAACTCTGAAACAAATATTTTTGAGTTATACTATTTAATAAGATGTTTATTTATATTATAATAATAATAATAACTTAATTCATATAATTTCAGGTAAAATGTGTTCGGTCATTGGTTTTGTAGAAGCAATTGTGCCAGTTGTTTACACTCCTATGTACAGTAAAATGTATTCAAGTACATACAATTACTTTCCCGGTGCTTTTTATTTACTTGGTGGATGTATGACTGTACCGGCAATATTTATATTTCTGTAAGTATATATTTTTGTAATCAATTTATAAATAGTAAGAGCAATTGTTAGTAGACTTATTGTTAGCAGACTAATTATTGTAAGTATACTAATTGTTAGTAAGACTTAATTGAATAAACAATTGTATATCTGATATTTTTTGTTATAGAATTAATTACACTTAATTAAATGCATAGGAGTCGTAAGTTGATGTCCTTGTAGTTTATCAAAACAGTTCAACCTGATACATTCGCAAACTTTACAACTGAGACTTATAAATTATTTAATATTTTTTAACTGATAAGAGTGGCTTAGTGAATAATAATCTCTAGTTCATTCTAATCTTTTGCATATTATTAATAGTACGTAGGACTTATGAATACTTGCATTGGATATTTACATAAAACACAAAAAACTTATTTACAGGTTCCTGTATTATCTGCATCGTAAAGAACAAAAAGATGTCGTCAAAAATCCTGAGATTAAGGAAGCGTATGCTCACGAAAATGCTGTAACGGTTGTATAAGAATTAAGTTAATGTGTAGGTTTTAAATCAGTTAAAAATATGTTACATTGTAGTCAGGCAGACAAATTTATAATTTTCTAATTAATTTCTTTTGTTGTGAGCCAGAATCTCTTGGGTAGTTTCTAAAAATTAATACTTTTTTAAAAGTAGTCTAATTCTTGCCTTCTATCACTGCCAGTTCATTTACAACAGTCTTCATTTCTTCAGTAAATTCAAGCTCTTCAGTAAATTTACATACTTAGGCTTAAGTTAATAAAGAGCCCCTAGCAAAGTTTTAGAGTACATATAAAATATAATTAATTTACAAATCCAAGTCATTTACAATAGTTTCAAAAAACCTACTTTATAAGATTCGTTTAACTAATAGATAGATTATAGTAATAATATTAACAGACAGAAGAATTTTATTTATGTTATTGTTTAATGACAGCAGACATGTTTAAACAATGTAAGCTTCCACGCTTAGTTCAAAGGCTAGTTAAAAGAAGTGTAAAAAACAGAAAACAAATATTTCTAGCTGCGGACAAATCATAAATAAGTAATAATTGAAATAATTATATTGTAATGATTATTCTGTTAACAATTTTAATATATAAATGTAACTATAATATATTATAAGATTGTTATCACATATTTTTATGATAATATTTATATAGAACTGTAAATAAATTTGATGATACATTTTTCTTACTCTTTACTTGTAATATATAAAATTCACACAAAAAAATATTTTACAGATTATTAAAAGAATAGCTTTCTGAAATCTCCATCGCTATCTACTTTAATATCATAAACCACTTGATAATTATTTTTGTGTTATATCTATTTACCTGTCCACTTATCATTGAAGGCTATGGACTATATCTTTTAACCGTATCACGTTAATCATTTCGAAGTAATCTACTGTAACTGTGGCTAAAGTCTTACTAAGAAAATTTTCCCACATGGCACTAATATAAAAGGAAAATTACTTACATTAATTTTTAGTAGTATATAAAGAAAAGAAACACCATTGACTTTTATTTATTTTGTGTAGCTATAATGTTTTTCATAATAAATATATATACTGCGTTAATACGTGAAAATTAAAAATAGAAAGTCAAGTCTATCCTGCTATATGCGGGATAAAGCGTGAATGCGTGAAACTGTACAATATATTGTTAATGCGGCAATAAATAATTTGTATATATTAATTACTCATTTTGTTAGACTTATAAATAGATTACGTAGCTTTATCAGTATACTAGTGCAGAAGAGCACTTATGTGACGTAGCGATATTTGCCGAAATGCAACAGGCTTAAGATTACTTACAGAATTTATAATATTTTTTATACAACATAACTGACGTGTAAATTTCTTGTTTGGTCAATAGTCAATTATTCTATGTACTTATGTGTATTAAATAATATTTTGAGGACCATCGTGGCGCAAACGCGTAAGCATCTGCCTGTAAACGCGACGATTTGTGGGTTCGATTCCCTTCCTTCCTTCGCTCTGGAAATTAGGCAAAGTGATGAGTTCCGCCACTCAACACGCATAATATTTTAATTAAGCATGTAATAAATAACATCCCCTAACTTTAATTGTATTTTTTTCTATATTCTTAATAAAGAAAATAATGACTGACGTCATAGTTGTGTAATTAATATAATAAGAAATCTTTACACTTCAGTAAAGGTAATAATATATTACTATGTATTATATAACGTTACGAAATGGACGTGGAGAGGTCTATTTCTACCGGTTACAGAAAGAATGGTGCCTTAGCTGCGTCGTTAAAACAGCAGAACGGCAGTGTAACAAAATGTAGTTTTGGTGCCGAAACTTTTAAATGACACTGAAACGTAGGTATTGCAGAATAAAATAAAGACGAATGTTTTGGGGAGGTCATATATTCGGAACATATACGTCAGTATAACTAACCGAGAACTGAGAACTGCAAGAGATATAGAGAATATGTACCAGCGACAATATTACAGTGAGAAAGAGTAACAACGTACTTAATTGATTTGGGTACGTGAAAAAAACAAGTAATGGAAGTATAGTGAACAAGATATTATGAAAAGCGAACGAAGTAAGGGGAGATCTCGATTGGCCTTCAAAAACAGAATATCAGAATGCTGGAGGAAGGTCATATAAAAAGCATGAGATCTCCTCGGATAGCTTGAGAGCATGGAGGAGTTAATGACAGTGGAAGAGGTGAAAGAGGTATATAGAGGACACTCCGATCTCCCTGACTACTCGTCTAGGGATACAGAGTGACGCTTTATTCAACATTTTGCCACTCAACAAGCAACGCAACGCTTAACACTAGGTTTCCTACTTTTATTTAATTTAACAGCCGCCTTGAGCAATTTAAGAGCAATATTGAAATAGTACGATAAAGGTGTTATTACATTACTTAAGGCGTTTACGGTAGTAAAAATATAAATTTTTTTAGTATTGTTATAAGTTGTTATGTAAGAAACTAAAAACAAAGTACAATAACATATGTATGTTACTACTATATCTTGTAGGTGTAATTACTTTTTACAATGTGCGATTCAGGTACATGTTAAATTCGAAAACAATATGTCAGTATCTACGAACTAAATATCTAGAAAGTTTATAATGAATTTTACTTACATAAGTAAAGATTACTATCATATACATATATATATATATATATATATATATATATATATATATATATATATATATATATATATATATATATATATATATATATATATATATATATATATATATATATATATATATATATATATATATATATATATATATATATATATATATATATATATATATATATATATATATATATATATATATATATTCATAGACATATAACTAGTAAGTATCTATCTCAATTTTCGATCCATAGAAATACTAGAATCTTTTAGTGTATCACATTATATATTGTTGAACATTATATATTCTTCTTTCGTGTATTCTACATGACATTGGAGAAGATAAATGTGCCCGACTAGCACTCTCGTAACACCATAATCGAAAGACTTAAAATAGATTGTATTAAAGATGAAAACTGATGATGAAAACTGATGATAGTTAGATACACAGTTCTGAATAATGATAATCATGATATGTTTTTGTTCTGTAGGTAATTTACAATGTAATTATCTCCACACATACCTAATTGTTTTTAAACGATAACAATAAACAAAATATAATAAGACGTTACTTTATAAGTAAATAGTGAATTGAGTATATTATACTAAAATAAATATTATATAAATAACAATTTAAATGTTAGTATTAATAAAATAAAATATAAAATACAACGAATTCATAGATATCAAAAATATGAGTGTTTTTACGAAAAAAAATTAACAATCACCGAAAAGTTTCCATAAATTTAGTAGTAAAATTTAAAATGAGATGTAAATATTCTTTAAGCTATTTAAATCTTTCATATGATGAGTCAAGATGATAAAACAGGAATTTGTAAATATTATTATCAAAGTTTACAATAAAATATTATTTAGATACAGTTTAAAAATCATAAGAAAATAAATAATGAACGTGTCACTTAAATAGGATTTAGAATGTTATTTTAAACATATACACATTTACATATATGTAGGTACAGGCAGTCGCGCTGTCGAGGTCATCTATATCCACTATATTGAATGACATTTTGAAACGTGCTACCCATAAACCGTAAGGTGCAAATATTTGCAGTTGTTCAAACATTAACACCTGTCCGATCTTTTACTCGAGTCGAGCGAAACAATGTTATATGATGCGTAACTCAAGGTGCTCAGATAATAGGCTACGAGTTATTAAAAGGGTCGTCGTGTCTACTGAGACCCTGTTATCGTAGCAACAGAGATGCGAGCGCCCGGGCCGCGCTCTCTCATCGCGCTTGATTTTACAACTTGACAATACCTCGGCTTTTTGGAAACGGCAGTCGGAAAGCAACTGATTAAGCAGTCACTAACTGCCGCCGCCGCCGCATGCCGCCACTCCGCGTGCCTCAAATAACAAAGTGAATACTGAACACTTTTACTAACTCTCACTTTTACCGACGTCTAACATGAGTGCCGGCAACGTCAACATCAGTTCTAGCGATCTAACTAAATCAAACATACGTCTCACATACGACGAGGAAAATAAAACGTGGCGTGAAAAATACAAAAGTGCATTGAAACAAATTAAATACTGTTTTAGTGAGACGACAGTCGAGCCATGTCTTTTTATTTATATGTTTTGTACGGCCTTGTCGTCGCTTGCCGTACAAAATATGCATTTAGAAAAATCGTGCCGCGTTCATTTTCAATTCGGTGACGATATATGTGATCGCATAAGAGACAGAAACACTACTGGGCTCGGGAAAGAAGTCAACCAGGTGCAGTCCTTGGTAGCCAGTGTTATGGCCTGGAAGTTCCCTTTGCAGACAAGTATACCGGCTGTGACGGTACTTTTTGTTGGCGCATGGAGCGACCGCACTAAGAAAAGAAAAATATTTATTCTTGTACCATTTGTCGGAGAAATCATTGCAAATATCGGTCTAATTTTTGCAACGTATTATTTTTATGAACTGTCGCTGGTCGAGACCGCGTTAATCGAAGCTTTACCTGCAGCATTCAGTGGTAGTTATATTATAATATTCATGGGAATGTATAGTTTTATGGCAGACCGGACTTCAGTGGAAAGCAGAACGTTTCGTTTAGGACTCGTGACGATCTGTGTCAGTTTGGGGACGCCTTCGGGGACTGCTTTGAGTGGTATAATATTAAAATCACTTGGCTACTATGGTGTGTTTTCAGTGTTAATTGTATTGTACAGTGCAACATTTTTATTTGGATTGCTGCGATTGGAGGACGTGTTGCCCATTGAAGAGAATAGAACTACTGTGAATCAAGAAAGTAATCTAAGAAATGTGCTCAATGATGTATTTGGATTGGTCGCTAAAACGATTCTGGTTGTGGTAAAACCACGTGCGTTTGGATTAAGGAATGAGATATTGTCACTGATCGTGCTATACGTTCTCATGGTGGGACCGTTATACGGTAAGTAAAACAAGCTAATACGGTTTATGATAGGTCATAAAGTTATTCTCTATTACGATATTACCACACCATTTGTTATTTTACATAAATTTAAAAATATTAGATTCTACTTAGGGCTTGTCGTTGGCCCTTGAGTTTATGGGTTCATAATCTCCACTTGGAGAAATATAATATTATGTTTAAATATTTATTATTTTCCCGTTTTGATAGACAAAGCGTTGCGTTTAGTTAGGCCATTTTACACGCAATACTAAATTAGTGTGGAAATGGAAAAGTCTGGTCTATGAGCGGAGTGTGTAAGTAAACAATAAATAGTCTCCACAACCTTATGCGGCAAATAGCTTATAGATTGTAAACTTTACAATTCCTGTGTAAGATCAATCGACGCGCGATTACGGCAAAATCCAAACATTTCGTGTTCTCATATCGCGTACAGTTATTTAAGATGAGACAAAATTTTGCGTAAATACAATTATCATATAATGACGTATGTGACTAATGTATGCGCTACGGTCAAAGACCCGTGATTAGTTTGCGAACCGGATTAAAATCAACAAATATAATTTTTATTAAAAAAAAATACGTGACAAAAAATAAATAATGAGATTCCTATTGAAATTGACAGAAAATAAATCTTTGTAAATTATTAGTTATGAATATTTTAAAAAAGCAAACACAAATTATTCTGTATGTATAAATCGAGAATCATGTTTTTTTTTGTCACATATTATATTTCTATATAATCTATATGAAAAAAAAAACTATATTTACCATCAAAGGTTATAATTAAAACAATTATAAATATTATCTTCTATCATAATAAATTATTATTTAAATTTAGACCATTGCGCTGACAAGTACAGCGTTGGGTCTGTTACATCTGCTACTTAACACGTAATCTTTCGATTTCGGTATTGGGGAACACGGGGCAATCTGAGACTCAGGGTAGTGATAACGAGTTAAATCATTTTTTGTTGTTAGACAACAGGTACCTATGGTAGGTACGTGAGGCTCGCATTCATCTCAATACGACACGAAAATGTACGAGACATGATTTGTCGTATTGAGAATGAGTTTTTTGTGCAATCGGATCGCATGTTGGTATTTTGGCAAATCAATCTAATTTTTTCAAGGATAAATTGTGGATATTAAAACTGTGTTTTGGTAAATTTGAAATCTTCAAAATGCAATGCAATATCCAGAAAATCTGCGATGACAAGTGACTACATTAATAAGGATGCTAACATGTGCATGATCTGTAGTGAATCTGGATAACTAAAATATGGTATGGATTTAGATCCTGTGGTGAATAGCCACACGTTCAATGTCTAAAGTAAAGTATTTTTTAATTATAAAACACACAGATATACATAGATTAAAACTGTTAAAGATACACATAATTTTTATTATATATTCTTGTCCTGATTACCACTGTCCCGGTGGATCTTATTACTCTTATCTCTGGCGCTAATTATTCTGCAATAGTAGCCAAACCTTCTTATTGAAAATGATAGCTTTATTTCCTTTAATTTTAATGCGTTCATATATGCGTTTTAAAACCATAATCTTAATTAGTAATACTGATAAAAATCGTTAATAAGTGATATTTATCAAAACATACAGGAAATTTTTCTTAGGTGGCGTTATTTCCCCATGTTCCCCTATGTAGAACAGAGTATTTGACATTAGGTCACATAATGTCAAACACTATACAGATGCGATATATAAATGATAGTCAAAAGTAGGTGCATTATGTAACAATCTAATATTAAGTTGCATTTAAACTTGATTCTTAACATTAAATAAAACGCAATGTTGGTTTTGCCTAAACTGTTAAAGATACACATAATTTTTATTATATATTCTTGTCCTGATTACCACTGTCCCGGTGGATCTTATTACTCTTATCTCTGGCGCTAATTATTCTGCAATAGTAGCCAAACCTTCTTATTGAAAATGATAGCTTTATTTCCTTTAATTTTAATGCGTTCATATATGCGTTTTAAAACCATAATCTTAATTAGTAATACTGATAAAAATCGTTAATAAGTGATATTTATCAAAACATACAGGAAATTTTTCTTAGGTGGCGTTATTTCCCCATGTTCCCCTATGTGGAATACTCTGTATTTGACATTAGGTCACATAATGTCAAACACTATACAGATGCGATATATAAATGATAGCCAAAAGTAGGTGCATTATGTAACAATCTAATATTAAGTTGCATTTAAACTTGATTCTCAACATTAAATAAAACGCAATGTTGGTTTTGCCTACAATAAAATACATTCATGTATTTTAAAAATAAAAGTAAAAAAAAAACAAAATAAAATTAATTCAAAATTAGGAACAATAGAATAACAATAATCTGTAAAATATAATGTATGTATATAAAACTCCTTTGCTGTGAAGTGACTGATAAAAAAACATATAGATAAAATTAAGTATCGTAGAAATTTTAAATAGTGTTTAACCTGAAATGTTTACCTTGGGGAAATTCTAAGAGAAGACATCTTCATTCCAAGTCTTATAATTTACTCACACAAAATAACGGAGTACAGCCTATTGTTTAATTATATCTTTACTTTAATTAGAACTAGAGCTATATTTAATGCTAATACAATAAAACAGTTACCAGATGATCGAGAAACAAACAAAAAAACTTAATTGAATGTGAACGATTTTGTTCTCATGATTCTTATTTCTCATTAAAGTTAGAATAGTCTAATATTATGTATGATTGGATTTAGGCCGTTACACTCAAATGAACGAGGCAAAACATAATTTTATCACGCTACGTCGGTCGGTTACTCGAGAATCGAGATGCTCTATACCCAAGAAAATAACGTAAAATCTTACCTAAATTTTTTTTTTTTTTTTTTTTAGCTTCACGCTTTATCCCGCACATGGCAGGGTAGGCAGAGGGAACTGCAGGAACCATATGAACCTAGTGTTAAGACACTCCGTTACTTAGTCCCTGCTTACTCCGTTCCCACTTTCTGCCGTTTTCGAGGCATTGCGTGTTGAGTGGCGAAACTCTACGCCGCGCTTTGCCTTAGTTGCCAGAGCGAAGAAAATGGAAATAGAAAATCCATCTTTCCCGACTGGGGATCGAACGCAGAAACCGTCGCGTTAGCTGCGTTACAGGCAGACGTTGCGCCTCTGCGCCACGACGGTCCTACCTAAATAATTATAATAAAAAGGTTATTTATTTAATATGTATGTGAAATGTCTTCATTAATTAGGTATGGTATATTTGTGTACATTTTTATATATATTATTTAAGGATTTATAAATATTTTATATAAATATCATACCTTTTTCCTTCATATTTTTTCAATGCCGTAAGATTGTTTCTGACATTCATATCAAACAAAAAGAAAAACAAAACAAAAATTTTGAGTGTACAAAAAAGAGTGTTCCTATCTATCTATCTATGTAATTATTATCTTTACAAATAAAGGATTATATTATGAAGAATTAAATAAATAAATCGTAAAAGGAAAAAGGCCAAATGATTGAAGAATTTATTTTTACTTCGGTTAAATTTTAATGAACGACATAGTTCTACTTAATTAAAACTTAAAATATTTATTATTTTTATATTTAAAACTAACTCTAATTAACTAGCAGTTGATTACAATAAAATAATGAGGTGGTAGTTATTCAATTTCAATAATAAAATTACCTGTAAATTGTTGTACGTGAAATTTGTTATTAGAGATAAAAGAGTGTAAAAATATATTTTTACTAAATAAGTAATTAAACATATATATATATATATATATATATATATATATATATATATATATATATATATATATATAATATATATATATATATATATATATATATATATATATATATATATATATATATATATATATATATATATATATATATATATATATATATATATATATATATATATATATATATATATATATATATATATATATATATATATATATATATATATATATATATATATATATATATATATATATATATATATATATATATATATATATATATATATATATATATATATATATATATATATATATATATATATATATATATATATATATATATATATATATATATATATATATATATATATATATATATATATATATATATATATATATATATATATATATATATATATATATATATATATATATATATATATATATATATATATATATATATATATATATATATATATATATATATATATATATATATATATATATATATATATATATATATATATATATATATATATATATATATATATATATATATATATATATATATATATATATATATATATATATATATATATATATATATATATATATATATATATATATATATATATATATATATATATATATATATATATATATATATATATATATATATATATATATATATATATATATATTATATATATATATATATATATATATATATATATATATATATATATATATATATATATATATATATATATATATATATATATATATATATATATATATATATATATATATACATTTGTTTTAACATTTAATAATAATATGATATTTTAACTAGGTAACTGGTACAACCATGCAATTTAATAGTAAATACCTAAAATATGTATGACCCTCGATTAAATTTGTTTTACATAACTAATCAATATTAATAATTTGATAAAAATTAATAATTTATTATTCATTAAATAAATAAATTCTAACCAATATTCATAATTTAACAGAAATTAATAAATTTGTTTTAATGAAATAAATAAATTATAATAAGTCATTAAATTAATTGAAATAATTAATTATGGATGAATTTGTATATTTTCAAATTGCTAATTAAATTCAAAATGATTCTACTTTAATTAAATTTTCTTTTCATAACGTTATTTATAAGTTATATGAAAATAATAAGGAATGCCGAATGCTAATTGTTTTACCGTCGAATTCGTATTAAAAAAAACAGTAATTAACTGTCACGTTATACTTCACTTCGTCTTAATTAAGAATAATTCTTTATCTATTACTGCTCGTTTATGTTATATTAATATGGTTAACTTAATGATCATTAAGAAACAAAATTTAATATAAAAATGAAATACTTATAAAATTTTGTTATAATTTCTAATATTAATATAAACAATTAAAAAATAAATTAGACTTAATAATTTAGTTTGAAACATAAATCATTTACTAAGTAAACATGGAGCAATCTAGTCTATGTCGCTTAATAAATACCAACCAGATACTTGGTTATATTGCCGCCAATTAGCTTTTAATAACGATTCTGTTCATAAGGACCCGAAAGATATAAGTTTAAGTTCAGCGATAAGAATTTATTAGTAAAAATTAATGTAACAATTTGTACCAAAGATTATACTATAAGTCAATGTATGTGAATTAAATATTCTTATACGATTTAATTAAATATATGGATAGGACACAGGTGTAGAGTGTTGTCAATATGATATTTCATGTATCCTGTGACGTAAGAAAACTAAATGGGACAGAGCAAAGCCAGCAAGATTTTTTAACTTTATGCTTGCATTACCAGGGAAGGCTGGAATGAACGCAGCGGGAACTGAGTATCTCTGACTAGTTATGACAACCTGTGTTCCTGTGGTTTGATATGTGCGGGATAAAAACGTAAAGCTAATAAAAAAATCATTACCTATTTCTATTCAATTTCTAATATCACTTTAAACGAAGCACCTTTGCAATTTTTTTTATATTTTTCATACTATAGGTAGCTTTGAAAGTTAATTGAATTTAATACTCGCGCCTCTCGAAAATCGTAATGATGAATAGGTAATAAATAAATCTTGATATAATGGCTTAGACTCTGGACCAATAGAATTTGTGGTTATCATATAAAACATACTCAATGGCAAATATACCTAAAACAATTTAAAATTGATAAATTGTAAATTAATAGGATAGGAAATAATAAATTACTATAATTACTTGCTAAACTATACAATTTTACCTATTTCATCGAACCTATAGACCGCTGCAGCATAATGTATCATTGAAAATGCGATGGTTATAGGTCGTATATTCATTCGGGAAAATAAAATCTCCCTTAAATGTAAGATACTTCGTTTAACGCTTTCTAAAAATTACAGTTAGTTCTCTCTGCGCCACCTGGTTACTTTTGCAAGATAAATGTTACATCAAACTATAATCATTGGTACTAAAAATGGCATTGCATATGAAAATTAAAAACAAAATATTAAATTTAAATCAATTTTAATAAGAAATTGCTATTGTGAGTAGCGATTTATATATATTTTATATTTTTTTATTATATATTATTGGAAATGATAATTTATATATGTAAATCCAAATTATGTTAGACCAAATTCCACATATTTAATATGTGGAATTTGGTCTAACATAATTGTAATGTCACGTAACGAATAAATAAATAGTGGAAGAAAATAATTATATTTTTTATACAAGGATTGATAATATAACTTTCATCTTTATATAGACGCGCAACTATGTTGCTATAATAAGAAAACTGTATATCATTTTTAATAAGTGAATAAAATTTCATTTCTTTTTCTTGCATAGCTCTGTTTTATACATTTTTTATTTTTTGTTTAATTAAAATAAAAATATGACTTATAAAATAAAAAAGTATTATAAAGTAAATAAAATAAGTTATTAGGTAAAATTATTAAATATTAAATATTATTGATAAAACGTGTCGTACCAAAGTTGTGATTGTCAGTCAAGGGGAAGACATGGTACTTAGACTACGTGACAAATTCCATATATTACTTAGGTAATTTTTTCTTCCCTTCTTCTTTGGCCAAAGAAAATGGAATGTACACCTGGATATTTAGTTTATTTGGCTAGCTTCAATTAATAATTAAATACAATCGATGTGTAAAAACAATAGTTTCTATACTAAATACATTCAATTAACATATTAAAAGCGCAAAATATAAATAAAATAGGTAGCTATTACAAAACTGGTTATGTAGCACGCTATACGCTCATACCTATACGTAGAACTAAATATATTTTATTGATCACCTTGATCAACTTGGAATTTCAACTTCATTAGGTATACAACGAAATACTATTATAATAACAAATTAAAAACTAATTTGCCGGGTAGAAAAATATAGTTCCTATACGTGACCTTTTTCACTTTCCAACCAAATTCTAGTTATTATTTCTTGAGCAGCGTAACTCAACGCCGCACGAAGTATGAGCTAAAAAATGATTTAAAATTATATTTTATAGTAACATAATATAACATGTGTTAAAATTTAATATACAACTTAATATATTCTATAGGATCGTATCGGTATTTAGAAATTGTTAAGAAAACCTTTTCATTCAGATCTTCAATATTGTACTACTACTACAAATTACAAAATGATGATTACTTAATATTGATAAGGAAGCAATTAGTCGACGGTACGCGACGATTGCGGGTTCGTTACTCGTGAGAACATTCTCATATTTAAACATAGACATTTGCCCGATCTAGATATACAAACATTGCATGTCCCGCAATGGGTGTTAATCGTAGAATAATAATGTGTTATGTACATCATTACGTTCTCTAGGTTTCCCTATTTAATAATAGGACTAATACTGTTAATTTTATAATAATATCAATTTTATGAGGACCGTCGTGGCATTGAGGCGTCTACTCACTGTAACTGTAACGCGACGGTTTGTGGGTTCGATTCCCATACGGGGAAGATGAAGATTTTTCTATTTCCATTTTCTTCGCTCTGGAAACTAGACAAAGCTGCGTTGAGTTCCGCCACACAATGAATATCTCAAAAAAAGTTGAAAGCAGGGACTAAGCAACGGAGTGTCTTAACACTAGGTTCCTATGGTTATTGCAGTTCCCTCTGCCTACTCTGCCGGGTACGGGATAAAGCGTGAAGAAAAAAAAGTTTAATAAAATATTTAAAGGTTAAAGTAATATTATTACTATTAAATATATGTAACAGTAAGATTGAAGAACGTGCTTAGGTTAACTGAAAACGTTCAAGGGACGAATGATGAAAGAGTTCCTATAAAGATCATTAGTAAAAGGTGAGATAAGATTAAGCCTCAGTTGATATTTACAAGCAAATTCAATGATATTGGATTGATGGTCACGCAAAAAGCATGAGGACCTCCTGAGCAATAAGGAAAATCCCCCCGGGAGTCACGTATGTATAAGTTGATGACTGTGAACGAAGTGAAAGAGGTTTTACAGGGACTGTGACAATCAATATTTTTTTTTATATATACATATTAAAAATCTATTTTTATACTACTAAATACTAAAAGATATATAAAACCTCTATAAAGTATATCAAAACATAACTTTGCTTACTTTATAAACGTTTATCATGTGTGTAAAACGCCCAATTTCACAGTAAACATATACAATATCTTACATTTATAATATATTATGCTTATTTATATATGTTGGCTTATTTTTACTATAAAAGGAGATTAAAAATATACACGATGAATTCATATCGTTTTTGTTTAATTTTTTCTTATCTGAATTTATTACGTGAAAGTCGTTTGCCGCCTGAGTTCCATTGACACGATTAACAAAAATATCGTTATCGCATAATTACTACTTTTCATGCAACGTTGTAACCATTTGTTTCAAATAAAATATATGAATCTATAACTATTTAATATATTAAGCCACTTTCGAATCATGTAGAAAGAACATCAACAGGTAAATCGCGTTAAAAATCTAGTCTAAATTTAATTTTGACACCAGTATGAGAGGAAAAACTTAAATCAAAGTCTTAAATCAAATAATGATTTTAAAATGAATTATTACGATATATATTTTACTCTTCACTTGTATGCCGGTATTTAAGTAACTTTTGTTTTATTTATACTTCATAGTGGTTTTATATATATACGAGCCAGAGCGCTTTTTAGTTGATTTATTAACGTCGACCAAAGAAGCTTACAGGTCAAATTTTACCAAAAAATTAAAACTACTTTCACCACTTGTAAACTGAATGAAACGTGTCCAAAATTTCGATACATACAAGACGAGTCAATAGAAAAATTGTAATAATTGATATTTTTATATTTAGAATTATTTTCTTTAAATATAGATAGAAATAAAGTTATCTTGACTATTTTCGAGATACCGGCAGTTTAATATTTTTTTATATATATATATATATATATATATATATATATATATATATATATATATATATATATATATATATATATATATATATATATATATATATATATATATATATATATATATATATATATATATATATATATATATATATATATATATATATATATATATATATATATATATATATATATATATATATATATATATATATATATATATATATATATATATATATATATATATATATATATATATATATATATATATATATATATATATATATATTGAGGTACACTACGTACGTACCTCCCAATAAGGCAACGTGCTACTCCAATATTTATTAATACTCTCACTAAAAATAGACCGTCTACAGTTTATCAAAAATCGCATAGGTATATATTGGTGGGACGGAATAAATATGCAATTTTCGAGTATTTTGTTTGTTCGAGCTACATATTAATTTACATATTTGTAATTATTAGTTACAACTTCAAAAATAACGCAATCAGAAGATTTCCTGTAGGAATGAAAACAATAGAAAATGCTAGAAAGTTATTGAAAAATCCTAAAATCCTATTTTAGATCAAAAGACCTATTCCAAAAAATATCATTACAATCTTATACTGTAGTACGTGCCATATAAAATGTTAATGTAATTCACTGACCTAAAGTTATGAAAAATTACGGGAAGTACAACTTATCTTACCTAAAGAGGCGGTATTCCATGTTGTTAATTTATAAGCTTAATATGAAAAGGAACCATTTCAACGTTAATTGTAGTTCGATTCAAATAAAATGAGTATAAACGACTGAAATTTGAGTAAAATTTTGGCGTTATATTTTGAAATTCATGGGACGGAACGAAACTTTTAGTGCTCGAGTACTGCTCACACTTTACCGAAATTTTTGTATACATTGTAAGAAATGTAGATGAAAAATATTGTCATCTTTTGTGTGCAGTATTTGAGAGTTAATGAATACCAATAAAGTGCATTAATTGTGTAGGTTTAGACCCTTTTAAAATGAGTTTTAATGCCTCCATTATATGAGCTTCTCTCTGTTGAATTAAATGTTTATATTATTATTTTCTTAAGTAATCTTACTAATATATTCGAACTTTTGACTAATATACTGGCTATAAATAAACTCTTTTAGTTAATTTGTAGTAATTTTGTTTCAAAATATGATCTTTATCGTTTGACCATTATTACTAAAGTCTTCAAGTTGAAATCGAACACACAACCGGGGTCAGTGCAGGTTGACGTAAATGCAGCGCCACGACAACCAATAAAAGTTAACAAAATCAATATAGGCTTTTAATACTTTATAGTATGAACTTACGTATAGTAAGTGTTTGACGCCGAGTTCATCATGAATATGTATTTAATATATGAAGTTAAAAAGAAGATAATTTCTTTATTATAATTTAATTATAAATTCTTTTCTATTTTGTTAAAAATAACTTTAAATTACTATTTTCAGGTGATTCACAGGTCAGCTATTTATATGCCATAAAAAAATTCAACTTTAACGAGGTGGAATACAGTATTTACGGAACAATTAACACTGTTCTTGGATTATGTGGTATGTATTTTTTTTTATTAGCTTCACGCTATATCCCGCACATGGCAAGGTAGGCAGAGGGAACTGCAGGGACTACATAAACCCAGTGTTAAGACACTCCGTTGCTTCGTCCCTGCTTTTTCCGTCCCCGCTTTCCGCCATTTTCGAGGCATTGTGTGTTGAGTGGCGGAACTCAACGCCGCGCTTTGCCTAGTTTCCAGAGCGAAAAAATAGAAAAAATCATCTTCCCCGAGTGGGAATCGAACCCACAAACCGTCGCGTTTACAGGCAGACGTTTACGCCTCTGCTCCACGACGGGAGAACTTCATTGATTTAATTAAATGTGACAAGTTATGCAAAAGGTATATAAATAATATATGTATATTATTTTGCTATGGGTAGTTTATCATAAGTATGAAGTGATAGGTGTTAGATCAAATGTCATAGGAATGCTTAGTGCTTATTGCTCGACACGTAGCATTATGTATATGTTTCACCAAAGTAAAGAACTTTCGTTGTACCATACGTACGTATACACACACACACACACACACACACACACATATATATATATATATATATATATATATATATATATATATATATATATATATATATATATATATATATATATATATATTTATTATGATTATGAGGTCAATTTAAGATTTCCTTCGTTTTTTTACGTTCGATAACATTTTACGCATTAACAGAAATCGTTCTCATTTTTATCTCACATTGATAAGTAAACGTGTATTCAGGATCATTATTTTGAAACAGTATTTTTATGTTTGAAGTATTTATACAAAAGTGTCCTAACCTACTTTTTAAAATAACTTCAGTAAATATATATTTTTTTATATTTTTTTCCGTTTTTGTATAGCTGGACTATGGAACTTATTGTTAAGATACTCCTTTCTCCGCTTTCGACATTTCGAGATACTGCGTATCGAGTGGCGGAACTAACTGCCGTGCTTTTCTCTTAATGCCAAAGCAAAGAAAATGAAAATAATTCATTTTCTCCGAATAGGAATCGAATCCACAAACCATTATACAGGCAGATGCTGTGCCATGACAGTTTTCTTTAAAATTAATAATAAAAATCTCCTACGTACATAATTGCTAATATAAAAACATTAAATAAACAATTAAATATTTAGCCCCATATATAATGCTAATATATAAAATATATTCAATATTTATGAAATAAACAACTTTGTGTTATACAAAGTTCGCAAAGCTATATTTGAGACATAACAACCTCTTTCGATACTATTTTTTTCAAAAAATGTATATATTATTTCTTTGTATTTATAAATTCTTAGCATTCGGCTTGCTTCAAAATTTGCATAAATTTTCTTTTAAGCGTGTACCGAGAGAATATTATAATTAAAAATCAATTTTGTGATTTGTTTTTGGTAAATTTATTATTTTTTATTTATTTCATACTGAATATTATTAATTTTAATAATTTGCAAATAAGTCAACTCTTGAATGTTAGTGACTGAACAAATATATATGTGAATTTAAAAATAATAAAGTCAGATTGTACTCAGCATAAATATTTAGTAAGTATATACGCTGACTTACTAAACTTGATTACGAATGTCAACTTTTAGTAAATTTTTGTTTATTTTTATTTTCTCGCACTGTACACGCAGCATAGGGTCACAGGTTCGGTTCAGCATAGCATAGGTTCGTTATATTAGTTTTAGAAAATAGATAATGTGGTGGGTTAGTTTTGAATATAAACAAAGACTGATACACATTCAAGATTAGTTTAAAAATGTTAAACTTTACATTGGTCCAATACATTATACATTCAAGGATACAACTGAATAGAAAGTTGACTGCGTATGCCAATAAAGGCATATATTTTTTACTTTGCTTAACTAAGAGATAAGCAACTCCACGCTATAACTACAGTCTACAACTACATAAAATGCTTTACATTTAAACTTCAAAGAGTTTTTTTTGTGCAAAAGAGTCCGAGACGAAGATTTCTCGTACATAAAAGTTCTTACTTGAAAAATTTAATCGATTGTAAACATCATCATTTCATATATTGCTAATTGTGAAGTAATTTTCATATGTTTTAGATTACAAATATTTCGTTGTGTTTTATGTCTGTTATTATATTGGGTTAAAATATGGCCTCTAACTATTTTACTATAATAATAATAATTTGGTAACAAAGTTGTGATTATTAATTTGTGATATAAGTGATTTCAGTTACATAATTTTTACAATCAATTTTATTCATATATAATTTTTACAATGAATTTTATTCATTATTAATTTCTGTATGTGTCAATAGTTGAAAAGATCTGTAAGGATTTAAATCATTTCTTAATCATTTTTTAATTAATTCAATATATTTTCTTATTGAAATTGCTTTTGATAAACAAATCAAATGACTGACACTTTCCAATGTAATATATACTTTCCAATGTAATGTTTCTTTTTTCTTATTTTTTTACAAAACAATGGCTAATATTTCTTTTATTTTTAATACTTTTACGTATTTAAAAAATATACGTAGAAGTGTACGAGTATTTCGTTGCTACATGAGTAATATATGATGAAGAACTGTCTAACTATAATAAAATTTATAAAAGTTAAGCTGAAATTAGTTTATTTAAGAGGATATTTTAAGAAGACCCTCGCAGCGCAGAGTGCGAAGGTTTGAGGGTTCGATTCCAACTCGGCGAAGATGGATTTTTCTATTTCCATTTTCTTCGCTGTGGAAACTAGGCAAAGCGCGGCGGAGTGTCTTACCACTAGGTTCTTATGGTTCTTGCAGTTCTTTCAGCCTACCTTGCAATATGCGTGAAGCTAAAAAAATAAGAAATTATTTTTTTACCTTTTTTTTTTCTTGTTTTTCTTAATCGGATCTTTTTGTTTCTTTGTCTCATCATTGCCAAATGTAATAGCTACTACAATAATGGGAAATATCCAATAGATATTGATTCTAGGGCTAATTACTTATAAACATTAAAAACAAATCAAATGCTCGGTCTTTAAATTGCGTAGATTTTATATAAGTTTAATTTTCCAGACATTTGACTTTAAATTCAACTAAATACCTTCAAGATATTTAAAAAATCCACGATATTTTGACAGTTGGCCAGAAAGACAAATGAACAAAAAAATGTGAACCTATAAAGGTTCTGGGTTTTTTCCTTTTTGAGATACCTATAGCCACTTAAGAAATGATTTGTTATTAAAAGCACTTTATCCTGTAACTCAATTACTAATAAAACTATACTACTTTTTAGAATATAGCCAAAACTTATTTTTACAGTAAATTTTTATAAATAAACCACATTTACTTATGATATTTATTAATAATACATACAAAAACATATTAACATATTTATATATTTATGTCTATCATATTTTTCTTTACGCAATAAAGAATATTTATAACATTTTATTTTCACAGGTACATTATTCTGCATAACAATCCTATGTAAAAAGCTACATGTAGATGATTGCATTATTGGTGGAATCGCTAGTATTAGTAAGATTGCTGGATGCTTAGCACTAGGTCTTGCACCGACCAGGCTCTGGTTCTACTCAGCGCCTCTTTTTAATATCTTCAGCCCTACCGGACTCACCGCAGTGAGGTCCCTTGCCACCAAAGTAGTGGCTGTAGAAGAAATCGGTAAGCTATTTCCATTTATATATGTATTTTTAATGAATTATCTTTTTTAAAAATTATATGTACATAATTAAAGTATAAAAAATCAATTAAATATATGTGGAATTGTTAGTTTTAATAAATACCACAGTTACTTCCAGCTCTTCACAGTATAACTACGAATTAAGACAGTGGCCGTTGATGCTTATTCGAAGATTATAAATATTAGCAATATTATTTATTACTACTTTTCTAATTCGTATACCTTAAAGTGGTTTGTGCCTAAAATAACGTAAAAACTGCAGTTGCAATAAGCCATTGCAAATTAAAACGTATATATTAAAATCTATAACTAGTTAAGTTAAGAAATTTATGTTACAACATTTTAAATTGGATACCATTCCCATAAATGTCATAGTTGTTTGACATTTAGGACTGACGTCTATAAATTATTTATGTATATCTAAATAGTTGAAGCCATGCTGCGTCTTAAATTATAATTAATTCTACTTCTAGACTTTAGCTTAAATTTTTGCTGTTTATGTAAGACTTTGGATAGAAATATTATTAATTTATTCAATATTAAATATTATTGGAAGAGGACCGTCGTTGTGCAGCGGCCTAGCGCTTGCCTGAAAACGCGACGGCTTGTGGATTCAATTCCCACTTGGGGATGGATTATTTAATTTCCATTTTCTTCGTTCTGGTAACTAGGCAAGTATAGCGTTAAGATACGCCACTCAACTCGAAAACAAACTGGGATAAATGGTGGAGGGAGTGTTTTGATACTAAGTTAACACTTATCACTGGGTAGAAGCCGCAGGAGGTGAGGAGGTACTGGTTCTCACGGCTTCTGCGCTTCCCTGTTATGCGCGGAATATAGCGTGAAGCAAATGTGTAAATTTCCATAAAGAACTACATTAATTTATGACAGTACTTACATAATATTATTGTAGAAATAGAAATGTGTCTTACTTGCAGAAATAACAGAAGCAATTTTACATTCAAGTATTAAATTATACCATACTCGAAGCTTCTAATTTGACATATGGCTATATAAACAGATTGAAATTTTTGAAACAATAAGAACTGTGTAAGTCTTTCAGAAAATAACAATTAAATTTATAAAATTCGCTCTTAGAATAGACAAATTAAAACTAACAACGTTACATTATGAACCTAATCTATTGATATCTTATGTAATATAGTAATTAGTAAATAAGAAAGAAAATTCTGGTCAACTGCGAGTTCTATCGCGCACTCGTTAGCCGCAACTTTAACTTTTGAAAGTTAAACTGAAACTTTTATTTGTAGTTCATTTAGAACTACAAATTTAAGTTTGGTATTTATTTGTAAAGTCATGTTGCTTTTCAATTTTAATTATTCTTGGGCAAGGTATGGGGACGTACTTAAGAATTACTTATCTATATATAAATAAACAGCAAAGTGATTTTTTACGGTACGTACACATTTAGAAATAACTATTACCTACTGAAATCTCTGTAAAGAAAATCCTGTACATTAAAGGTTTTATAAACCAAATTACTGTCTGCGCCTTATCTATCCTGGCATTGTAGAGTAGTCGTTACATCGGATTATGAGACCGAGAATACTCCGTTCGGCCGGAAAATAAGATCTTGGTGTTTTCTATCAACGAAATAGGTACACTCATGTATTTGTAACTTTGTTATAAGGTTTAATATTATCATATATATTTTTAGATTCACACTTTACCCTGTTTATAGCAGGGTAGGCAGAGGAAATCGCGGGAATCGCGAGAACCTAGTGTTAGGACATTCCGTTCTCCGTTTTCTACCTTTTGAAACATTGTGTTTCGATTGATTTAAATTTGTACGAATATGGTCAAGCAGTGCTTGTGTACCGAGGTGTCTATACGACGTTCACGATAGTAGGCATTCCTCTCAAGATCTCCTTATAAGATACTCATTTTGTATGAAATGAAACACAATATAAATTTTTAAAGATTTTTTTGGGATATATCTACAATATTTTATACTATAACCTATATTGCCCAATTTCATACATAAATGGGAAATGCCATATAAGTTTTGATTACGCAACATTTTTCATATGAAATGCAAAAAGCTAAGCATAAACGCATATTAATTTTGATTGTGTTGACTTACATTGATTTTTACTTGTGACTCCGATATTTATTTCAGCTTGATTGTTCTACGTTATTTAAAGAACATAACTGTTACAGATAAACAGATACACAGTTGTCCACAGAGTGTGATGAATGAGACTGAATCTTTAGTTACGGAACTCTAAAAACAAGTACATTTAAAAAATGTGCTTGATTTTGTCTGACAAAGCAAAATGATATTTAATTCTGAAGACAAATGTATTGTCTTAAATTTTAGTGAAAAATATTCAAAGAAGGCTTTTAGTTCTATGATCTCGTTTTGCAATTTTGCGCTGAGTTCTGTAGTATAATATAATTAATAAACCATTATTTAATTATTTTTTCTAACTATCACATGAAAGTGGTAATTGTGTGTATTTGATTAAGAAGTACTTGCAGTACCTGCACCTTAGTTATGTGCAACTGCATTTATGCAGTCGTATCTTTATGCAATCGTTGCCTACTGGGTTACTGTGAATTATGTTAATGTCTTACACTAACTACAAATCACTTCCTTCACGCACTGACTGGTGTTAGTTGTTTAAATATACGCTTTATGCTATACATATTTATTAATTTGAAATAAAAGAAATGAATATTTTTTTTTTTATTTTATTTTATTACAATGCAATGCTTGCCAGTAAGCTAGTAAGCTTTGCCTACTTCTACTGCTATATTAATTTTAGCATGTGTTATTCTATACTCTTTGCCAGATTTAGTCTATTACGTTGATAAGAACCACAATAAAATCCGTTAACTGCAAAATTTCCACCAAAGTGGGCTATGGCTTCATAAGTGTCGTCGTGGATTTCCGCAACTCCACATGCAATTTGGCAGAAATGTAGTGTCTTGCCACTATGTTATCTATGACTTTAGTTTTAGGATTAGGATAAAATATATAAAATATATAAAATACATATTCAGGATAAACATATTCTTATGGTACTTGTATTGGTATTATAATTATTATTCTTTTAACGTTAGCGGGGACGGAGAAAGCAGGGACTAAGCAACGGAGTGTCTTAATACTAGATTCCTATAGTTCCTGCAGTTCCCCCTGCCTACCCTGCCATGTGCGGAATAAAAGCGTAAATCTAAAAAAAAGGAAAAGAAAAATAAAAAATTAACATTAATATCTTTGTTTCAGCAAAACTTAATTCAGTGATGGGTGTAATGGAAGCAATAGCTCCAATAGTATACATGCCCACATCTAGCTTTATTTACGTGCACACTATCGAGACAATTCCAGGAGCATTTTATTTATTTGACGCAGCCCTTACTGTAGTAGCCCTGTTCTTTTTCGTGTAAGTATTTTCAACTTTTTTGTAATAATAATGAAAAAATTAAATACTATATAATATAGTTAAATGTGTGAAATTAGTTATAGAAAAGATCTTTTCTTATTGTGTGTAAATGATATTAGAGGAAGGTCAGGCAAAAAGCACGAGGACTATGGAATAGTCTGAAGGACCTGTGCAAAAATAAAGGTAAGGTTATGTACATAGTATGAGCTAAAACAAAAAATTATGACCATGATTTACAGATTAAGTTATATGGTAGCATTTAATTAAGAACGTAAGGAATTATTTTACAGTTGGATACACAGCATAATTAACCAAGCCTTAACAAAGGCTTTTGTGACACAGTGGACGGTACGTAACGTTGTAAGTTCGATATCTGGCTTACAGCTTGACTATCAATACACAGTGTGTCAGGTCAGTGGAAAAGCAGAGACACCACCTTTTACAACGTATACAACAAAAACAGATTGTTATTTGTATTCAAAATGTGTTGAATTATTTTCGCATGCACTAATGTACTGATGTAACGTTGCGTAACCACGATTCGATAGTCGTGCTCATCACTGGCTATCTTCACGTAGATAATATGCGCATTCCATATAAAATTAGTCCTTGGAATGCAAACGAAAGAGGAAAACATACAAAATGTATGTTATATTTTGTAGTTTTGGTGACCTTTATTAAGTATATATTTCAACCGAAGATCGTTAGTTTAAATCAGCTTCAAGCTATTTTCAAATGAATCATGTCAGGCAGAGAGATAAGGCACTATGGTCTCTACTATTCACTCACATCCGTGATATTGGGTTTTGTTAAGTTGAACTTAAGTTCTAGTTTTGCCGGAGCGGGCAAATGAAATAATTTGAAAGTAATCTTTACTTGAACAGGAGTCAAACCCACAACAATCGTTTTTACAGTCTGCGTGTCATTGTGTGATTGCCTCAAAATCAACTTCATAATATTATTGTTAAGCAAAAGGAAAGTATAAACAGATTTAAGTAAATTGGTTCAAGCTTTGAATGGATTATGCAAGACGTGGGTTCAAAATCTGCAATAACAAATATTTCAATTTAAAATTTCCATAATTATTTGCCACTCAACAGGCAACGTTTCGAATTTCATGGAAAATTGGAGAACGGAATATTTTGACATTCACAGATATATAAGAGAAATAAAGTATAAAAATGAGTATATGTTTATGGTTGATCTTTGTCATCAACCTATACTTTTTAATTCCATGTAAAAATATAACAACAAATACTAGTAATACAAAACGTTTTCTTAAATTTTAATATTTTCCATATTTCACACCATATACAAATAAGAATCTGTGGGATCTTCCATATGGAATTACATTATCTTTATATTTAAAAGAAACGGAAGGTCTATATTTTTTTATTAAAAACATACTTAATATGAAATCAGATAAAAACATAACTGGAATCCGCTGTGAAGTTTCACTTTTACCAATGACTTATTAAAATGGACATAAAATTATTTACGAGAGACACGAGCGAAAGCGATGCTCTCAGCAAATTAAGATATTGATGAAAAAATACTTTTATTGAACAACTTATTCAATTATGTTGTCAAACATTGTTTAAATGGCAAAGTTATGAGATTAAAACTATATAAAGGGGACTTTTTAATATGTTTTGATTAAAAGTTTTAATATATATTTATTTTAGTATTAAATATTTTACATCTATAACTTCATTAAAATTTAACAAATGTTTAAAAAAACAATCACAAATTTCTATATTATTTTTTATGTCATGAATTACATTAGATATATGTATGTCTGTAATGTATGTATACACAAGCTAGATTTAGAATGTAGTTTATCTACATTGATCAAATAAAGAGAAAGATACCAGTGTCAAGAAACATGTATGTGACAATAATAATTAAATAGACGTATTTTAAATAGACGTATTTTGAAGTTTTAAAATTGAATACCAGCTAAAGCAGCCATCATTAATTCTATAGTTCCTAATTATTTGTTACAGATAATTGATTTGTTCTTAGAATAATCTAGAAATAGACGTATTTTGAAGTTTTAAAATTGAATACCAGCTAAAGCAGCCATCATTAATTCTATAGTTCCTAATTATTTGTTACAGATAATTGATTTGTTCTTAGAATAATCTAGAATATTAGAAAAAACAAGAAAACAACATATATTAAGCGCCATTACGCATACTTTAAAATATTGACCTAAGATTGAATTTTGTCAGCTATACGAATTGAAACAACTCCATAAAATGATCTAGATAACCGAAAGATTGATGCGGTTAGGCGGCCTACTAATATGGTCAAAATAAACTTTTCAATTAAGAAAAACTCACACAGAAGTGATAATTGTACATTTGTTTACATGTTAATAGTTTTTATAAAAAATGATTTTTTGAAACCTAACTATATAAGACATTATAGAGATTTATTTTATTATGTCATCTATTTTTACATTGCATAAACCAAGGCTGCTTGCCAGCGCTGTTGGCGTCATCCATGTAGATCTTAAAAACTAAACAACAGATTTCAACGCGGTCTTCAGCTAATAACCATAATGGTCCATGTTGGTATATGACAACTGTTGGACTCTTGAGTTACAGTTACTTGAGTTTTTACATGCATTTTATTATTGTGTAAAGCTTATTTTCTTTTTTCACCGTACATTCTCTTCTTCTTCTTCTCTTTATTAATGGCGTTTCGAGCGTGCCAGTTGAGCACAATTCACTTCGCCAATGTCACGTTGAATGGAGAACACACAAAGGAGAATGCCGTACATTCTCCTTCGTGTATTCTCCATATTCGGAACGCCATTACCTTAGAACGAAACAGAACAGAACAGAGTTATTTATTAGTGTAAATCATGTTATGATTTACACTTTAAACAATTGAGATTACAATTTTTGTTATTTGATTTATAGCTTTATAGCTAACTTGGACTGTACTACTACGTGTTCGAATTAGAAAATATAAAAACTTGCAGAACTCTCTATATTGTATCGCATTCGTAGTAGGTGGAGTGTATAACATATAAATAATATACATTGATGTCTTCATAGCAATATATGGAGGTATGAACTAAAATTTATTTTATTTTTATTCGCCTCCATTTAATAGTTAACTTTGTATCGTTATGTATGAAAGATAAACAAATAATAAACATTATACTTATTTATAAACAATGAAATTTAGTTGCTAAGCTATTAAATAAATGAACTGATGCTGCTAGTGAGAAACATCTCGATATATTTAAGCTTTATATGACAAGAATGCGTGAAAATGATTTTGAAACGAAAGAGGTATGCCTAGCTAATGTGCACTATATATCATCGTAAGCCAAGAACCTCGATCAAGGTCGTAATAAGGAAAATAAATTTTAAAAATATCATAGTTTAAACGATATCAGTTGTATATATCTGTTTGTAACTAAGTCAGTCATTATAATCAATAAAAAAATTGATATTAAAGTATGTTGATGTCAACCTATGAAATATAGTATAGAAATATAGTATACGTATGAAATATAATATAGTATATTGTAGTGTACACACATTAATATTTTGATGTTTAAAATTATATGTTTAGTAATATTCCTTCAAATTTTATATCTTTTTTCATTAAATAAGTAACTAATAGCTGTTACACGAATAACACTTGTATTTGACAATATTTTGTACCTGCGACTTCCACGACTCCTTCTACGTGCTCGAATGACGAAACCCTGTAGAGTAATTGTGGTCAGGATTTTCTTCTAGATTAGTTCTAGCAATTTTTTCAACTTAGCAGTAGTTTTTGAGGTTAGTGCTAGTTAGTTAGTGATCAAATAAATTCTTTAGCTATATAATACTAATAATAGTGATTTAAGTAACTATTTCAAGCGAAATGGCATTAATTTTGGTACATAAGTAATTACTTGTTACAGAAATATCTTTGTTTTGGAGAGGAGAAGACATAGAGATATGGTCACTGATCCACAGAGAAAGGAAGAGTTTGCAAGATCAAACGAAGTGTCAAGATTTTAGTTTAAGAATTATTTGTTTTATCGTATTAACGAAAATACCGTAGTGTATTCGCTTTAAAATTTTATTAATTATAAAATAATTTTATTTTTTATACATCTTTCTTATAACGGGCACATTATAATAACTGTTTATACATTACGGATGTAATTATAATCTATATTAGAAATTTTCTTTTTAAATTCAATAATAATTTAGTATATATTATATTTCTTTTACTTTGTATATAGTATATAATGAATATAATGAACCGCGTTCTGCTACCAAAAATATATATTGAATAGTGGGTAGGGGTCAGCAATTGTGGAAGCGTGCTGAAGTGGAGGTTATTTATTAATTATTTACTTTATAGTCGGTTTTAGGATAATAGAAATTGTACAGTACCTTATCTTCATGATTCACAACACAAACACTGATTGTTCCCGGCCGCCATGGTATATTTCACATTAGTCTTCTTCGCTAGGGGTTACTTTCACTATTATCTTTTGTAGGTTTGTCTTTGTCAGGTTCAATATCAAGAGGGAATACACAAAAGGGAAATCAAATAAGGCTCTCGACAACTACTGTCAACTACTACTACTGCCGCTCGCGCCGGGAGTTGGCACAAGACTTTGACGACAACCCGCGCGGGGGTCATCGCAGGGGGCGGCACAAATAGGAATAAACATAGCCCCCGCCCTAAACATCTAATGTTTACGAGAAAATGGGAGTAGCTAACTAATAGGTAGACGAACTAATTTGGTTAAGGCTCTCTTTAGGATACCTGTCGATGTCTTAACATCGACCACACGCACAACGCTATCTTTACCAGGATAAATTTGGGAAATGCGACCACGTCGCCACTGTAAAGGGGGTAAATTATCATCTTTGATGAGGACTAGCTCGCCTACTGTTGGAGGATTCACTGGATCAGTCCACTTCTGCCTAGTCTGCAGAGTGTATAGGTACTCTAACTGCCACCGCGACCAAAAATGTTGAGTTATCTGTTGCACTACTTGAAAACGGGTTAAACGATTAATTTTTACATTGTTATAGGGATACTCCGGCAAAGCACTAAGAGGTTGGCCAATCAAAAAATGACCAGACGTCAAAACTTCTAGATCGTTAGGGTCATTAGATAAGGGACATAACGGCCGGGAATTTAATACCGCTTCAATTTTAGCAAAAATCGTGGTTAATTCCTTGAATGTTAAAGGCGTTTCGTAAACAACCACCGACTCTGATGATTCCTTCTTTGTCAAAAAAGAGTGAGAGTCGTCTTAGGGAAGACCGCAAGGAATCGCTACGTTTTAACAAACTCAGCTTATCAGAAAAACAATATAACTGTACTATTGTTACTAAATACAGGAGGGCATGCTTTCTTTCTTGGGTAGATAAGGAAACAGATAGCTCAACGGGTAAGTTTCGGGTTTTATTTATAAATCTCAACATCGCTATCTAAGGGGTAAGCAATCATAGGTTGAGGGGTCTCTTCGACCTTCCAGAATCTCTCGATGAGACGGGATAAGGATATTCCAGTCTTGGGGGGCTCTAATTCACCATAATCGGCAGCGACTGGACCGCAAACAATATAACCAAAAATTGTAGATAAAGCAGTAAGGCCGTTAAAGTTAAATATTTTATCTTGTAATAAAAGCGCGCCGAACACGTCAGCACCCAATAGTATATCTATCGGGCCAGGCTTATTATAGGTAGGGTCAGCAAGGGAAAAATCACTATTAGGAAAAAACACAGACTCAGGGAACTCAAACTCAGGATGCGTACCGGCAATCACATCTATAACTATAGCAGAGGTTGACACCTCAGGGAAGGAATTATACAAAGGTTTAAAACACAGGGAAATAGAACCACGGGAAACCACTAAAGGAATATTACCTATGCCACGTACAGGGGCACAGGAGGGGGAGATGGTCAAATTGAGGTAATTAACAACAAGATCGGTTGTAATGAGGCAACCCTGGGCACCGGTATCACATAAGGCACGCGCTTCAATATAATAACCACTAGCAGTTTTAACGTGTAATTTAACAGTAGGCAATAATATAAGGGAATTGGGTGAGATATTCAGGCAAGGGGAAGGGGGAGTAATACAAGTATCTAGCTATGTGGGTCTATCTTCTCTATTATAGGAATTATCACGATATCTTATAATATTTTCAACCTGTCTATTATTTTCAACCTGTCTAGGTTGGGGCGGAGCATTTTCTCTGGGGGGAGAAGCTCTCTGGGAATGTCGTTGGGGGGAGCGCTGGAGTTGCGAAGGGGAATATTTCTTATGCTGGCCCCCGCCCATATGGGGACCGCGGGTAGAAGAAGGACAGGTACGCGGATAATTGCGTCTATCAAATTTGGAATTACAATTATAATTGCGATTGGATGAGGTAGGATACATTGGGTTACGGGAATCATTAAAACATAGCATAGTGTGATGGGATGAGCGACCGCAGGTTGAACATTTGTAATCCCGCTTGCACATAAGAATTGAATGTTTGTCCAAACACCTATAACATAACCGGGAGTGTTTTACAAATCCCGATCTTTCTCTAGGATTCATAGCTCTAAATTCAGGACATTCACGGAGGTAATGGGAAGAGGAAGCACACAGGTAACATTTTTTACTATTATTTATTACAGGTAACATTTTTTGTCTATTATTTAACATAGGGGAGGGAGGAGCCGCAAAGTAAGTATGTTTAGGTACAGTACTTTTAAATTTCGTCAGGTTAGAATCTACAAGGGAGGTGTTGCCAACGTTGCCATGGTGACGACATTCGTCTTCCAAAAAAGTAGTAAGATTTTTAAAGGTAGGTAATTCATTAGCGTCACCGCCATAACAACGCTCAAAACGGGATTTCAAATCAGAGGGAAGCTTAGTCAAACATATATGTACTAACATATAAGACCATGAGGAGACGGGTAACTCTAAACGTTCTAAACAGCGATAGGCAGTTAACAAGGGGTTCAAAAAGGCCGCGCGCAAACCTATAAATTTATTCGAAATCTCCGGCAGGGTAAGTATCTGGGTTATGTAGGTATCAGCAAGAACCCGTGTATTGTGATATCGCTGTTTCAACAACTCACGAGCAACTTCATAGTTGCCTTCTTCAATTTTTAAATGTAGCAACAACCGCTTAGGTTCATCTGCCAAGGATCCAACCAAGTACTGTAATTTCATTGTGGGGGTTAAATGGTGTTGGGAATCTACTACACTGTCAAACTGATCAATAAAACTTATCCAGGAGTCAGGACGTCCATCAAACTTAGGGATAGGTAAATCAGGTAATCTATTATAAGGAGTTCGCTCAGTAATATTTTTACTACTCATTCTTACGGGTGTACTGGCCATAACAGGATCAACTACGGGAGCAGGTGGGCACAACTCTAACTGACGCACCCGGAGATCGTCTATTTTCTTATTTACTAAACGCACTTCTTTTTTTATATAATTAATTTCTTGGTAATCGACAGCCGGGTCTAACCCACCCAGGAGCACTGAGGACGCGTTTACAAATAAATTACAATGAGAATCTAAATCCTTGAACCTAACTAATAATCTAGGTATTTCAGAAGTGCCAAGAAGTTCCGAGGTATCGGCAATCCAATCGGAAACAAAGCGTACCACACCTATATTTTTTCTATATTCTGCGCTTTCCGTATATAAGGAACATTTTACTGTTTCATCATGAGTAGCCATTGTAAATTATCAAGTAAACCAATAACTGAACTAAAATATTAAAAATTAATAAACGCGTAATAAACAATGAACCCACTACCAACGGGCGAGATCAGAAATCAAGTAAACAAATCACTCAACTAAAATATTAAAAAAATAATAAACTCGTAATAAACAATGAACCCACTACCAACGGGCGAAATCAGAAATCAAGTAAACAAATAACTCAACTAAAATATTAAAAAAATAATAAACTCGTAATAAACAATGAACCCACTACCAACGGGCGAAATCAGAAATCAAGTAAACAAATAACTCAACTAAAATATTAAAAAAAATAATAAACTCGTAATAAACAATGAACCCACTACCAACGGGCGAAATCAGAAAACAAGTAAACAAATAACTCAACTAAAATATTAAAAAAATAATAAACTCGTAATAAACAATGAATCCACAACATCTGGCGAGATAAGAAACCAGTTACGCGTCGAGTCGGCAATCTACTATATCGCAATATAATAAAATACTATGATATATAATATGACTACAATTAAGGCTTAAACTTCATTTAAATAAAAATAAAAGGAAAAAGGGTAACAATAAAAGTGTAGGGATAATATTTTAAAGTAAGTTAGTTTTTTAAGGAAATTATATTAAAATATTTTAACTAACTTCAATTATAATTTAAAACGGGATAGGTAATAACGTATAGGCGTAATATTATAAAATATATGTAACCATATTATGTGTACTTATTATATTTTATATTTAATATATAAAATTATATTCAATATTTATTTATATATTTTACACATTATACATTCACCCTACACAATTATATATTCAATATTATATGTATAAAAATTTCATATAATATTATTTTTTAAACAACTCGATGCGAACACGTTTTAAAAGGTTAGGAAATCAAATTATATTGTAATTATGCGTTAGGTACCAAATTAAGAGCCAAAATACCAAAACGGAAAAAAAAAAAAACTGTAATGAAAGGGACTCAGGGGCATGAACTACGCTATAATCAGGGGGACTCAGAGGGATTAAACTACGCTATAATTAAGGGGGCCCAGAGGGATGAAAACTACGCTCTGATCAAGGGGGACCCAGAGGGATGAAAACCACGCTCTGCTACCAGAAAATGTATATAGTATATAATGAATATAATGAACCGCGTTCTGCTACCAAAAATATATATTGAATAGTGGGTAGGGGTCAGCAATTGTGGAAGCGTGCTGAAGTGGAGGTTATTTATTAATTATTTACTTTATAGTCGGTTTTAGGATAATAGAAATTGTACAGTACCTTATCTTCATGATTCACAACACAAACACTGATTGTTCCCGGCCGCCATGGTATATTTCACATTAGTCTTCTTCGCTAGGGGTTACTTTCACTATTATCTTTTGTAGGTTTGTCTTTGTCAGGTTCAATATCAAGAGGGAATACACAAAAGGGAAATCAAATAAGGCTCTCGACAACTACTGTCAACTACTACTACTGCCGCTCGCGCCGGGAGTTGGCACAAGACTTTGACGACAACCCGCGCGGGGGTCATCGCAGGGGGCGGCACAAATAGGAATAAACATACTTGTATATCAATTTTTAAGTATTTGATGCCCGAATTATTGTCGTATGTCATATATATAGGAGGTACATGGCACTTTTACTTAAATATTAGAAAAATAAAAAATTGTATTAAATATGAAAATATTGAATCTGTAGAGTCTACTTAATAGACTATGAAGTCTATTCAGACTTTAGAGTAATTTTATTTTTTTACCATGGTTGTAACTTTGGATAATAGATATAAGTTTTTACCACACATTTCTTATTAACATTAAGTTGTATTCAAGCGCAGGACAGAGTGTTCTGAAACTAAGAATAAGTACTTAGCACTTTCGCCATAGAAATAAGGAGAAATTGAGAAATAAAAAAAAAGTTTGAAGAACGCAGAAATGTTTGAAAAGAAGATCTCGGTCATGCTTAGCAAAGTTCTCAGCGCTGACTTTACAAGGACACTTTTTTTTAAGATTTTTTGAATTAGGGATAACAAATAAGGTATATGAAAAATATAATTTCACAATATATATTTAAATGGAAGAGGGTTTTTGTTGTAAGAATGCAAATTGTGATTTTTTCTATTTTAAGTTGAGTTAATAAATATAATTTAAAAATATATAAAGACTGCTAAAGAGTATAAATAAAACTGTTGTTAATGTTTTTACAAAGATTTATTATAAAAATTTTATTATTAAATAATTGTTTCAAGTTATTTTAAAATAAAAATAGTAGACATGTTATTTATCAGTGAAGAACAATTGTATACAATTAATTGTTTTATTAAATATATATTAATTTATAAATGTTCACGTGTATTTATTTTACATAATGTAATAATGTTTTAGTTTATATGTGTAGTAATTTTTTTGTTACAATACAAGAAAAATTAGCAAACCGCAATAGTAAAATTTATTTAAGTAATTAATAATGTAATTAAAATAGTAAATTGGGCAGCTTCTCATCAAAATTGAAATGAAGCGTCTTTACAGAGCAAGTAAATAACATTTGTGATGATTAAATTATGGTTATTCAATTGTGATATACTTCCAACCTCACTTGGTCGATAGAATTTGTCTTAATGTACACTAGCTGCAATAAACTAGGTTTCTCTTTTAATTTAGCAGAAAAAAGTGTAAAAATGGCAAATTAAAACGACTATTTTACTAACTACTAAGTTTCGGTTAAAATATTTTTCTATATTTTTTTTAAGAACTAACGACTAACTACAAATTATTTCATTTAAAATCCCTTCTAAGACAAATTAAATGTTAGGTTTCAATTTGTTCAGAATAAGAGTGTTGACAAGTTTAGTATTTCATAAAATTACGAAGCGGGTGCCAGACCATATATATTGCAGTTAGTTTTTAGGTTCATTTTTCGATTAGACTTGAGTATAAAGATAAAATTTCAAGTCTTTTGAAATATGCTTTCATCGCTTTAGAGTTTCGTTAACAAGCGCCCCTCTCTATCAAACTCAATTTGGAATGATCCTAATAAAAAAAATACTAAATCATTCTGGACAGGTAAAGTCATTAAAAGTAAGAGATTATAAAAAATCTTGAGATTCACAACTCTTGCTCTTGTAGTAGTAAGCCTACAGATTACAAAAGAATTTAAAACTATTCTTAAACAAACCCTTCGGTAAAATAAAATTTTGAGAAATTGGCACGTAACTGAAGGTTTAAGAAGATAATTCTAAAATCGACTAAGACTAAAATTTTCTAAACGGGCATTCATTTACAAACTCTATTGATTCATTTGAGGTAATGAAAAAGACTAACTGAAACTGAAATGAACTAGTTGAAGAAAATTTACTATTTTGAGAGTGGCGAATAGAATATACGTACTCATTATTGGATTTTGAATCCAGTCTTTCTATGACTAGATTCAAATTCAGTAATATGAAATCTTAAAACTCAAAGAGAAAATTAAGCATAACTAGTAATAAAAAGATATCTTACTCACCAGAGATAGAAACTGTAAACGAAAAGTACTGAAATTAACTTGGTAGAAATTATAAAAGATTTTAATGAACCAGACAAATACAACACATTGATAACAATCAGTAAATGTAAAATGAAAAATATAAATATGTCATAGATAGTAAATATTGAACAAAGAAACGAGATTATTTAAAATAGTGAAATAAATTGAACTGAAGTAAATTAAGTAAAATATTTAGACCAAAGTAAATGAGATTCTAATATTTATCATAGCTTTTTACAAAACATATTCACAAATAATAAATAATACCATACTTGTTGCACATCTAAATTCGAAGAGTGGTCAGGAGAGGAAAATAACAAAATTATTAATTAATTATTATATATTAAAAAGATGTAAACATATATTTGACAGTAAATCAACGCTGCCAAAGTGACCTCCCTTAACCTAAATAATTAAAGACGACAAAAGAATTCACTATAATTACAATAAAACGATTAATTGAAGTTCCAGAAAGAAACTAAATTAACTGACAATATTTTTATTTAGTAGCAGACAAAGAAAGTGGAAAACCTATACTATACATTTTATAACAAAATGTATATTCCTAAATAGAGTTACGGTATTCAGAAAGCGATCGCCAAATATTCGATGTACTTATTAAATTTGCATCTCACTTCATCGAGACAATTTTATTTAATTTAAATCGTATACTGACAGTTCAGAAGGTTATTTAAATGTTTTATTAAAATTGAATTGCTACATTTGGATAATGGAACTCATTAGCTAAAAGAATTCGCTAAATATTGGATTGAGATGAGTGTTCTCTAGACGAGATAGACAGCTTCCACAGCACTTAACCATCGTGCTCTGTTTTGAAAAATTCAATTGGCCTCAGATCATCTTAGCTCAATCGCCAATCGATGTCACTGAACGCATCCAAGTGTACTTAGGACAGTCAAGTTTGTCTTAGTATGTCACAGGATGTCTTCATAGGGTTATTCAAACTCGTCGTTTCTTATTTTGAAAGTGACGGCAACTTCGAAATGATTATTTACAGTTCTCATTTAAATATTTTATCGGACCATTAGATATCGAAGATCTGGTTAAAGCAGTTGGCCGACGATGACTTGAAAGCATTTCTTTACGTAAAAGCGATATTATTTTGGTTGATTTAATTAAAACTGACTTGCAATTACTGAACTAAATCAGAGATTCGGATGTAATTTCTAGATAGATTTGGTACTCACGCTTTTTGCCGCGTAAGCGTAGTACATGCGCCATGATATGATATTACTATAATTTACCCAGGTATAAAATATAGGCAAAAAAGTTGTATATCTGATTACAAAGAAACAGAATCGAGGAGATACAGATACTGTCCAACACCATACATATCAACAAAATCACTTCAAAATGCATGTAAAGTACTGCTGAATTTATATGTTGTTAAATGCCAGAAATGGTATTTTTAATTAAATAATAACATCGAAATACCTAATAGTATGTTTCAAGCGTATTCTTATTTTCAAATTAATTTACTTAACAACAATATTTTAGAAAAGTACCCTTCCAATACAGGCCTTTACATACATGCGACAGCTTCGATTGACATGATTTCAACGTTTTATAATCTTCATCATCTAAGACTGCCATTTTTTTAAAAGAAACTCCTAACCATATACTATTTGGTGAAAATATATTTTATATGCATATAGCTGGTTGCTTTCACATTCACTATTAGAAATTACAAATAACAATGCAGATCGCATTGTTCTATTTGCGGATAACCCAACAATTGGCTCTAATAAGTTCAATGTTCCATTATCAATAGCAAATAAAATCGTTTAAGTGTTTTGATCCCTATTAATCTAGAGTAATAGCAATGATGAATTCTAAATAAATATTTCCTATCTATGAAACCTATTATGAAAGTGCTCAAGGACTGTACGAACGCCTGACATTGTTTTTGGATGTACTTAATAAATAATTACAATGGCGTGTATTTAGTTAATTAATCACCAATAAAATACATTTAAAAATTTTAGGTTAATTAATAGAAATTTACATTGATTAATTTATTTATGAATAAAGAGAGAAAATTACTATTTAAATATTATATTTCAAAATCATTTTAAATATTACAAGGTTTGTGTTAGTAATAATTAACTAATTTAAGATGGAGAATTTACTGATTAGGTTTTTTGTAGCAAAGTTGTTTGAAAAAAAGAAATATTTATATAGCATATAAAAAAGTAGCTAGTTTTCCGACCTAGCTAGTATCCTTTACATAAAAAAAAATATCTCGTATATATATACCTCGTCCCTTTAATGAGTTTTTATGGCAAGACAGCGCTTTTATGTTCGCAATAATCGCGGTGTTTGTAAGTTCTATTCCCACTTGGGTTAAATTATTTGCATTTATTCACTCTAGGTAGACTTTTGAAAGTAGATAAATTAGTATCTTGCCACGAGCTTCACCCTACCTATCCTCTATATGCAGGATAAAATGTGAACATGTACGTTATGCCTTTCCATACTTCATTAACGAAATAAAAGAAAAGAAGGCTCCTATGATGACACTGTATTTGACCTTGATTGCTTATCTGCTATAAAATAATAATCTAAAATACTTCTACAAATATGGCAAAAATCCTTCAAAAGCTTAATTCTCATATATATAAGATGAAAGAAAATAAACTAAAGTTGAATATTTTCGATTTTTAGTTAGAAATATTGTGTTTCTTATAGCTTTTCTTTTTTGTGCCTATTTTATAATCTTAAAGCTATTATAACTTTAAGTGTTAGCTTAAACCTTGGAAGCAGAACTTAGAGAATTTCATTGTAATCTATTGTAAATAGAATTTCATTGTAAGTTATTAACAAAACTTTACATGCCCTAGATAAATTATAGAAGGATACGTAATCATATCTTAAATATAAGATATGGGATGAGCTCTGTACATATTTGTTACATGCTTTATTAAGTAAGTTCTTTGGCATAAGAAAACCAAAATATGAAATAATTTTCCATAATTTTCAGTATTGCTAAAGTTGTTAAGCAACAGAGCTTCACATTCCGGAAGGTTAAAAATGTATGAATCATGTCAGGTATGTATTATTTGATGGATGATAGAAACTTCGACACGAGTTTGATGAATTGCGTTACTTAGAGGATTTGGTACGCTCCCAGTTTACTGCTCGTGCAATAAATTATCTCGGTGACTTTGTAAGCTAATAATTGTGAAATATTTATCGCCTAAACTTTGACTTATTTCAAACAAACGATACTTAAGACCAAAAAATATATATTTTCGAAATAATTTTTCGTCTCTTATGTCTGTTAAGCATATAAACTTTGGCCGTTAAAATTACTTTGATCTCACAATCGTTTCAAAAAAATATGATTTCAGTCAGTTACAAGTCAACGTGTTACGGCAAGGGCCTGGCTCTAAACAAAATGGTTATGAGTTATGACTTTTATTCTCTTTCGGAGAAAAGGTCAAAATCAAATTTGTAATTTGTATTATTTTGATGTAGATAATAATTAATTTGCGTCCCATACTTAGCAGAGTAGCCGTAGGAAAATGTAAAAACCCTAGGAACCTAATTTTAAGACAATGTCTTTATCGCTTTCTTCCTTTCGAGGTATTCCCTGTTGAGTGATACTAAGATTAATTAAGTCTTTAATCTTTAATCTACGTTCCAAATATGCAAGTATGGCTATTAGATATACAAAAGAATGTTTCTTTTAGTAATTTCCAAATATATATGACATAGTACATCATATACTTAAATAGGTATATATGACATAGCACATGGTATCTACCACCTCATATATACTGAAGTATAACAAAGGCATTATAGCAAAAATTCAAATTATATTTATTTATTTATTTATTTATTTATTTATTTATTTATTTATTTATTTTCCACTTAGAATTAATAAGATGATCACTTGTGTACGTCAGATAGAGCGAACGGAGGAGTGTCAAAGGAGCCCAATTTGATAGTAAATATCGAATTGAGCCCCTCTGAAACCTACACACTCCATGACTTAAAACTAAGGTTACGAAGGTTCCAAGCGCGGCCTGGTGAGAAGAGCCCACAACAAACTCAGCCAGGTTTCCCTAAACCTATTGTGATCACTTCACAAACGTCACTCTAACTTATGAGCAATTCATTAATTCCATGCCGTTTTAACATCAATGTAAGCCTTTACACTATAATAGGATTTAGTAATTAATTGCCGTTTAACATAGATTTTAAATTTAGTTATCGAGAGATCAAATACTTCTTTCGGCAGTTTATTGTAGAAACGGACACAATTACATGGGAAGGAGTTGCCTATTTTATGGAGCCTAGTGGTGGGCATAACAAGTTTATACTTATAACTTCATTGAATCTAAATATACGCATTGGAGGAAAGGTTACTCGAGCCGAATATCATTTCCTACCAATATAGAACTGGGGGCGTGTAATGATATTTTTTTATCAAATTTCGAAGCAGCTTACGTAAATATTGGCTTAATAAAGACTCATATGAGTTCTTTGTAAGCGAATTTACCTACATTACATGAATAAATCGAATAAAATGCTAAAGAGTCAAAAAAACTCGATATATGCTGTTTAATATATATATATTAAACAGCATATATCGAGTTTTTTTTATTTGAAAATATATATTTATTATTTTATATTATTTTATTTTATTAGTAAATATATGTATACAACATAGCTAAATTTAGCTTTTTCTTTTTTTGAAGCTGTGAAGCCTAACCTACAAACACACGCCACAAAGTATGTTTTATTTTGTTTTTTTTTTTTTTTTTTTTTAGCTTCACGCTTTATCCCGCACATGGCAGGGTAGGCAGAGGGAACTGCAGGAACCATATGAACCTAGTGTTAAGACACTCCGTTACTTAGTCCCTGCTTACTCCGTCCCCACTTTCCGCCGTTTTCGAGGCATTGCGTGTTGAGTGGCGGAACTCAACGCCGCGCTTTGCCTTAGTTGCCAGAGCGAAGAAAATGGAAATAGAAAAATCCATCTTCCTCGACTGGGGATCGAACCCAGAGACCGTCGCATTAGCCGCGTTACAGGCAGACGTTGCGCCTCTGCGCCACGACGGTCCTCAAAGTCTCACAAAGTATGTGTATATATATATATATATATATATATATATATATATATATATATATATATATATATATATATATATATATATATATATATATATATATATATATATATATATATATATATATATATATATATATATATATATATATATATATATATATATATATATATATATATATATATATATATATATATATCATATAAATAGGTATAACTCCGCTAGTTTATTGTTTGGATATTAACATTACATCTACCGATTTAATTATGCCATATGAGTATGCATATCATTTTGACATAATACGTACTAATGTATTTTCATAATGTCCACAAGATTATAACAGCTATACTCGCTGATACTTATTTTTTGTTCTTTATAGGCTGTGCACAATATTGTCGTCCTGCTTTTTTATAGATTTTATTCAGTTCCACAAGTCAGCAAAAAAAATATCTACTAGAGATGAGTCCACATTTGTAAAGATTTATAAACATTAGTTCTCAATTTACCATTAATGATACTTATTTTAGCAGATAAATAAAGCTTTACATATATAAGTACAGAAAATCTCCGAGTGAAAACAAAAATAAAAAGTAAATTTAATTTAATTATAACAAATTAATTACATTCAATTGTAGTATTATATTTTTCTAAGTACCTAATGCTTTACTAAACCGTTAAAAATAATAAGTGCCTGACACTTACTTTAAATTATTTTGTTTATATGAACATTGCTAAACCTTTTTTCTAAGGCTTATTTAAAATATCTACCCAAATATATTATTAAAGTTATTATGTTTGAAGAGGAATATTATGTTATAGTATATAATATTAATGTCGGATGTCGAATGTCGGATAAAAAAAATAATTTTACCACATTCAAGTACGTGAGGCTGCAGGAAATGCTTTAGACAATAAAGTGATCTCACAATAAAAACAATTTAAAGTAGCAAAATAGGACATAATAAAGTACCCTCAAAAACATGAATAGTCCCGGAGGGGATGCTCTTGCCGCCGACGACTCCTCCGACCCTCTGTAATGCTTGGTAGATCTTAGGAACAAAGTGCAATTTTCTTTTTACACTACTTACCGACCGTAAACGTTGTTCTCCTCCACCTTGAAAGTTGGGTTCAAAGAAACCTTGGCGTCAGGATAGTGAGAAGCAATTGCGTAGTTCGAACACGATGGTCACAATCAGGCTTGCTCCATTCTCGGAGAACAGAGTGTAGGAGAAGATGCTATGTTTCTCTAACTCTCTCTTTCTCTAAAGTTGCCACTTGCATAAACCTTAAAGGCGATGATGCAGGCCCGTAAGAAGGCTTTCACTGAGGTGTCGTAGCATGCGTGAACGAACCTGTAGGTAAAAGTTCCATGTAGGTAAAGTGCTACGGGTGGATTTTAGTGGCTATTATTGGATTAAGTCTGAATAAATTGCATTTTCCAGCGTTATAAAAATAGTTATACCGAGGGAACCTAGTATTAATTTCTTTATTTTCCGCTTCAAGTTTCGAGATTTTGAAAATTTTATGGCGAAACTCACCGCCACTCTTGTTCTCGAGTGTATAAATACGTAGATCGTAGTTCTATATTAGTAGCACAATAAGTTATTTATCAGGTAAGAAAAATAAAAACAGTAAACTAAGAATATAGGCCACCGATGTTATAATAAGTAACATTGTTAAATTAACGAGAAATTGCGTTTGTTAACGCTTAGTTGAAAAATTAAAGAACAAATAATGTTATGGTAGGCGAGCTCACACGTATGGCCTGTTTAATACTGTTATTATTTTATAAAATTACACATGTTCAGCTACTTGCTCATTTTATTATTAGAGGACAGAGATCTTAGTTATTTTTCTAGTAATCTCTAATTTCACTAATATAATCTTATTAAATAATTTTAACTAATACATTATATATACAGGGTGTATCTGACATGGCGGCCGTTATCAAAACTACTTATAGAAGAAAATATTTCAAGGCTATATACAAAAAACTAATTCACAATTATCTATAGTTTAGGTACAGGATCATTTTTCCTATTTCACGATATTTATAAGTTCTGTGTAACGCGTGAGGTAGTCGTAATTAAATACGAATAACGTCACGATCACGTACTACAAAAATACTATCAAACGTTGTCAAACTGTCACCTTTCATAAAAAAAATAACCTAATGAGAAAGGGATATATCTCTTTCCCTCTCTCACAGGATAGTGTACGCTGGCGTCATACTTGAGAAATGGCGTCTTATTTTAGAATAATAATTTAATTATTTATTTTGTTTGTTTTTTTGAAAATTTTACTTGTTTCATTATTTTACCAAGTATATATATATACACATAGACAAACGTCATTGTGCCAAAGTGGAAGAACATCCAAACATTAGAGTGACTTGTGAGTCAATTCGTTTTTTTAAACAAACGAAAGAGAGCAGAGTGTTCAACATACTATATTGTATGTGTTTAGTGTATACCAAACTTAACTGAGAAAACATGGAAAAATAAATTAAACTTATTAAATTTTCACGGTGTGTGAATCTACATCTGTTTCTAAGAGCAGAGCGGTGGATGCAATATCCGAGTAACAACTAAGTTACCCATCGAGTAGATATAGCTAAATGTCATATTTGTTCAGCCACAGCAAAATGGATCTTATCGTTTGAAATTTAAGTTCAAATTTGTGCAATTAATTTATGATTGTGGTCTTGCGGTTTATAAAGCCTGCTTGCTAATAGCTTCTATAACCAGCCATTGGTACTAATATATCACATAATATGTATATATATTAACTATTTATATAATATTTTATTTCAAAATATAATAAATTTAAAGTAATTATTTTTAAATATTTAAAAATACGTTTGATGATATTTCAAATATTTTTTACTTCCTTCAAGTTTTTATAGAGCAGTTATGAAATGTCAATTAAAAGAAGAAGAAGAAAAAGGAGTACCTAAGTACATGTATTACGTCCGATCTGGCTGTCGTGAACACGTCTTAAATAACAGTCACCTTTTAATTACGGGTTACACGTGGGTTCCACTTAATTCAAATTGAATTACCATACTGTGTGACATAGGCAGGGTGAATAACTAACAGCTAGATAATACTTGGTAAAAGATGGACGAATCAAGAGTATATTTACTTAAATTAGTCTATAACAATGGATTTCATGCTTATGCGTTACTGCGAAGTAAGCTAACCGTTATAGATTGACTTCGTGATAGAGATCTCTTAAAAGAAGCGAAACTTGCCAGCCATAGAACTACAGCCGGATCTCGCTAATCGGAGTAATAAGTGCAGATCTTGATTTGACATTTTCAACATTATAAATAATCAAGCTTAATAAGCAAGCTTTCGAATCTAACTGTATTAAAATAGAGCCGAGGCAATCGTTGCGACATCTTGGTGTGCCTATGAGAAGAAAATACTTAACATTCCATGGATTCACCGTAAGGGTGCGGAGTCGATCGTATTGTAGGAAAAGGAGCGAGCAGGGTTTGGAACTTGCGACCCAAATGTAGCTTTAAAGGGTCCCTTTAAAACTTTACTTTATTTTATTGACACTTTATTTTTTTCGTATTCAAGTTAAATTGAAAATAGAAAATCAAACAAATATAGGCGATGACGAATACTTAATTGTAATTGTGTCATAAGTCTTAGTGGTATGAAAATACAACGTGATATATGACAGGAGGACTTTCATAAATTTAATATTCAATATGCGCTGTCTATACAGAACTGGCGAATGGTCTATGAAATCTAATGGTATCGATTTTTAAAGTGAAATTGGTTCTCAAATGGACTAATTATTAGGTGAATGTTTTGAGAACACCTTTTTAAAATCTTATACTATAAGTAGTGCTTAAAACTAACCACATGTTGGTTAGTTAGCTAATTGCAGCTTTGCTTACTATAGTGGTTTAATATTCATGGGTTATAAGTATAAACCTTTCTCTTAAACCACTCAGTTTGTAAGTGAAAACCGCATGTAGTTGTGTAATTCGAAGGATCAAAGCGAACTCTCAGGATAAACGGCTTTTCAAGCATTTCTTACAAGTGTCATGGCGTTGAAATTTGCATTGTTTAAATCATTATGATTAACAAAACGTACGTAACGTATGTTCAACATATTACACAAATGTTGCAGTTGCAAGTTCTGGTGCATACTGTTATATTTAAGAATAAGTAGTAAATATTATCAAATTTGAAAAAATATGAATTGAAATGACGATTATATAGATATAGAGTTAAGAATTATTGTCATTAATATGAAAGATATGCAATATGATATGCATTGTGAATTACATATTTCAGATCGACGCTTAATTTTATATAAAAGGATCAACGTACCTGTGGATAGCGAATGAGATTTAGAGAATATAAATGTTAGATTATCTTGGTGGTCATGGCGCAGTGGCATAGTATCTGACTACAGACGTGACGGTTATATTTTTGATTTCCATTCGGAAAATGAATTATTTTCATTTAGTTGCTGTGGTAACAAAACAAAGCATGGCTCGAAGCAGTGACTCGAACGGTAGAAAGCAAGAAACGAAAAAAGTTCCTACGGAACCGCACAGTAATAGAGTTCCACGTGTTCAGATGATGGGGATGATACTGTGCGGTTAGGAATTCAGCAGCAAGCACCAGATCAAACAGTTCTCCAGAACACTTCCCTTGGTATAATTGGTAGAGAACGCACAGCGAGGAAACGTACCTACGCAGTGCCAAAGTGCCTTTCACAGATAATTGGGTCCCCAACCATACGAACGGCTCTACGCTGTATGCGATCAAATGGTTCAAGTTGAGAACTGGGGTGCGCCAGACTAGATGGGAACAATACTCCATACGAGGCCGAGCCTGGGCTCTATACAGAGCCAATCGGTGTGCAGAGGTGAAAAACTGTCTCACTCTTCTGATGACACTCAGTTTCTTTGCGGCCAACTTGGCCTTCCTTTCCAAATGTTACTGACTGTTGTTCGAAACGCTGAGCCCCAATATACAGATAATAGTGTTGTCAAGAACTGGTTAACGGTTTTTTAGTGGTTAACGCGCAAACTTGAGTCTTCTTAACACGTTAGACACAATATAGTCTATACAATGACCCGTTTTTCTTTTCATGAATATATATTATATTTCATGAATATATCAATTATATAATTAATAAATGTATTCATGTTGATCATTTCAAAATATTTTCTCTATATTCATATTACTTCTTATTAATTGCTGACGCAATGAATATGCGAGCTATACGTAGTTCCATTTTACTTAATTATTCGTATAGAAGAGGAATGTACTTTTTTTTTTTTTTTTTTTTAACTTCACGCTTTATCCCGCACATGGCAGGGTAGGCAGAGGGAACTGCAGGAACCATAAGAACCTAGTGTTAAGACACTCCGTTACTTAGTCCCTGCTTACTCCGTCCCCACTTTCCGCCGTTTTCGAGGCATTGCGTGTTGAGTGGCGGAACTCAACGCCGCGCTTTGCCTTAGATGCCAGAGCGAAGAAAATGGAAATAGAAAAATCCATCTTCTCCGACTGGGGATCGAACCCAGTAACCGTCGCGTTACAGGCAGACGTTGCGCCTCTGCGCCACGACGGTCCTCAGTTATTTTTGTAAAATTGAATATCCTGACATATATATATATATATATATATATATATATATATATATGCAAAGTGTTAAGATTTCCCATATATTATTTTTGGCATGGCCAATCATTTGTTGCTCGTTGAAGAGTGCCTTATACCGATGATATATTCGTTTTGTATAATAAATGACGAAGAAGCTGCGAAAAGATCTGTATAAAGACAATTTGCAGTATATTTAGTATCCATGCTGCGGCCGTTAGAAGCTTTGACTTGTTGCTGGTTATTTATATGTTAACTTACTTCTAAGGCTAGAAAAGACGAGTTTGATTAGTGTAATGATTATGACACGATCTTTGCGTTCGTGTTACTTTAAAATTGGTCATTGTTTCCGTGTCGTTCTAAATTAACCTTTTGACCATGTAATCATAACTCTCGTTATAGTTCGTGCAGCTGTTGATATGTCACAATATTCCTTCTGCGATGCAACCAGATCATAAACGACTTACTGTTTATTACTATCTGGTTCCTGAACCTCATTAGCATCTATGAGTTTGTTTCTTCTCCACATCTTACTTCTCTTGTGTAAATGTAAGGTAAGATAAGGTATTTTTAGAACTTTCTGAAATTAGCGTCATTTGTCAAAGAAATTAACAAGTCTAAATCTGTGTAATAAAATAATATTTGCTTTATGCCTTAATAGAATAAAAGGAACTTGTCACTCAGTTTTGTTATTATTAATATATAACACTTCTTTATATTCTATATTTTATCCAGGATGACTATGAAATTTTCATAATGCAAGTACAATTCCATTCACTGTTGTAAAATACATTTGTAAGTACATCTACATATATTATCCAATGATATAAAATTGAGGCCAAGAGCGTTTAAATAGCTACAGAGCCAATAGGCGTCAGCAATAGCCAATACAGCCCACATTGTCTTCACTTTAACTAAACGCTTCTCACTTAGCGGTTCTCAAGAGGATTTGTGACAAATCAAAAACGATTGTTACATATTGGTTCGGCAAGTCATGCCAAATTTGAACGGTTATTTGTCGACTTTTTTCACATCTACAGAGATTTCAGTTGTCAAAGTCTTGTACAGTCTAAAGCAAAAAATAATAATTGTAGATATCTGTTGATTTTTTTAAAGGTGAAGGATTTGAACTGGATCTCTTCGAAATATGTGTTCCTCTCTTGTGTAATGCTATCTCCTTTTTACTCCATTCAACGTGACATTGGAAAAATGAATTGTGCTCAACTGGCACGCTCGAAACTATTTCGTATTTTTAATTTCACGACAGGAAAGCGACAGATACAAACTAGGTACATTTTATGAATTTTATGAATATTTCTTATATAAGCTCTTATACCCAACCAGCCCTCGTCCAAGTCCCGCATAGATGTCCTAGCCGTCGACGAATTTTCTCAAGCAGCAGGAGAGTATTCTCCTTTTTTTCTCAACCTAATGCCACTATCATGCCCAATTGAGGTTAAAGAATTAAAAAAACTTATTCTCAATTAAGCATTCCACTGCAGATTTATCCACAATGCTCATTTAAAATACTGTGTAAAATGAAAATTGAAAATCGAACCGGGTGGAACCTACAACCTTTACGATACTACGACGTGAAAAATATCAGTGATACTATAAATATGTATCTAGATAACATTTCTACCGTTCATATTCTACTAGGCGGGAAGTTAGTGCGCATTGCAATCTTCTTATTAAAAGTCTTGAGCGTCACTGGGTCGGGTCAATGTTAGTAATATAACATAATATATACGTAGGTATGTTATTGGTACTAGTGAAGGCCGGATTGCTTGATATGCTATGATAGAATATATTTTAATTTCTTACGAGCGTACTAGTCAAGTAATATTTAAATTAATTGTACTTTTTTCTACTTTTGTTAACAATGTATTGTCCTAAATAGAAAATAGATTTAACTTCTAAACGAAGTGATCACGTAGATCTTATGTATAACGGTAATGCCTTCCACGGTCTAATATGTTTATACTAAAATTATGTATATATTTGAATATGTTGTTTCGTAACGGAATCAATAGAAGAAGCACATATTAGCAATAATTCAATATTATTATAGTTTTAATATATTAAAATTATTTTTCAGTTAGCAAATTAAAAACAAAGCTACCAAAAAATATTGGACGCTCTTAAGAAAAATTTAGTAACTATGTGTATTTAATCGCACACAGTCAAACTCACATAGCCTAGATCACAACCTTGGTAAATAAAAAAATCTTACAAAATATAGCAAAATTGATCCTAAGTCCTGACGTTCATAAATTATAACCAGATCGTATTACTTACCAGATGATTTACAATGTTCTCAATAAACTTGGCAAACTAACATAAGTATTGATAAGAAGATTTGTGCGTATTAGACAATATTGGTGCTTATACCGTATTTAGGAAATGGTTGTTATATTTTATTTAGACTTAATTGGTTTTATTTTTATCATATAAAGTAGTATATTTGGGTAACCAGCGTTATATATATATATATATATATATATATATATATATATATATATATATATATATATATATATATATATATATATATATATATATATATATATATATATATATATATATATATATATATATATATGTATATATATATATATATATATATATATATGTATATATATATATATATATATATATATATATATATATATATATATATATATATATATATATATATATATATATATATATATATATATATATATATATATATATATATATATATATATATATGTATATATGATCTTATCTCACATTTTACATTAAAATTGTTTTTTTTAATGATATTGCGTTGTAGTTGTAGAAATATTACTCACTTTTGGAGAAGATATCTATTAGTTGTACTACTGTTAACTGTTTATAATATATGCTTGATAAATGTGTAATTTTCTATATCTTAAATTGGCAACTTGTCAGAAAGAATGTTAATGAAGTTAACCACAGTATGATGTTGCCAACTATATCGTAGCGAAGTGTCTAACTGTAAAACGATATACTTTCATTTCCTTCTAGTAAGAGAACAAAGCAGTTTCACAACTCAACACGCAATGTCTCATTAATTAAGCGGAAAGTCGGGTTGTGAGTACCGTAGGTTAACTAATTTCCCTCTGCGTACCTTGCTATAACTGGAAAATATGGCTGGAACAAATGTAACGTGTAGAACATTATATTCATTTATAAATGTACTATGAAATTAAAAATAATATATTTTACTTCAAAACTATTTTCTCATTTTTACAGCATTTGTAATAAATTTCGCATATTTATAAACGTTAAATGCTGCGTGCCACATTCCTTGCAACGTTGTATGTAAGAAGCCCAAAACGACACTATAAAAGGATTCCCTCGAGATGAAATCGGGATCACAATCATCTCATGTAGCATGATGAAAGTGTCATAGAAATTGCTTTTATTATATATGTATGTACTTATACATATATAAAAATATATTACTATTCTATATTCATACAGCTTCAGACTGTAAGCGCGATTATTGTGGATTTGATTCCAACTGCGGGGAAATATTTTTTTTAAACTAAAAAAAACTTATATAACAAAATGATAAGAAAGATTAACAATTTATAAATTAAATTACACTTTTGGTATACCAAAGGTGCTGTAACACATACAAACACACACACACACATACAGACATATTTATATATATATATATATATATATATATATATATATATATATATATATATATATATATATATATATATATATATATATATATATATATATATATATATATATATATATATATATATATATATATATATATATATATATATATATATACATATATATATATATATATATATATACCGCCACTCAACACGCAATGCCTCGAAAAACGGCGGAAAGTGGGGACGGAGAAAGCAGGGACTAAGCAACGGAGTGTCTTAACACTAGGTTCCCACGGTCCCTGCAGTTCCCTCTGCCTACCCTGCCTTGTGCGGGATAAAAGCGTGAAGTTAAAAAATATATATATGTATATATATGTATATGTGTATATATATATATATATATATATATATATATATATATATATATATATATATATATATATATATATATATATATATATATATATATATATATATATATATATATATATATATATATATATATATATATATATATATATATATATATATATATATATATATATATATATATATATATATATATATATATATATATATATATATATATATATATATATATATATATATATATATATATATATATATATATATATATATAATACAGACAGTACTCTCCTTGAGAAAGTTGCAGTCCTAGAAGGGGGTAACTTCTCACATAGGAGACTTCGCTAATACGTTCACAATGGTACATTGGCAATAATCCTACATCGAGGGTTGGAAATAAAGCAATAAGCAAAATAATTTAAGTTTATATAATTTATTTTTAGAAATGATTAAAAAATATTGTAAATCGCAAATATGATACCAATGGTAGTATATATATGACGGTTATATTTTTGTACTTGTCATATTTTGTATTAATTTTAAGTGATAAAAGTTGTGTGCGAGGGATTTTTAAAAGACCATGTATGAGGAGGCATGGCGCAAATATACATATAATCATATCATTTTATTCTTATGATCTTCATACAAAGAGCGAAACGAACACGATGGGGGAACATAGCGTGCATGGAACGAATACCTTAAATGATAATAAAAATAGTATTTGAAAGTCCAAATTAAAGAAAAACGTTTAGTAATTATAAAACAAAAAAATGGGTATTTTTTTGTCAATTTTAAATATTCACAGAAAATTTAAAGTATAATAATATTATTATAATTAATTTTATTTACAACTCTAGCAATGCAACCCTAAAGGTTGAAAACTTTATCTATTACTTGGGTTTATTAGACCAGTTGAAAGGAGATTGAACTTGTAATTGATATTCCCCTGAACACTAGAACTGTACGACGACGAATACGAATCATATAATGAGATAAAAAAATTTACCTGCTATTATTAACAATACCTATACAGTCTTTAAATTTAATAAAAACGTAGAATAATAATGTTAAATAAACATATAGAAAGAAATATAAAAATGATAAAGACAAGTCAATTAATGGACTAGAAATAATTATTTCTTTAGACATAAATATATTTTAAGACTATATCTGAGAAAATAAATTAAATAACTAATTTTTAAAAGAATTTGAGAAAATAATGCAAAGTTCAATATTCGTAAATCATTTTTATAAAATAACATTTGTTTGAATAAATCTCATTTGCCCAATCTATGAACGAATACGTCGTAAATAGAATCAACTGTGTATTGAATCTTCATAGCGTATTAGGAATCACTGCGTGCCCCAGCAATAAATCAGGCTTCGCGTCCTGGGGCGTCGTATCAAGCACTTCACAGTATATGACATTTATATTTATATGTTGTGAAAAATTGGAATTTGATATTAATAATAAAATTGAGAGGCTCATAATATGTTTACTTACTAAAGATTCCACCAGAGTTAACTTTCATTCACCACTTATGTGACTTTTCTATTCACTCCATCCAACCAATAAGAATTTAAAACATGACCTTAACCTAATCAAATTGAACACTAAAACAGTAAGTATTTTTTCTTTTTTAGTATTTTTTAGTATTGATATACTACTGTTAATTTAATTAGAATACTACAATATTAAAAATAAAAACATAGATATGAACAAAAAATATAAAATATGCAATATATATTCTTGTATATGTCCTAACTTCAACAGCTTGGATTTAATGACAAGCAAGCATACATATTTTAAATCTTTCTACATCAATTTTCGTACAAATATAAAATTTTCCTACATTTTTATATCTTTTTTATACTATATACTTACTATACAATACTCTTTTATAGTTTAGATAACAAATACTTTTATTAATATAAAATATCATTTTACTTTAAACATTTTAGGCCTAAATATAAATATAGTATTTTCTAATCATTTTTTTCGCTAATATTATATGGAAATAACTTTTGCATATATTCCAAAATTGTAAACGTATTCGAGAAATTTCATGCCAAGAGCAAACTACGAACCAACGTATGCCCAGAGGGTTTTTACCTCGTTTCTATTTAATATCGCGATTGCTATTTTGAAAAATGGAAAAAGTAATGAAATTACGTCGGCCTTGTGTTTTTTTTGAATTATAGGGTTCATATTCCGGCTTGTTGATTTTTTACCTCTTCTTATAATTTTTATGTATGAAATAACATGAAATTTGAACTACAGTGTTTATGTTACATATTATACCTATGCTATGAATAAATAGATACTTCCAAGAAAAACATATTAAGTTAAGACATTATATGAAATTATTAAGGCTGGCTAGCCCCAGATCCCAATAGTCGCACTATTTATGATACTTGACAAGACGAACGCTATATTTAATGGTCATGATTCTTCGAGATCAGTCATTGTGTATATTGCTACATTCTTAAATTATATAAGGTATAAATCGGCCAATCTATCCAACATAGCTCGCACAATTTTTATAAAATAAATATACAAAACATTATGAATTACGCAAATGTACAAATTGGTTGGGCTACGTTTGGGAAATTTTATTTATCACTAACGAAGGGTGAAATGTGCAATGATTAAATTTTCGATTAGTAATACGCCATGAAAGCAGCGCGCTAAAGTAGAACTGTCCATGTCTATAGGGAACTGACTATCGAGGGAGCCGACACGTGTTAAAGTGGAAACTGTATTTAGGCAAACGTAGTTTAGGATACACTGAAATGATTAAAATAATGTACCAAGACCAGATTCGTTGGTGTTCTATGAAGGAAGTTTACTTTTATAAGTAGACAACGCTAAGCAGAAAAAAATAACTTAAATATATAACAGCATAATACTTTTTGAGAGTATCATAACATTAGGTATTCCAATAAAAAAATTCATGGCAATAATATGACTAAAAACATCGCCTTTTATGTCATATTTTAACGAAAAATAACTAAACTGACTCCTCTTGAAAAACTAGCAACGTAATTATTGTGCATTCCCAGTTGGCTCAATGTTGACCTGAACTCTATTGCATCAAATAAGGATGAAATTAAAGTTAGAGTGGTATTTACCGCGTCGATGAATTTTGTATATAAGTGGACATGAGTATACTGAGAGTAGGTTTATACATACACACACACACACATAGTTTCATGCTTTATCCCGCACATAGCAGGGTAGACAGAGTGAACCGCAGGACCTATAAGAAGGCAGTGTTAAGACACTTCGTTCCCTGCTTTCCGCCTTTTTCCGAGACATAGCGTGGTAAGTGTCAACACCGCGCTTTGCTTTTTGCCAGAGCGAAGAAAATGGAAATGGAAAAATCAACTTCCCTAAGAGGACAGCGAAACGGTCACGTTTACACGCAGACACTATGCCTCTGTATAATTTTAGATTACATTTATAGAGGCAAATAATAATTACAAGGATACTTTCTTCGTCGCTTACTTGATTCAACATATCTATTTTTTCATACTATCGTTTTTATTTGCCACATAATGGTTACACTACGGCTCCTGGCGGAGTTTTTGATTATGTTATAAATAATATATGAGAGAAAACAAAGACACTTTCGAATCAAAGAATAAATTTGAATGAATGAACCGACAACGAAAATCAATTTTAAATGAAATAGTTTGTTTTTGAACCAATTTGTTTAAAATTTAAGAGAAGAAACAACTTAGCTTTCCATGGATTCACTGTGCGGGTGCCGGGCCCATCGTGTTGTAGGAAGAGGAGCTCCGAGCAGCGCTTGGGACTTTCGACCCAAGTGTAGGTTTAAAGGGCCCCTTTAAAATGCATTAACGCTCACCTTCACTGTTCGAGCTCCTCCCACTACCTAACCAAATTTTGAATGATTCTACCAAAGTCGCCTTCGAAGTGCGTCCTAGAAATAAATTTGTGATAGTTTTAGACAGGCCGAGATCTTTTAGTAAACTATAGAGAGATTTCGCTGTTATACCTCTCGCTCCTACTTCAACCGCATATAAGCTCGCTCTAAACCTATTCCTGGTCAGTTCGTTGGTAAGATCGAAATACTTATTAAGTTTAAGGTGGTGACTTTTCGGGATATTTGTTTCCCAAAGAACTGAACGGAATAATTCATCATTACGTACGTACGTACATATATATGGGCGCAAATCAATGTACATGTTATGATTTTATTGTTAGAAAGGATATCGTATTGAAATCAATTATTAATAATTTAAATCAGTAAAACCTATTTGTAATGTTAAGTTCATTATAATGTTAATTTTGAATATTGAACAGAAACGACAGCTGTTAAATGAATAAAAGGTCTGAATAATATAATGTTAATCTCTTCTGTATTAAATATTGTACAAGAATAATTACTACTACTCTGTTATTTTATTATGAAAAATGGACTCTGAACAACAAAATCCTGGCCTAGCGCCGAAATATACTTAAGAAGGGATACAATTGTAGGCATACCTACAATTATACTGCTTCTTACCTGTGGCGTTATATACGTGAAGAAAAAGCAGACATGTATAACGTATAGCATTACTGTTGCTTTAATAGAGAATTTATATTTAAAAAAAAAATTAAACAAATTATACTAAAACCAATTTTACAGTTTAAGTGTATACGAGGGTCAAACTGAAAGTTCTTAGAAAATCAAAAACTAAGCATTCTAGCAAGTTATTAGTTTTATTATAACTTTTCAAAATAGCGTCCATTTACATCAATACATCGCTGCATTCGATGGAACCATTGAGAAAAGCACCTTGCCCACTCGGCCTTAGAGGTCTCTTCAACGACGTTTTGAAACGCAGCCACTGCTTCTTCGGCGTCCATAAAATGTTTTCCTCGAAGTTTTTCTTTTAGGTTCGGGAATAAATAAAAATCGCAGGGTGCGAGGTCGGGGCTATACGGCGGGTAACCCAGTAATTCCACGTCTAAGGTCGCCAAATAGTCGATCGTTTGCCTGGCGGTGTGCGACGAGGCATTGTCATGATGAAGGAGGATCCTGCTGCGAGGTCGTTTCTCTCGATCTTTTCCAAGACAAGTGGCAAACAGTTGTTAGTGTACCACTCTGCATTAACCGTTTTCTGTTCCTCTAAGACAACTGTCGCGTAATGACCTGTCTTTCCGAAGAACGAGGCCACCATCTTTTTTCCAACACTTCGACCTCTCTTCACTTTAGTTGGCAACTCTTGGGAAGGAAACACCTACTGAGCAGACTGTCTTTTGGTTTCCGGATCATAACAGTAAATCCAGCTTTTGCACCCGTTAGTATGTCAAACACATTTGAGTCACCTCCGTTAAATTTTTGGATCATTTCTCGTCACCAATCAACACGGCGGAGTTTTTGAGCCTCGGTCAAATTATGCGGTATCCAGCGGGCACAAAGCTTCCTGACCGCTAAATGTTCATGGAGGATTTTGTGCACTTGACTCATACCTATGCCTAGACTTGTCCGAATTTGCTGATAGGTCACTCTTTTGTCAGTCTCTATCATACGCCGCACAACACTGATATTATCTTCAGTCGTCGCTGTAGAAGGCCGTCCCTCACGCAAATCATCGGTGAGATTAGTTCGACCACGTTTGAATTCATTAAACCAGTTGTAAACTGTGGCACGAGATGGGGCTTCATCGTGAAAAGCCAATCGAAGTCTATCATAACTTTTTTGTTGACTTATATGACATTGAAAGTCATAAAAAATCATTGCACGAAAATTTTCTCGGCTTAAATTCATTCTGACATGCACAGACAATTTTCAATTTGCCGTCAAATCGTAAAACAAATGACAAATGAATGAATTTTTTTTTTTTTTTTAGCTTCACGCTTTATCCCGCACAAGGCAGGGTAGGCAGAGGGAACTGCAGGGACCGTGGGAACCTAGTGTTAAGACACTCCGTTGTTTAGCCCCTGCTTTCTCCGTCCCCGCTTTCCGCCGTTTTTGAGGCATTGCGTGTTGAGTGGCGGAACTCAACGCCGCGCTTTGCCTAGTTTTGCCAGAGCGAAGAAAATGGAAATAGAAAAATCCATCTTCTCCGACTGGGGATCGAACCCAGAAACCGTCGCGTTTACAGGCAGACGCTTACGCCTCTGCGCCACGACGAATGAAATGTATACTCAATATTATTGGTAAAGAGTTCTATTTTCAAAATTTAAACTTATTTTTTTAATATAATGCTTTTAAGTTGCCAGTTCTAAAGACTTTCAGTTTGACCCTCGTATTGTGTTTAAAATTTAAAGATATTAACAACAATATCGTAAAAATTTAATATTAAAAAAATAATTGTATTTTATTTATTAATAGTGGCAAAAATGCTTGTCACATTACTGACAAGGTACCATTAAGATAAAGTATTCTATTATAGAAATAATTCAATACCCTCATACTTATATACATACCATTACATACCATTTCAACCATATCATTTCATATATATACACATACCATTCCATATATACTATATTTCAAGGTTATAATTTAATTTTCACATGGCATTGTATGACCAGACCTCCCATATATATTGAATCTCTTTTCATCAACTCGAAATTACAAATGAATGTGAGCGCTCAATCCAACTTCCTCCCCATATTCATTTCCGGCACTCTTTTACGTTTATCGTCAACACGTAGAGCAATTTATTTGCTAAAAGGTTACTTATAGAATAGTAGAAATTTTAACGTATAATTATGACACTTTTTTATTCCAAAAGTAAGGTTAAAATGGTATTGGTTCATAATCAGTAGTTATACAATATATACCTGTATTCGATTTGAAGAGGTTTAAGAAGGCCTATGCCATTAGGCATAGGCTTTCTTAAACCTCTTCAATTTCCCTGTAAAACGGGTAACCCTTCGCCTATTTTGACCTCCAGTTCCCATCTAGTATTATGTGGACACTTCAACACATATTATAATGTATTTTTTTCAGCTTTTAGCTTTATTCCTTACATTACAGGAAATGCAAAAAGACTACTTAATTTTTTTTTGCGTTTCGCGTGGTAGAACTTAATGCAACAACAAAATTTAAAATATTACTTGTTTGTACTTTAGCTTAAGCTTTTCTTGACTATAAAGGTTTTGTTAAGTTATGGAATCAGTTTTAATTATTAATAGATTATTAGTAATTTTCTTCAATTAGTTTCGTTCTAAGTTTGCTCCAATTGGGGTGAATAGGATATCAAATTATGTTTTAGTATTTCGTTAGAATAGATTCAGTTTAAATCAATCGTTAATAAAAAATCTTTCATACTTCACATTCAATGATTGTGAATTTTATCTTTATTGTCGTGATTATGGTTATAAATAGAAATTTGCTAATATTTATTAATAAATAAACGGAAACGCACTTAAAAAAAAAGAAAATAAAGATATTTGATAAAAAAATGTAAGAACACGATCTATGAGATCTTTTGATAAAGGGTTTTTTCCTGGACAAGTTCCCGACTTTTTTACTTATAAAAGGTATTTATACATTTTTTTCTTAATGTACTATAAAGAAATATAAGTCACCAAATTAAAAATGATCCCTCGTGAGTATTGAACACAATTACAATCTTTAAATGATTTAAATTATTTAGGCACTTGATAAGTCAGGAACCCAAAAGCCTTACCAGTTTGAAGAAACGTCTGTATTTTTTTATTAAGTATTTTTATTAACTAAAATAAATTACGTAGTATGCTCCATAAACATAATAAAATCTATAAAAAAATGTAATTAGCAATTAATGACATACTAATCTATATTTATATAATGTTGTGATTTATCTCGTTTAGCTCAGAGCTATTTGACAACCGATACCTACTGTAAACTATTTTTACGCTAAGATTCTACATTTATAATCTAGATTTAAAACAAAAGATGTTTAATATTATTTATTTTTCAAATAATTAAGAATATTCAAAATAATGCAGGATATTTATTTTATTAATTTTACGTGTAGGTTTTGTTAATGTTATGTTTTAGGATTTTTCTTATATACTAACGAACAGCAACCTCCCAATGTAAATAAACATTAGCCAAAAACGTTAACCTTTAATATCCATACGTCCTACAGAAATGGGTGAAAATTCGTGAACATTGTAACTACCGTTTCTCTAGCAACTTTAGGGCATAAATTGCTTTTCACAGCACGTATATATTAATTTTTGAATGACACCTCCTCATAAGCCTCTTTCGTTACCCTCCTGGTACTCATTTACGGTGATTATTTTGGGGAGCATACATTATATATTTGAGTATCATAAGTGTGTAGCAAATTTTGTCTGAATATAGACCATTGCCCTGTCTGCACGTCCATAGTCCAAAAGGACAAGCGATATTGGTGTCTTTTGTGAATAAGATTAGCTGCCTCCCAATGTTGTAAATGTCATCCGAAATATGACTATCTCACAGAAATTGATAACGCTGATTCCTTTACTAAAACTATACAGTGTTCCAGTTCAAATATTAATTATTACGAAGGAAGAAAAAGTAGATTTTTTCTTGTCTTTTTCTTTATTAGAGATTTGATATATTACAAAACAGATTGGTAATAATAAAAAATTTCATGAACTAGTTATAAGTACTGTTTGATATAAAATACTATGAATACCCTAATACAAACATAAATACACATTCATCGTGCTCTAATTAATTCGAATGAATCATTTTTGATTATACTCACCATGCAGATAAACATTTTACATAAAATCCCTTTGATCATGGTATGGATCAACCTTGCATGTTCAAAACATGTAATACTAAAAGAATTGTAAGTGACAGCTGTATTTTTATATGTATGACGTCGTTGAAATATTTATTCAATGTATAAGCTTACGGTAAACATAATTATTTATCATATTTTAAGTTCTTTTATATACATATCTTTATAAAACAACTAAAATGAAAATATTACAAGTTTATTAACTTATTTGTTATTACTTTATCAATTCATAAATTGCTTGATTTTTCACGTAGTAGGCGTTACAAGCATTTCTTTTTTCAGGAAATAACAAAGTGACAGACAAATTCTAGACAATATACAATAACGTGCTATGTATTTCTAATAAGAAAAATGCTAATAAATCATTTATTGAACCTACGACCTACGTGTTTACAGTTACACGTTGTTCCACTGTTGTTCCTATGATACAGTTCTAAGAATAATTTGATTGCACTTATAACTTGGGAAAAATAAATTAGTTATTCTTGATAACAAATTTCATTATTTTATTATCGTTATCATATTTAGAAAAACTGAATGATACACCACACTGTTCGTCAATAATATACTTGTCAGTTGGAATAAAGTGCGAGGAGACGAAATCAAACGTTATTATTTTATTTATAAAGCAGGATTTTTTTTAAAATGTCGTAAATATTTATTTTTCGTTGTGTATAATTTATATTAATAATTTAAAAAAACTCTATTAGACAATTCATAATTTAATTATATTAACTTGCATACAAAGCTCGGACTTGAATTCACATTTTTTGGATACCGTCTAAACATTTTAACCATACTTTCTTACAGAACTATGTATGTTTAAATTAAAAATTATCTTGGATGGAAGATTTCCATCTATCTAAAATATGCAACACGGATATTTTTTTATATATTTCTTATAGTTTATATATTTCTTATAGCTTATTAATAAATTGTATATTATTTTACATAAGATATATGAAAGCGACAATTTTCCAAACAGAAGCATAATCTTTCGATAAATTTAGGATTTTTGTATTCGGACAGCACCGACGATTGCTCTACATCAAACAGACAAAAGATCCACTAAGCGCAAAGTTCAAGACTATTCGTTTTTTATGCCGCCAATCCATCTTTTTCGTGTCGGATGTTCAACAAATACGTCTTCTGAAATTCAACTGATAATTAATTGAATGCTAGAAATCCTCCGAAATTGTTATTACGTAAACGGAATTAGGACAGGATATATTTGCAAATATAATTACTACACAACATATAGCAGTACTGATTGAGCAAATTTTATCGAGAATTTGCATAGAAATATGCTATTTTCTTATTATTTATATATATTTTTTTGATTTTTGGTTTTAAGATAATAATATCTTAATGTATATATGGTAAAGTCACATTAAATATGAATATTTACACATATTTCAAAATTAAATGAATTGATTAAGTAAATATTTTCTATAGCTATTAAGTCAACAAAGATATAGAATACCTATACCTATATACCTATATATACCTCATGATATACCTCATGTTTGTTCGAGGCCTAGATTTTAAAGACTAGAGCACTAGATGTAGAGAATATAAAAGACAATTAAATGATATGACAACGTTTTTAATCTATCTATTGAATATGATGACGCTTAAAAACAATGTATGGAACATCTTATAAAACTTCCAGGATCAGAGACCAGGTGACAAATGCTAAAATTTTAATATAAAGATCACGGAAACACAGTCACGGGCGCTGCGTAGTTTTAAAATAAACCATAAATTTAAAAGGTACCCATACACATTCAGCTGCCCGTTTTCAAACTTGATTAAATTTTGGCTAAGAGTAACATGTTCAAAAGAATATATTATGTACTTTAATTTTATAATTTTATATAGTCATTATTTAAAATCAATAGTTATATATTCGAAAGCTATGGAATTTCATGGTATTTAAAATAAGAAAAAGTAAGTATGGCTTATACTTGATGTATGGCATTATATTGGAAGGTAAACTTGAATCTACGTATTTCTTTTAATTTATTTCATAAAAATAAATAATAAAAAACTGGAGGTAAGTAAATAATCATTACAAAGTTTTAGTTCGTTTCATGCAATGCAAGTTAGTGCATTAACCACAAAGTTCTATTTTTCGTCGATATACCGTCGTCGTCAACTAGTATACCAATAAGCACAGCAATCCATTAAACCTTTAACCTCGTCAAATGACGGAAACTGTATATGACGTACATCGGAAACTAAATATATATTTATATATATATATATATATATATATATATATATATATATATATATATATATATATATATATATATATATATATATATATATATATATATATATATATATATATATATATATATATATATATATATATATATATATATATATATATATATAGAGAGAGAGAGAGAGAGAGAGAGAGAGAGAGAAAGAGAGAGAAAGGTTTCAACACATTACAATTATTTTCAGTTAGGCTACTCTATATGCAAACTCTCGATAGTTGAGTAGAAAATGGACAAGTATCTTAACACTAGGTTCCAACTACCCTGGTACGCATGAAAATCATGAAGCTGCAAAAAACGTAGATATAAAACATCAAAGATCACTATAGTGTAAGCGATTATAAAATCTATACGTTAAGAGTACTTTTAACAAGTTTAGAAGTACTTGTATCACGCAGTACTGCCCCAAAGGCCAAAGTTTTGATAACGGGACGTTTTTTTTTACAGAAGGGTCTTAAAAAACGCCAACGTCATTAACTCACGCCTGTCCTTCGGGTCGCCAGACTCGAGTGTACTTGATCCACAGAGAGCTCCTCCATGTCAATAATAACGTTCTCAAATAATGTAGACGAAGTATCTGTTTGCTTCTGCCACTCTAAAATGTATACAGAATAACCACAAAAGGTACAATTGTAAGAAATGACTGTCGTACGAGATTTTATGTAGCTTTTTATTAAATCTTTTTATGTCTAAAAGTAATCATTTAAAGATTATTAAATATATGTTGGCTTTATCTGATTTCAAACATATATATCAAAATGCAAGGTGTATGTACTAACATTTATAGATTAAATAAAGCCTATTCTTTTCCGACAAAACGACTATTCACCACAAAAAAGTTTCTACTAGTAAAAACTATTTAGCTTTATGCTTTTTACTTATACATTTAATTAATGAATTAAACAGTATATGATAGTATGTCTAATGTAATTACATAATATGTTTCATTTATATGTTACTGTTTATATTGCTTTAAAAATTATATATTTTATAGGATGTGCATTTAAATATATATCTGTGTAATTAATATAAAAATACTTATGTATTTATTTACGTTTATTGTATATGGGTATATTTTTATGATTTATAAATTGAAATTTTTTAGTAAGTAGTTTTTCATTTATATTAAAATCATATGCATAATGATTGTCTTTTCGCTATTTACAACTTTTAACAACTTTCACAGGTAAGTTGTAAACTATATTTTATAGAACAATATTCCATAATAAAAGTATTTCCTTAAAATATTTACTTTTTGAGATAAATCTATGGTTTATGTTTTAAGTAGACCTCGTTGTTCGCGATGACGTGTTAACTAATCGCACTGACGGGTTGCTGTTATCACTTGTAAGACGAGGTTCATGTACGTGTAAACAAATTGTTAACGTATTTAAATATATACACAAAACTTTATATATAATAATGTTTTGCGATTCAAAAAAAATATTAAGGTCGCCACTGTGGGGGATCAGGTCATGTCGACATAACACATATTTGACAAGCACTTTTTGTTCTAGTATACTGTAAATGCATAGAAAATGGATGAATTTCACAAATGTTGAATATACATTGTTCCTGAAATAGAATAGTGTATTGACAGCATAATAATATGCAATATGTATGCGAGTATTGTTTTACTCAGTATCTAATATCCATATGTGTAAAATACTTAGCTTGTACTAATGTAAAGGGCCACAACTTGCTATGTTATCAAAATGTGTTTTGGTTCCACTCAACATGCAATGGGGCCTAAAAAACGGAGTGTCTTAACACTAGGTTTGTATGGTTCCTGCAGCTCCCTCTGCCTATCCTGCCATGTGCGGTATAAAGAGTGATGACATAAAAAATATGTTTTCGAATACTAACTAACTTTTGTTCAAGAATATCGTGCTATATGCGTAAAGCTAAAAAATATTTTGTTGTTTTCAATATACTTTAAAACATTATTTTTCCTATAAAGACATGTGTTTTCACATATTAAGAGATGACTTTCGTTTTTATCAAAAGACAAAGTTTTCAACGGGCCGCTGAAACTACAGCGGAACATCAAGCGTTTGTTCAGTACAAACTCGGCTGCTCCGGCGGACGGACGTATGCACCTCATTATAAAGGTTACTACTAGACGAAAACCTAAAGCTAATAAAAAATAGTGAATTAACTAAAACTTTACTCTAACACTAAAATGTAAGCTTTATGTGAGAAAGTGTTTTCAAAAGTTTCAGTGAAGTTTTTGCATATTTTTGGAACTTGTAGGAGGAAAAGTGAAGTAAATTGGATGTAAGTAATCTGATGGGTTATGTTGTTGATATAAACATAATGTGGACCCCTGAACCAATTTATTTTATTACATCAGGCTCGTAATGATATACATATATACATATTTACATACATGTATGTCTTTTATACACTTGGAGCATGTTTACAAAAATTACGTACATACAATTTTCATTCATTTATTACTAGTTAGTAATAAATGAATGTTATTTAACATTTTCTTTGACTTTGTAAGGAAAAGCAGTAATTATTAAAGTATAGCTGTCGGCCGTGAAGAATTGTTTGTTTAGGTTTATTTATTTAATACAAAGTTCAACACGTTTGAACGTGAAAGTTTACTTTTACTTTCCATGTCGACGTATTTTGTGTAATTATAAGTTTAAATTATACTTTTTGTGTTAAAAAACATAAATAAATTATATATAACATATATTTAAGACATATACGTGTTAATATTTCTTTTGTTATATATTATTAAGGAGTAACTTACATTCAATTATATATGAAATGCTATATTTTGCTTAAAATATATTTTATCTTCTTCTTTACACCTAAAATTAAGTTTTTACTAGTATCAGCATATACTTGTTGGTCATATAGAGACATTAATGTTATAATAATTACATAATAAATTTATTTTTAAATGTCTACAACAAATGCTTTTGTATGGAATCAATAATAAGAATTGCCTACATAGTATGCCCTCGAAAACACCTGTAAAATAGTCTGCACTCCCTGAAATTTATTATACGAATAAAAGGACCAAGTGTAATTTTCATATATATATATATATATATATATATATATATATATATATATATATATATATATATATATATATATATATATATATATATATATATATATATATATATATATATATATATATATATATATATATATATATATATATATATATATATATATATATATATATATATATATATATATATATATAAAAGAGATGAAATCTAAATTAATTAAATTTCATTGCCATTGAATCTTTCATAGGTTAACTATATGTGACTCCATGCAAGACTTGACTTAGACCTATATTATATAAGCTTAATGTATAAATATATCTCTAACGCCCTTTAGAATAAGCCTTGGGCATACTAAGGGTGAGTATTATTTTTAAACGTTCTATTAAGAATTTTCTGTAGTACAGTAGATTGTTATCATCATTATAAGATATTTTCTATAATACTTCACTTGGTTAATATTGCTTAAAAAATAATAACAATTTTGTACAAGTGTTTATATTAATCATTATCTTCTGCACATCTGCCGCTCTCATATTTGGGTAAATATGAGAGCGGCAGATATCTTTCTAACTTAACTTAACGTAGACATCTTTCTTTTAATTAATAATTTAAAAATGATATACTTTAATAATTTTCGTCATAATATTTGTGTGAACAACATCTGTTCAACCCCTTGAACATTATCACTTAATTTAATTAAGATTTTGTATTTTTTTTACTATTTTTAACCTTTCATAGGGGAAGATACATAACTATTTAACTAGTATAAACGACTATTTAATGTATAAGTCATTTGTATAAAATTATTTTAAAATTGTATATGGTTACTATAATATATTAGATTTTTATATATTATATTAAAATATACTACATTTGGTTTTGCCTATGGCTTTGCTCCCGGGTTAAGTGGACTGAGAATTGACAGAGAAAATATGTGTGCCGTATGTAAGCCTAAGGATATGTTGTACTGAAACTATTAATGTGACGAAATATAGCTTTTTCTGTTAAATGGGATATAAAATTCAAAAATTCTTTCTATTCGAACCAGTAGTAGCTAGAACGTTAACTATTAAAAATATAGGATAATAAGTAGCTACCTCGTTATTATAATTATATTAAAGCAATACAAATTAAATTCAATCAAATCAATTATGCTAATGGCTGTTTTCAAACAAACCATCGCGATTCATATAAAACATTTACAAAATCAATTTGAACACACAATGAAAAATTGACGTATATTTCTTTTTTTGTATAGCTTCACGCTTTATCCTGCATATTGCAGGGTAGGCAGAAGGAACTGCAGGAACCATATGAACCTCGTGTTGAGACACTCCGTTGCTTAGTTCTTGGTTTCTTCGTCTCTAGTTTCCAGAGCGAAGAAAATGGAATTAGAAAAATCTTCCCCGAGTGGGAATCGAACCCTCAAACCGTCGTGTTTATAGGCAGACGCTTACGCCTAGCCACGACGGTCCTCAATACGACGTATATTTAATTTATATACAATTAAGTAAGCTATATAACATATATCTATGTATATATAACATATATACATAGATATATGTGCGTACAGATCGCAATTAAGTGTAACGTGATACAGGGCATTTGGTATATAGTTACAACGTAATGAGCAATTGGCATATTTAATTACTTGTTGCGTTGTTTATTTTGTCTCCTCTGGAGTACCAACTAATTACCTTGTTTTTACATACAAATACGTATATTCATGTATTTAAGAGTTAACTGGAGACATTTAGTGATTTATTAGCTCTACACTGTGCAATATGCACATAATAGGGTAGGCGAAGTGAATCGTTGAAAGGTTGAAGGATTCTAGTATTAAGACACTTCGTTTCCTTATTTTCGCCATTCGAGGCCTTGCGTGTCGAATGCGGAAACTCAACCTATTTGAACAAAAAATGTGAAAATATTTTTTTATTCCCAGGTAGAAATCGAACCCACATACCGTTGCGATAACGAGACGTTGATATACAAAATAAAACCTACTTCTATACTAACATTATAAAACTTATGAAATTCCTTGTTTGAACGTGATTATTTTATTACTTACTAGTTTCAATTGAAAAATAATTTGTTGTGTTCGCTTAGACAAGGCCCAAACTCATAAGCATCACGTTAACGTTAATTTTTGTGTTACCAAAATATGGCGGCCAGAATTATCTCGGGTACCTACTTAAAAAATACCTTTGGATTTTGGGGATAATTTACATGATGCATATTATATGCGGTTGAAGTAGGAGCGAGAGGTATAACAGCGAAATCTCTTTATAGTTTACTAAAAGATCTCGGCCTGTGTAGAACTATCACAAATTTATTTCTAGGACGCACTTCGAAGGCGGCTTTGGTAGAATCATTTAAAATTTGGTTAGATATTTTTTCAATTCACAGTGTCCAACTAAACAAAGTCAGGTTTATATCATTAAGAGTTTTTAGTACAATGAGTATAAGTAGGTACCCGAGATAATTCTGGCCGCCATATTTTGGTAACACAAAAATAAACGTTAACGTGATGCTTATGAGTTTGGGCCTAGTCTAAACGAACACAAAAAAATATTTTATTTTATTAGCTCTACACTGTGCAATATGCACACAATAGGGTAGGCGGAGTGAATCGTTGAAAGGTTGAAGGTTTCTAGTATTAAGACACTTCGTTTCTTATTTTCGCAATTCGAGGCATTGCGTGTCGAATGGGGAAACTCAACCTATTTGAATAAAAAATGTGAAAATAATTCTTTATTCCCACGTTAATAATTCTTTATTCTTTATTCGAAGAAGGAGGAGCTCGGACAGTGAAGGTGAGCGTTAATACATTTTAAAGGGGCCCTTTAAACCTACACTTGGGTTGCAAGCCCCAAGCGCTGCTCGGAGCTCCTCTTCCTACAACACGATGGGCCCGGCACACGCACGGTGAATCCATGGAACGCTAAGTTGTTTCTTCTCATTACGGCATAACAGTTAAATGCACCCCAGATTAAATAAAATCCAATACCGTCACGTTTAGCTGGACACGTGACAATTTTACTACAATTATTAAATATCATCTTTTAGTATTTATTATTCAAGAGTGATATAATATTACTCTATAGTATATATATGTACATATATACTAAGTTCCAACAACTTATATGTTAGTTATATTTTTTAGGATAATCATCAATTTGCATTCTTGAAATTGATTTATATATATTCACAAAACAATTAGATTTAATTAATAAAAATATTTTCCTCATGCACTTACGTTTTAAAATAGTTCCCGTCAAAGGCCTCTAGCCTTCATAGATTTTTCGTCTTGGTACTTACTAACTCGATACGACTACTTTCCTTAGAAAAAAGGCCAATGCATATTGAAAAAGTTACCGAACCTTAATTACTTCTGCGGAAGTAACTCTAAAGAAAATAGGTTTAAAACCTTTTTCCAGGTGGAATACGAAGCTTTGAAGTTTGAAACTGTTTTACATATTTAGCAGCTCATTTATTACCATATTTTTAGGGTAATATAAATTTTTACTGTATACTTCTTTTTCGTAATATGACGTGTTGAGAAAAAATTGTATTCGTAAAATAGAGAGACTATACAGTAATAATATGTAGAAATTAAACTGAATTAAAATTCAAAATATCACAATTCTTAATTAGAAAAACAAGTATTGAATAATTGAATTATTCAATATTTGATCTTCGGGATAAGGAAGCTTGAGAAAATACATCTCACTTCGTTGTATCTACTATGAAAATTGCCGTCATCCCATTATCTCCCAGGAAGCGGCAAAGAATAAACACTTGATTAGACGACTCTACAAGTAACTCTGTAATGCTTTTACAACTGCATGCAGCATTTTTCTGGATATAATAACTATAATGAATGTATATCATTTTTTTTACTTTTCTTTTAAAATAAAATCGAAGATAAAGTAAGCACATTATTTTTTTCACTCAAGTTATAAGACAAAACGCGGCGTTCAGTTCTGCTGATTTACATGAAACGTTTCAAGAACATTTTAAAGAGATAAGATTGAAGGGATAAATATGCGAGGAACAGTGGATAAGTCTCTACAAAAACACATTAAATACATGTATACATACATATAAAGAAAATAATAATATTAACATTTCGTGTACCTATTGTAGCATTTCTATGGAAAGTGAAGAATACTATAGTATCATTTAAGTTGTAATATATAACCTCAGTTTTTTACATTACATAAGTCAGTAAACAAAATTTTTCACGACCTCGCGTAGAGACGAATGTAGCACTATAGATTCTATTCTACTGTACTACTATGGTCTACGTTATTTATCATTCATCATCAACATAATATTATCTTTTTCTCTTTGGGATATTTTATGTTAAACGTACAGTAATTATGTAAAGCTATTCATCGACTTACTACGATTAAATTCTCCACAACAAAAGTATTTATATCATCATTTGAATCAGAAAATGATTTAAACAAATTAATCAGTTTCTCTCTTTACTTTACTTTTTTATATATATTATTCAATTTATAATAATATAAAACTAAACAAATTGAAAGACCTATACATTAATAATAGAATCCAATTTAATTTCAATTGCAATTGAGAGTAGCCTCACAATGTTTGTGATGGGATTAGGTCCATACGTAAGTATATAAGTAACTCAGGCGCGTCATAAAGACACCCATTAAATCGGCTATAACATGTTAAGGCTCGGTGATCATAGATAAAGAAATAGCAGAAATGGTAACGCTTATTGACATTTTTTATAGTTTGCTTACTCGAATACAATGTGAGTTTATGTATTATGTAATAAGGCATATTAATGAAGGATTTCACAAGTAAAATTAATTTAAACTCTGCAAAGCCAATTATTTTTTTAATATTATCAATTCTTACTACATGAGAGAAGGACGCAATCTCAACAAGTGGCCAAAGTGCCCCTAGGCTTTGACCTAAAGGACATACAAGAGTTTCTAAAAGCGTTCACCTTAGAATTTTGTACTTAATTTTTTTTTTAAAATACAACATTCGTATTTTTAGGCCATAATAAATAATTTTTATTCTCTATTCGGTAATTACTAAACACTCACAAGTATAATATTATATACTATATTATGTTGGTAATATTTTTTAAATATAAATTATTATACACAAGAAATATATGTTTACGACATGAAAGGACATAATAAACAAAACATATGTATATCATATATTACAATGGCTGTATAGAAATGTTATTACAGAGTGTAAAATTGACAAGGGCTCTAGAGCCTGTTTTAGACATGTAAAGCTGTTGTATCAGAGTTGCTGTCATTTCAATTAGCTGAGTCGTTATGTGTATATTTGTATATATATGTGCGTCAAATACATGAAGTTTAACATAATAATTTGATATGTTAGGCTTAAATTTATTTACAATAATAATATTAATTTTACTTAAATAGTTAATTTATATAGCGATTGAAATTAATTTTGTATTTTATTTTCTACCGTAAGGAAAATGGTCAGTTAACGTCTTATTATGAATACAAAGACGTTTTCTTGATAAATAAAAAGAATCTTTACTATCTTTCAAATGGTACGATTAAATCAAAAAGAAAGTGACCGTAACATTGTCACTATATTGTAACATTATCGATATATTTAGAGAATTTATCCATTATATATTAATAACACATATTTCTTCCAAGTAAGATTTGAATGTGCAACCATCGCAAACTAAAGTAGATGTGAAAACTAAATTTGTTTATTGTCTCACTTGGTTTCCTTAACTGTTTATAATATAAATGTTTTTAGAATAGTACCAGCATTAACAGCGGTAGTTCTATAGATGTAGCTACAAAGTGCGAGGTCGACGCTTTATCGTTTAGTGAGATTGTCCACTTATAGGTGTCTACCATCGACAATGACCTCACGTTATGTATTAGCAGAGACAATAAAGCTGGCCTTGCATTGTGCTATGTATATTACTTGCGTAGTTATTCTTTTATGAATATATTTTAGAGAAAAATAAGCAATGGATGTTACATTCCTTAAAGCTTTTCGTTCATGTAAATTCTATATTTTTATAGCTATTTTTCCTTTATTTTTTACATTATCCTTATTTTCATGGGGCAGAAGATTCATGTACATTTTAAGGGTAAATTACGAATTTGTCATTTTATTATCTATATGCTACGACAGTTGGTAATTTTTTTGATATTATAGGGTGTTTTAAATGAGTTCGAAGAGAAAAAAAAATATTTAGTGTTACATAGATTAATAGTTAGAGTACCGGAAACATCGCATTGTAGGAGGAGCATCAGAAAATCTTGTACTTGCGAAGATACCCACTTAAATATACCCACTTTCACTACCATTTGTTTTCTTTAGTATTCTCTAATATATTGTTAAAAACAGTTAAAAATTGATTAATTATTAGAAACAACGTCGCTTAAAGTTACAATCACCATTAACGCTTATTGATTTTAAGTGACATATTTGGGTCGAAAATTAATAATTCATATTTAATATACAAACGACCAACTTATTATATCCCTTTTAAGCTAAAGCAGATACAGGTGGAGATTGGTTTAAGTAAACTGAAGTAAATAAATTAATAATGTACTCTTAGACGCGTATACAGTCAATTGACTCTCGAGCTTAATATTAAAGTGAAACATCTACATATTCAATTTGTATTTTTGGTTAGTAATGATGGAAGTCCTTAACAGCGACAAGGTCTGGGTGGAGAAAACAGCCTCTACTCGTAAGGTTCTACATGATTCTGCAAGCATTATGAGGCAGCTTGATAGAAGTCATAGAGGATAAGGGATTCTGCAGCTTGATAGAAGTCATAGAGGATAAGGGAAAAAGGTGACATCTCCATCCTCCTGTCACGTCATCCAAATTTAAACACTCTACATTAATTAATAATTTGAGTTTACGATTTATATTTATAAGGTAATTACATTATTTTGGGCCCAAAAATACTAGTAATCTTTCGATTATCGAAAATTCTTTAAAGTATTTATAAATATACAAACTTCTGTATTTAAAAGAATTTCAACTATCAAGTTTGCCTGTTTTATTGGGAACTGACATACTTTAAGCATATGCTACTTTGGCTGGAAATGGAAATTTGCCAATTCCACTAGACCTCAACGACCCTGACATTTCAATACTATTAAAAATGTAACGACTAACAGAAACTTTGCAGATAATGATTTATCTGGCCTTCACACATGAAACTACGAGAGTATATGTTGAAAGTGTTTATATATTTGTAACCAAATTTCTTATAAACTTAAGGTTATTTTTTGAAATGACGTAAAAATATATAGGTTATATATGTAAATTAATAATTTATGTTTATTTTCTACATTACCTTTTCAGCTGACGAGCTTTTAAGGATAATTGATTTTTAAATTTGTTTTTATTTTTATGACAGTTATTCCTTTCATCAGAATGTTATTATGGCATAATATAAAGTTATCTTATGAAGATCTTTTTTGACTATTTTAATTAAATTGTAGCTAACAATAATATTCTACAGCTTCATCGGGCTTTGTGAGAGGCCGAGCTAAAAGAGCTCTGACTTTTCTGAAGCTCTGGCTTGGTCATCTATTTACTGTTCCCAACGAATATTCGGATTTCCAAGATTTTGATCTCGGCTTCGTAGTTAAGGGCTTTGTTTTGCTCGAGCCGAATTCAACTGAGGTAGGGTGGTTTTGCTCTTCGTATTTTTGCTCTTTCCGCCTTATACGAGGTATTGCGTGTTGAGTGGCAGAACTCAACGCCGCGCTTTGCCTATTTTACCAGAGCGAAGAAAATGGAAATAGAAAAATCCTTCTTCTCCGAGTAGGAATCGAACCCACAAACCTTTGCGTTTACAGGCAGAGGCTACGCCTTTGAGTTTCGACGGTCCTACCTAGTTTTACCTAGTTGAGTACCAGTTCAAAATTTTATACTTAAAAAATAATTATTCATTTTAAAAATACAAAACATTGCTTAAATTATATTCTGTATAGGTGTTAAGTTTGGGCAAATTTGAAGATCATAGTGGAAACATAGTAATCCAACTAAACTATATGAAATAAAAAAGTACCGACATCTATATCTGGAATATTTCACGAAGAACCATAAATAATGACGTCAACGACATCGTGATAAACATTTCTTTGATATTTTGATATATAAAATTCAAGAAAGTGTAAAAATAGTTCAGTTTAAAATATGCGAAATATTAAAATGCTGGCCTAGCAAAATGTATTTGCTTAGTTTGTTACAGAAAAAATATCTAAATATTGTTACAAATATTAGTAAAATAAAAAAATAATTAAATATATAGTGGTTTTGTAAATGAACAAGTTTGACCTGAAATTGGAAACATTAAAAGATGCGAAAATTATTAACAGATTGAATAAATTATATAAATAAATTATGTTTAAAGTATTGTTTATACAAGTGATGTAATAACCAATGACACTAGTTTATCTCGTGTTGACCTTAGATATGTAATTACTATATTGCTTGGTTTTATGATAAATTATTTAAAAAATCTGTCATTATTTGAAAATATATAAAATAAGGCTTAGAAAACGGAAATTAAAATAATTTCGCGGGGGAATCGAATTCATAATCATCATATTCTCAGCCACGTACTATGTTACTGAATTGGTGTATATTTTTACAGGTTTATAAAAGCCCTATTGATATGGAAAATATAATAGTATCAATACTAGAAAATGTAAGATATGTAAATCCATCCTCTCCGAATGAAAATCGACTTAGAAAGCGTTCACGTTTGTATACTGTACTGATATTATTTGATAAATTTGGAAAATCTTTTCTTTCTGTACTTTCAAGTGAGTAAATATTTTTTATATCTTTCAATATTTTTTTATTATGATGTCCTAGACATCAACAGTTGAATTTTATGATTACACTTTGCATAATTTGTCATTCAGAGGGTGTCTGGCTAAATATCTGTCCGATGTTTAGTACTGGGCATACGGGTGCGCGACCCCGGATCCTCGAGCCACCACTGGCATACTCCTCTCCAATCCATGAAAGTGGTGTCCTTACCTTCGATTTCCTAACCTTTTTCTTCTCTTATTCCTTATTCCTTGTTGGCTTTTCCCTTAAAAACGGGTTTTGGAGGTCAGATGGCAATCGCTCCATTAAAAAGCCGCCATTTAGCCGCTTAAAATGATTAGAAAAGGTAAAGTGTTGCTGGGTACGGTTAGGGCGTCGCCGTTTAACGACGCGCAGGCACATCGCCCTACACCTGTGTTAAATGGGCAAGGGCTACCGTGTGAAGTACGAACACGGCTAAAGAAGATAGTACCTAGAAGGAAACTCCGCTTTGCAACTTGGAACATTGGCTCTTTAACCGGACGATGCAGAGAACTCGCAGACGTACTCATGAGACGTCGGGTCCAGTGTGCTTTCCTACAGGAAACGCGCTGGAAGGGCAATAAGTCCCGTAACATCGGACAGGGTTACCAGCTCATATACAGTGGGTCACCTAGCGGTAAAACTGGTGTAGCAGTAGTTCTATCTGAGGAGCTACGGAATGGTCTCCTTGAAGTTGACAGACAAAACGACCGCTTGATGCGGGTGAAGGTACTGATTGAGGGGGTTATCACCAACTTAATTAGTGCTTACGCTCCCCAGGCTGGTTGTAGTCGGGCCGAAAAGGAATCATTTTGGGAGCACTGTGAAGAGGTTCTACTTGCTATACCATCTACTGAGGTAATCATAGTTGGGGGGGACCTTAACGGCCACGTGGGTAGGGCTGCGGATACGTATGAGCGTGTCCACGGTGGTCTTGGTCACGGTAGTCGCAATGCAGAGGGAGAAAATATTCTAAGAACCTGTATTGCGTCCGATCTAGCCATCGTGAATACGTTCTTCCAGAAATGTCCACAACACCTTATTACGTATGCAAGTGGGCCCCACTCAACTCAAATAGATTATCTGTTGACCAGGCGTTATCATGTGGGCAAGGTAACTAACTGTAAAGTCATTCCCGGTGAAAGCCTCACGTCCCAACATCGTCTTCTTGTCATGGACTATATCGTTACTCCGACAAAGAAAATACCAGAGACGCGTAAGCCTAAGATCAAGTGGTGGTTGCTGAAGGGACCGATGCAAACCGACTTTCTGGCAGAGGTTAACAAACAAAACTTATCAACTAATACCGAAACTGCTCAGGAAGCTTGGGATCGAGCTCAGTCAGCAATTATTACGGCTGGTAAACGTGCTCTTGGCGTTTCTAGGGGAGGGCGTGTCATCGACAGGGAGACGTGGTGGTGGAATGATAAGGTACAGGTAGTGATTTGGGAAAAGAAGACTGCATTTAAGGAGTGGCAGCATTCCAACTCTTCTGAAGACAGACTGGAGTACATAGCAGCAAAACGTGCCAGCAAAAGAGCTGTAGCCAGGGCCCGCAGTAAAAGTTTGTCGCCATTATACGACAAACTTGAGACTGTGGAGGGGCAGAAGCTCATATACAAACTGGCACGTACTCGGGATAAAGCGACGCAAGATATCACAAAATGTCTTTGCGTCAGAGATTCCCAGGGCAAGCTGCTCTGTACTCATGCCTCTGTGAAGGAGAGGTGGAGAAGTTATTTCTTAGAGTTGCTGAATACTCAGCACCCGTTTAGTCTTCCGTCTGAATCACCTCCTAACCTTGGACTTATTGCTCCAATTACCCTTGATGAGACTCGAGATTGTCTTCGACGCATGAAGAACGGAAAAGCGGTGGGGCCTGACAATATTCCGATCGAAGCGTGGAAATCGTTGGGATCTCTTGGTGTGCTCATACTTACTGACCTTTTTAACCGTGTCTTGAGCACTGGGACGATGCCAAGCCAGTGGCGGCACAGTTTTATTACCCCTATTTACAAAGGAAGGGGCAGTGTTCAAGATTGCGGTAGTTATAGGGGCATTAAGATTATGAGTCACACCATGAAACTCTTCGAGCGCGTGATCGGCCTCAGGCTCCGCCAAGAATGTACTGTCTCTGGGTGTCAATATGGATTTCAGCCAGGATCAGGTACTATGGACGCAATTTTTGCCCTCCGAATCTTGATGGAGGCATACAGGGAAAGAAGGAGAGCTCTGCATATAGCATTCCTAGACTTGCAGAAGGCCTTCGACTGTGTACCACGTCAGTGTATCTGGTGGGCCCTGCGATCCAAAGGCATCCCCGAATCCTATATTGATATTATCAGAGACATGTACCACGACTCCGTTTCTGTGGTTAGGACCGCTGTTGGCGACACAAAACCCTTCCCGATTACAGTAGGGGTTCACCAAGGCTCAGCTCTGAGTCCGTTTCTGTTTAATGTAGTGCTAGATACTGTCACGGCACATATCCAGGACCAGTCTCCATGGCTGATGATGTATGCCGATGACATAGCACTCATTGACGAGAACCGACTGACGCTCGAGCACAAAGTGAACGTCTGGAAGGGTGCGTTTGAGAACAGTGTTCTTATACTAAATGTGTTGAAGACCGAGTACATGGTATGCGGGAACCCGGACTCGAGCACTATCCAGATAGGTTCTGAATCAGTCGTCAAGACGGAAAAGTTCCGATACCTTGGATCAATTATGCACGAGTCCGGAGGCATCGACCACAATGTCCACGCCCGGATTAGCGCTGCTTGGGCCAAATGGCGGATGGTTACTGGTATGGTCTGCGATCGCAGAATACCACCCAAACTCAAGGGACTGATATACAAGAGCATGATTCGACCGGTTCTTTTATACGGCAGCGAATGCTGGCCAGCACTATCTCGGCACACTCAGGAGCTTCACGTCACGGAAATGAAGATGCTGAGGTGGATGTGTGGTGTAACGCGGGCTGACCGCATACGCAATACATTCATTCGAGGTAGTCTGGGAGTTCGTGACGTAGCGGATAAGCTCCAAGAGCGTCGTCTGAGATGGTATGGCCACGTTTTGCGCCGGCCTAGGAACTATGTCGGAAGACAATGCCTTGTCATGTCAGTTCCTGGAGTGAGATTGCCCGGACGCCCCAGGAAGCGATGGCTGGACGTCGTGATGCAGGATATGAGAGCCAATGGACTAACCACTGAGGATGCTAAAGACCGTGCAAAGTGGAGTAGTTTGAGTCGGAAAGCAGACCCTGGCAGTAAGCCGGGATAATGCTAAGTGGAAGACTTTGCATAATTTGCATAGATTTCAAACTAAGCAATTAAGAAATTATTGCTTAATAAAATAAAACTCTAAACGTATGGAAATAATATAAGAATATGACAAAAGAAAATATTGGTTTCTATTATTATACTGTAGTATGTATTTTAAACATAGCAAGGTTGGTAGACCGAGCGGTATGCTCAAGGAATCTAGTGTTGAGTAATTTCATTCTTCTCTTCACCTCGGTATCTCATTAGGGCTGTGGCTGTGATGCAGTGAGGAGGATGCAGTGACTTGTGAATTCGATCCCAATAATATATAAATTATTTTAATTTTCCTGCTTTGGTTGTGCAATTTCTGGCACATAAGTCATAGTGTTAAGACTTAGACTGTAAAGAACGGTTGGAAGTTCGATTCCCGCTTGTTGAGAATGAATTATTGTAATTATTATAGCTCTAGTAACAATAAAAATTGAGTATGTTAAAGATAAAATTAAAAATTGGATACTTTTTCTAAAGGAAACGATTGCTCCATTTTCTACCTACATATTATTACTTATACGATACTGGTTGACCTAAAATTACAAAACTTCAAAAGCTAGAACTTACAGTACGATACATAAATAAAAAACTATGATAAAATGAAATCAATTTTTGATACAAAATTAGTGCTTACACAAACTTAAGTTGTGACTTATAAATAGTGTTACTCTTTGATATATAATTAATAAATTCGTACGGGACCTTACTTTTGTTAGAAAGTTTAGTTTCAATTCGATATTTATTGAAGTGCTATGGGATGTACAATTGTTTTGGTAGTAGGTGAATAAATCAGGTTTTCCGACACGTGAGCAAGCCATATATCCATGTAAGAAGCTAGGATTCTCGAAATTTAATCCATACACTTGTTTTAATTACAAGTCGCACAGGGAACTGTAAATGTTTCAATTCAAATGGCATATTCGTCGGGATCGTTGGGATCGTTAAGCTACTAATATAGCACGCATGTATGATGCCGCTGATGGTTTTTGTCGCTTTTTGCAATGTTCGGGGCATTTTTGCACCAATTCGTCGATGTAATCCTCCAGAAGTTTGCTGGCAGCGTGATTTTTCAAAATGTCACACTTCATTTTGAAGTGCAATTTTTATTCTCCCATTTTCAATATCTATAAATTATGACAAATTTCAGAAGAGAAGAGAACCTGATGGAGAGTGGCAATAATGAACATATCATATTCGTTCTTCGTTTTTTTTATTTATTTTTATGACAATTGTTTGACCGACTAGAATTTGCTACCTAGTGGCGATTGCCATCATCATAATAATTGGACTTTGTACTTTTTGAGTTTATTGATGACATACAGACAAATTTTTATATTTATATTTAGAAAATAGTTAATAGAATATTTTATATTAAATAATATTACAATTCCGTTATCTCATATTGACTTAAATTATACAAAACACGATAATGACCTCTTTATCAGTGACTTGTTCTGTAGTTTTCTTCATTACAATACTTAAAACGTGATTTGTTTTACAATATATTACTCTTAGACAGTCAACATTGCACAGATTGTAAAATTATGAATGTCTTAAAGTATATGGTACAATTATAGTAAAGAACAAAGACAATGGAGACATATAAACTGTAGATAAACAAAACCTCCAACACCGCTTCTCTTCTCCGCTCTTCTTGCTCACTAATAATTGAAAAATAACTTGGCAAATTGTAATGTTGTATATGTTTTATACCTATTATAGTACTATAATTTTTTTTAGCTTCACGCTTTATCCCGCACATGGCAGGGTAGGTAGAGGGAACTGCAGGGACCGTGGGAACCTAGTGTTAAGACACTCCGTTGCTTAGTCCCTGCCTTCTCCGTGCCCGCTTTAGCCCTTTTTCGAGGCATAGCGTGTTGAGTGGCGGAACTCAACGCCGCGTTTTGCCTAGTTTGCCAGAGCGAAGAAAATGGAAATAGAAAAATCCATCTTCTCCGACTGGGGATCGAACCCAGAAACCGTCGCGTTACAGGCAAACGTTGCGCCTCTGCGCCGCAACGGTCCTCTACTATAAAATTAAAGCTCATATTTCTCTATCTTTTGTGCGGATGACAACTTTTGAAAAATCATAAAAATAAACATTTTTATGATTTTTCAATTACAATAGAATTCGCTTTGGGTAGCGGATATTTTTAGAAATCGTCCTACGGAGATGCTGACAACGGAATAATTTGTATAAAACAAATAAGAATTTCTACGTAGCGTGATTAATGAGGACTGATAGCTTAGTGGTCAGAGCCTTAAGCAGGGTCCACATTATGCCGAGGTTGGCCGGGCGTGCTGACCTGGGCGGCCTAAGCTGCGTTGATGTAGACGCCCCGGGCGGCTTTGCCAGGTTAGAAAATGCCGGCCCGGGCCGTGCCGATTCCAACCCGCACAAAATAGGTACAGATCAAAGGAAGCCGAGCCGAGCCGAATAAAAATATAAAGTGGGGACGTGCCGAGCGGCCGCGAGCGGCTTTAGTTACAATTAAACCTCCGACCGGACTAGACGAATTATTTTATTTTCGACTCAATTTGTTTAAGTAGGGTTTTTTACTGTTCATTTTAAGTGATGGAGTGGAATGACGAACAAGTTTTAGGTAAATAGGTAGAAATAACCCGGTCGGCTTCGTTTTCGGTGTGGACGTCGTGCCGGCCCGAACGTACCCGCCCGGTCTACCGCGGCATAGTGTGGACCCTGCTTAGAGGTTGTCAAGAGGCGCAGGTTGAAATCCTTCTGCGTTCAATTTTTTATATATTTTCTTTAAGTGTTTTTTTTATACTTCGTACGGACTAACAGTTTAAAAAATCATAAAAATACTGTAGTGCTGTGTTCTGTGTTTTTCATTATAATATTAAAGGTGTTTACGGAAAATATGCAATTATCAGCTTCGGGGCGTATTTTTGAAGTATCTGTTCCTTTTTCATGTTGTTGTTTCTTTTTTATGTAATATTATGATATTAGGAAAAGCATATATTAAGCTTTACAAGAGTAATATGTTTATATGTGAAATGGCGAATGCCACAAAATTTAAATACTGATGATGCTAACTCAGGAGGCTAATATAAAATAATATTTGAAAAGATTTAAGAATATTTATAGACGAATTGCCTGCAATTGCGACATTAACTAGGTCTACTTCCCATTCAGAGGGAACGAATTATTTTCGTTTTCTTCGTTCTGGCTTCAAAATAATACATGGCGTTTAGTATCTACTACCCTTCAACAGGCAATACCTCGTCTTCCACCGTCCACCACTATTGTTATATCTACTTACTTTGTTATATGGGTATAATATGGAAGAAAATTATAGATTAAAAAAGGACAATTGTTTAGTTTCTCACTAACTATTACTGACCTGACATCCGTACTGATAATTCTATATATATAAGTTTATAGGTACATAATAAAAAGTCTTTATTATTTGCACACTTAAAAACACTGCAATATTTGATTCAAATTTTAAAAATCTATCTCATATTCAATTAAAAATATGTTAAATGGTAGTAGAATTTAAGAATTCGATTAAAATTGTAAAAAATATTTTTTATTCTGAATAATCCAGAAATGCATACAGAAATAGACATCTCGTTAATTGTTCCGATGAAACACTGTACCTGCAATCAGTGTTACTTCATGCGTTTAAATGTCATGTACAACTCTTACTTTTTTTCATTGGAACACTTTTTTTCATTTTGGCTTTTTATAGGTTGCACTTTGGAGAGTGCTCGAAGGCTCTCTTCAAACTAATTAAGCCTTATCCATTCCTTTATCGGACTACTAGGCGCAGTCAACAGTTTCATCCTTACATGGTTGACATACCCAAATGTCGAACTAAACGTTTTAGCATCTCGTTTTTGGTGAGAGTCGCCTTTAACTAATAATATCTTTATCTCTAATATTTATAGAGACCAGAGCGTCAAATGCTAACGCTCGTCCACCGACATTGACTTCTACATGCCTTTCGGATCCTCGTGATTCTTATGATACCTTGTTTCAATATCTAAAAAGAAAATAGAAGAGAGACTCCTACTTCACACGTAAAATACTTAAACCATATTTGGTAACACTGCAATGCTAAGTTATTATAATACTAAACTTCAAACAACTTGAGTAACAAATAGTGTTGGCCCTTAGGCAATATTCAACCATTACTTAAATTAAATCCCGTTATTCTTACGCTACGCTACGAGGCTACAGTACAATTTAAGACTAACGTCTTCAAAGTGCCAGTACTATGGGAGGCAAATTGGAAAGGAAATAAAAGCAATTTCTTCTGTTTATACATTTCCCAGAATATTTACAAATAAAAGCTTTCTTCGTATATTGTATCTTATCCTACATAATTTACATAACGTACGTTAAAGGAATGTTTTGCGTCTGTGACAACAAATCTATCTTTTCTCTGAATATTTTTATGCAGTTTCATCGTATATTATTTTTAAGCAAAAACCGATGTAAGGTGATGTACGGGGTAAAAATACGTGCAACTAGTAGGAAGTCAGTTTTAGGCAATTATCTCATACTTACAGAACAGGATTTTAAGAATATCGTTTATATTTATTACATGAAATAAAGCCTTACTAAGTAGTGTGGTATATTTTCAGGAATAGCCATAAACATTTTATTTTTGACATATAAACTTTGAAAACACGGAGTCACAAGAGCAACAGTTCATTTTAAGCTGGAACATTTTCATACTACTCGTAAATCAATAATGTTGTACACATAAATAACAATTACAAGAAACTATCAAATCTACTAACATAATGTTGTTTACTGACAAATATTTGATTCTCACTAAGCACTGACATATTGGCGTAACCAAGATTTGTGACATGAGCTAAATGTAAGCTGACCGGGTCGCCTTTAACGATTACTTAAATTCAATTATACGTATATTGTTATGATATATATATATATATATATATATATATATATATATATATATATATATATATATATATATATATATATATATATATATATATATATATATATATATATATATATATATATATATATATATATATATATATATATATATATATATATATATATATATATATATATATATATATATTCTTAATGTTTAATTTACCGAAAATAATATGGAAAAATATTATGTGTTTCCACAAAATTTACAGTGTACTTTATATTTATGAGAACCAAGAAAATTGATGTCCAACTAAGGGTCGGGCGATATTAATCATGACACAATCGATATATTAGAATTTATGATGTTGATATATTAACGTTATGATGGTGCTTATTTTATTTTCATATTACAAAATGTAACATGGTTTAGTTGGGTCACAATTGTTTTAGATTCGGTTCCATCATACGTAGCAAAAAAATGAAAGAAACGGAGTATGTTAAGTATGTTATACAATATGTATCTTTTTTTTTGTATAATATATTATATTAAATATATTTTGTGTTTGCGTGAAAATAAAATCACATTATTAATTTGGTTGTCTTGTTGGTAAAAATATTTCAAAAGTATTAATTTCGAGTCACTATCTATTTCACATTCAGTTATGGAATAAATTCGATTGATCTATTGTAAAAATTATATATATATATATATATATATATATATATATATATATATATATATATATATATATATATATATATATATATATATATATATATATATATATATATATATATATATATATATATATATATATATATATATATATATATATATATATTTATATATATATAATATATTTTTATTTTTATGTGTATTAAATATATTATTATATTTTAATTTATTTTAAAATATAATTTAGTCGGTATTAAATTTATTTTCCAAAGATTGCTACGTGACCGCTTCATTTCATGAAGGACGTGCTTCGGTCCGTCTTCTAACGTCTTTATAAGATCTCGCCTCAAGCGGTTTCTTTCAACGAGACTCAGCCAGCAAAAACGATTTAAAACAATTTTCTATCTAATGTTAAAAATGACATGTTCAACGTGATACAGTGTTTATTGCAGACTTATATTCCAAGAAAATATAAAATAAATCTTCTATAAATACAATTTTGTTTCATCTACTTCTTTATTTTTTTTAGCTTCACGCTTTATCCCGCACATGGCAGGGTAGGCAGAGGGAACTGAAGGGACCGTGGGAACCTAGTGTTAAGACACTCCGTTGCTTAGTCCCTGCTTTCTCCGTCCCCGCCTTCCGCCTTTTTTCGAGGCATTGCGTGTTGAGTGGCGGAACTCAACGCCGCGTTTTGCCTAGTTTGCCAGAGCGAAGAAAATGGAAATAGAAAAATCCATCTTCTCCAACTGGGGATCGAACCCAAAAACCGTCGCGTTACAGGCAGACGTTGCGCCTCTGCGCCACGACGGTCCTCTACAACTTACCTACTTCTTTATAATATTAATTATTTCTTTTCGCCCTAAAAGTTATGAAAGAGACTACAAGGCCTTAAACTATTTCATTTTTAACCTATTTGTCTATTTTTTAATACTGTGTATATATATCTGTAACTTATTTGTCTAATCTTAACCAGCCAATCTCCCACGTACTTCTACTGCATCGTAATGATGCAGCTTAAAATTAATAATTTTCTTATACGCAGACGTGCCCGCCCATAAATCATTTTATGTTAGCTTGTTATGATTCAATCATATTATGAGCTATAAATGTTGAACGATAAATAGAAACAATGACGTAGATAGAATATTTGATGAGTATCTTTATGATAAACTGAATATGATCTACTGGTGTCTGTTCATCATTGATATTGTAAGTAGTCTAGTAATAATATGTCTACTAAATTATTAGTAGTAATATTTCTACTTAATTATTAGTTCTTTATATAGGTTATTAATTGTTTAAAATTTATATATTTTTAAATTTTATTATGGATCTAATTTTTTTTTGTCTATGAAAAATAGATTTTTTTACAAAAATAATGTCTTCTTTTTTCTTACACAGCACCAGTCTTTATACGTTTAGATTATTTAATTCTTTTCTCTTTTTCATTTATTTCTCTCTTTTTTTTTCATTCCTACCGAGATAATATCTCCCAAACAACACCCGATAAGATTTACGTAATGGCAATATATTTGAAATATGACGAATCATTAAATGATGTGATGATGTGATATATGTTTGTGAAGTGATCCCAATAGGCTTAGGGATACCTGGTTGAGTTTGTTGTGGGCTCTTCTTACCAGGCCGCGCTGGAACCCTCGTAACTATAGTTTTAAGTCGTGAAGTGTGTAGGTTTCAGAGGGGCTCTATCTGACGTACACATGTGATCATCTTAATGATTCTAAGTAGAAAAGTTATAAATAAATAAATATATATATTGAGAAAGAATAAATAAATAGAAAATATCAATAAGTGAAGAATGAAATAGTACGAAGTCCATCTTTATGTATTATAATGTTTTTTCCCATTTATGTTATTACTACAATATGAATGCGAGGATATATAGGATTGAATTATTTTTATTTTTCCCTCTGAACGATTAAATGCTGCGAATTCCAACACTAAATACGCATTGACTACTTCTTAGATGAAAGCGGGAAATATACGTGTTACACAACTCAAATATATTTTATTTCTTTCTCATAAAATCACAATATCAAAACAGTTTTAGATCTCATGTACTAAAATATCATGCTTATAATATATACATACATATAGAAGCCTAAAAATACAATTTAGTTTAAGAATATAATACGAAATGATATATCTCCTACAGCAATAAGAAAATCCCTTCAACTTGAGACCCTACAAATCGATTCAATACATGAGAATGATAGTTTTAAATATAATATTTAGACGAAACTATGAATATCATAGAAATAGCTATTATTTCCCGTTTTTCTATATATAATCGTAATTACCGAGAATTTTGAATATTTTACTTAAAATTCACATTTAATCGCCTCAATCATTAATTTACTTAAATTTTATTAAATCAAATCTGTAAATAATTGTCAAAGAGAATTTGAGACTTTTATTTGTAATGACAATTCGTCGAAATTTCGGAGACGTAAGTGATAAAATCCGGAGCCGAAGGGATCACTTTCCTATAAGCCGCAGATGTGCGTGTAGCTACTAATACCATACTTCAAACTGGGATTTTCTTGACAAAAAATCACAATATAACTCAGCTTTGCTATAAGAGAAAATGACATGAGATTTGAAGGCGATTTGTAACATAGCTTTATTATAGCTTAGCTTTATAATTAGCTTCAATGTTGTCGTTAAATTTTTATGTAAAATTTGAAAAATAAATATCTACAAATATTACAAAACTATAATTTATAGTTTTACCTAAAGGCACCTCTCAGGGGGCAAAAATATAAAAAAAACATATTTTCACACATTTTTGAGAAAATTTTGAGACAATAATGTAACACCGTGCTTTAGACTTTGTATTTATTATGTTAATCAAAATAATTGAATTATAACTATTACTTACCCCCAGTTGAAATCGAACTTGTACAATATGATGTTCCATTAACTTACGTACTTCACAAAATAAAATCAAATTTCAAACGTGATCGCAAATAATTATACATACATTCTAATTAAACGATCATGCGTTATCGAATACCACATCTAGGCGTAATGTTGGCTTTAACAATTACTTCTATGACGCTTACATCTGCCCAAAACGTTGGTAATGATTCATCACCTCTTAGAGGGCGATCATATTTATTTGAGGTTCTGTTATTTTATTTATAGGTTTTTCATTTATATGTATATTAAATTAAATGACACGCAAAATAGTGTTAATTTTTTACTATACTTGTAACACTGAATACTAGTTCGAATTTATATACTTTTTATTAAAAATCGACTGTTATAATTTGAAATGCCCAGTGGTGCAGCGACGACCAGTACATGAGACAGTTGTGCGTTCGATTTCCACTAGAAGTGTTTTCTTCGAAAACATCCAACAATTGGTATTTTGCTAGTCTATCATTAAAAAAGCATTAGAAAGTTATATATTTCATACCAAATAAGTTAAGCTTAACGAGATTTATAACAATATTTTTGGTCACATACAATCATGAAATTGGTTCAGAACCAGGCACAAGAGTGCCATTCGCATTCGATTGATATGCTATAATTGCCAGTTAATTGGAATATATGTTTATCGTACATAGCATACATTGTATTGATATTAAAACAAAATTATGCTATCATTATCAATAAACAATTAACAATAATCGTTCAGGCAAAATTATTGTTGTCATTCAAAAAGACCGTGTAACACCACTTTGTAGAAATGTCGACATTAAAGCTTTTGACATTTTAGCATACGTAATTAATAATAATTCGATGTATACTAGTGAATACGGGCTAAGATAAAGTCCTTGCAAGCTAATTATTTCTGTAATATTTTGTGCGAATATGCATTCATCAAATTAACCGGGAGACATCCACTGCTGGATAAAGGCATCCACGTTGAGTGTAATAAAAGTCGATTCTGGGCCATCCTCATCCATTGGACTCCGGCAACCTTCGCAAGGTCATCAGTGTACCTTGTGGGGGACCTGCTTACGCTGCATCTCTCGGATCGTAGTCGCTCCAGAATCTTTATGTCCAACTACCAACTGAGCTTTGCAACTTTAGGGGTATGTGGGTTATTTTGATTTTACTCCTAATATTTGATTCAATCTTGCAAGGAAACTCTGAGTACAGCTCTCTTCAGTGCTCTGTGGGTAACCTTGAGCTTATTGATAAGGCTTTACGCCAAATTTAAAAGCTCAATCTTTTAAAATGGGCATAAAATTAGTACAAAGTGACTTGTATTCTAAATTTGATATTGCTCATTGTTTATGGTACGAAGGTAAAATAATGTAACAATGCACTCTACTTATTTAAACAAATGAGACACATATTATTATTATTATTATATTACACTTTATGCCCAGCGGGATGGCCAGATAGAATGAAGTGCCATGTCACTCTCCCTACATAACTCTTTCGCCTTGGCCATTGTCCTTAACTTCATCGTAAATCTACATGCATGACCTTCCATCAATTTGGCACCATCGACACTGTACTCTAATTTCAACCAAGGTTTCCCTCTACTAAAATATTAGATATTATACACATACAATAAATTGTAACAAAGGACATGCGTGTAAATAATGAGAAGGACTAAAGAAATTATTTTTTTATCGAAAAAGTCTACAGATAATGATCATTAATAAAAATTGAATTGTTCGTAATAGAAATTCCATTAAAATTGCTTATTGAATGGAATTACGTTACCGCTTCAAAGATTAACCTTTACTGAATATACCCTCAATAATGTAATATTTCTTGTAAAGACTCATGAATTTACGAGTTATTAAAAATTAATGAGAATTTCGAAATGATTTTGAAATTATCAGAGGATGGTTGCAGATTCAATTTTTTAGTCGAAAACGATTATTGCTTATTATATTTAAGAATAAGTGCTGACTTTCTCGCATCCTCTTCTGTAAAGAATCTCTGACCAAGCAAGAAACCTGTAAAACGCTAAGCGCTACTTAGGCTATTTTAATTTAAATTGATTATTTAAAAGTTGTTTTAATTGGTTAAGTTAAATAAAATTTATTTTCATTTCGATTCCTAAACAGTCTTAACAAAGAATATACTATGGCATGGAGGTGAATAAGAAAACAATCTAAATTCATACAAATTCGAATTCAAATTCAAATAATTTTATTCAAAATGAGAATACATGATTCATTTTTTGAACGTCAAAAACACTACCACCGGTTCGCTAAAGTTAATGCCTCTGACCTGAGAAGAACCGGCGCAAGAAACTCAGCGGGACTTTTCTTTTTTTTTAAGTGGTCAATATTTTTACATTAATTCATTTTGATAACGACACATTTGAAACAGACTGGAGCGAGCATCTCATTCCCAAGGTGTGTTGTCATTTAAAAAATCATTAATCAGGTAATAACCTTTAACACACAAACGTCTTTTCACAATTCTTTTAAATTGTGATATAGAGCATTGTTGGACGTTTTCTGGGATCCTATTGTAAAGAGTACACACTGCCCCATGAAAGAATTGCGGACTCGATGCAATCTAGTTATAGGCGCTGTAAGTTTAAGCCTTTTTCTAGTATACATATTATGTGAATCACCGATTTTCTCAAAATGATTAATATTCTTTTTAACGTACATGACATTTACAAAGATATATTGAGATACAACGGTCAATATATTTATTTCTTTAAATTTTTGCCTTAAAGAATCTTTAGGTCCTAGATTATAGATTGCACGAATAGCTCGCTTCTGCAAAACAAAAATTGATTTAACACCGGCTGCATTACCCCATAGTATGATGCCATAAGACATAATACTATGAAAGTAGCTAAAGTAAACGAGGCGAGCCGTTTCCACGTCAGTCAAGGATCTAATTTTCTTAACTGCAAAAACTGCTGAGCTAAGTCTATTCGCCAATCCCTCAATATGAGCTCCCCACTGTAATTTGGAGTCAATGGTGATACCGAGAAAAACCGTAGAATCAACAGGATCAACGGCTTCACCATTTAATAGTACATTGTTTTCACAATTTTCGTGCAGGGCGTTCTAAAAATAACACATTTAGTTTTCTTTCTGTTCAATAGTAAATTATTAGCACTAAATCAGTGTACTACTTTCGAGAGGGCATTGTTTACATCGTCAAATACATTTTGTTGTCTTTTCATTTTAAAAATTAATGAAGTATCATCCGCAAACAATACTATCTCGTGGCTCCTTTCAACTAAATATGGTAAATCATTTATATATATTAAAAACAGGCAAGGACCAAGTATAGACCCCTGTGGGACTCCCATACTGATTAATGACCCAGGGGATCTCTTGCCATTAACATCAACATTCTGAAACCTGTTAGACAAATAAGATTTCAGATCAAGAGCACGTCCTCTTATGCCGTAATGATGTAGCTTCATGACTAATGTAGAGTGCTGAACGCAATCAAAGGCCTTGGACAGGTCACAGAACATACCAAGAGCATCCTGCGACAATACAATTATTTATGTTGTACAATTATTTATGTTGTATATAAAGCGGAGACGGAGAAAGAAGGGACTAAGCAACAGTGTGTCTTAACACTAGGTTCGTATAGTTCCTGCAGCTCCCACTGCCTACCCTGCCAAGTGCGGGATAAAAGGTATTCCATATAGAAAGTTTCGTAAAATCACTTATTTCGAACATTGTTAGCATCTTCTTCAGGTTTTATATGGAATAAAATGTTTATGAACCAGAATAATAATGTGAACATCATTTCTCTTAAATACATATATACTTTAGACATAAATCGTGGTTATATTTGTCTTAGTATGCCCAACCACGCTGTCATATCTCACATAAGACTTGTACAAGGCATCCGGATGATGTACACTTAAGATTCCAGGTATTTCCCAGTTTAGGCCAACGTAAAATATAATTATGGGTTGTTAAACAAAATGGGTATGTACGTAAATGTGAAGTTAAATATTATACAAAGAAAAGAACTAAAATGATCACGCAAGAAGTTTCCGTCAAACCTCATAATGGACAATTTTTAGTAATTGATTTAAATTATAAATAATGTGCTAAACATTTAAATAAATAGCCTTAGAAGCTTATTCTTTTAACAACTGTTGTATTACAAGGCTTCAAGAGTATATAGTTATGTAATAATATTACATTGGCTTAAACAAGCAATATAAATTAATCTGAAAAACAAAAGAACAAATAAAACTTAAGAAAGTGAAGAATCCTTAAATAGAATTGTTAATGATAAATTTATATTATCGTAGCATTTCTCAAGATTTCACGTTATACTTGAAACGCTGTTGCATACATTTTTTCGCATACATATTTCATAAAATTAAAAATACAATTCCACGTTTTTGCTTGCGAAGGCCACTCTCAGTGCCAAGTTTCTTGAGTTTAGGTCAACGAAAAGTGCTCTATCTATACAAGTTCTACCAACCAAGTTTTAATATTAAATATTAAATTTATTTTACATTGTATGTGATAATACCACCAACATCTTTTTTAATATTTAAATTTAGTGTTTTTATTTATTTTATTAACAATGGGCAACAAAAATCGTTAACAATATATACAGATAATAATAGTTATTAGCTATTTTCTTCACTCTGGCAAATAGGGAAAAGTGCGGCGTCGAATTCCGCCACTCAACACGCAATATCTCGGAAAAGGTGGAAAGCAGGGAACGAAGTGTCTTAGCACTAGGTTTCCATAGTTCCTGCGGTTCCCTCTGCCTACTTTGCCATGTGCAAGATAAAGCGTGAAGCTATAAAAAATTTTTACCAATAAAGTAGTGTTAGAAGAGCTGCAAAGTGTGCAAATCCGAATTTTCAAGAAATACAACGTAAATAATACTTATATTTTGTTATGCATAGATAAATATACAAAAACATTATAATAATAAATAATATTTTAACAGTACATATTGTAATGGAATTAGGTACATATAATTTGAATCTACAGAATATTAAAATTACAAGTATCTAATTCCAATACAATATCCACGGTTAATGAAACATGATATAATAAGATATTTCCAAGAACATTCCGCCATTACCCCATAATTACATTAACTTTTTTATTACTCAACATTTACAGGCATAATTGGTAATATTTTTCCTGACATTTTATCATAATCATTTTCTTTCCATTAAATTAAATAACAATTCTTGAAAAATTACTTTAGAATTCGTTTGAAGGTTTGGCGACTCACTTTTGTTTCACTGAAAAAAACATGGCGTGCAGAGTGGTGGAAATAAACGGTGCACTGGCCAAACTATGAAGTCAATAATTTACTGTTATAATAAATAATATAATATTTATTTGACAACGTAATAATTAAATAAAGAAGAAGTAATTACAACAATCTTACCCACATCCCATTACAGTCAAAAGTGGCACTACTGTTGACTGTAAGACGACTGAACGTGACGTCAAAAAATCATAATATAAATGCTTTCGAAAAAAACTATAGAATATATAAATATATATATATTTTAAAGGATTTTCATTAAAGCATGTTTTTAAACATATAATTCCTTTTTAATTTTGAATTTTTTAGTTCGAATTCGATATTTCAAAGGATCAAAGTAATTCAAATTTATCGATACAAACATACATATATGCCAATCTAATAAAAGCGTGCTTAACATTTATAATTATATAAATAGTCGATAAATTTATTGTAGAAAAAGTCTGAAAATTCTAATATATTTTGGTAAAATACTTTTCGTTGTATGTCAGGATTTTATTCAGCTTAGATATTTTATTGGTTTGTGGAGATCAAGTGTTGGGCTTGTACTAAGCATTCCTATGAAATTCTGGAGCACAGCCAAACGATTATTCTGTCTGTGGCTCCTCAAAATAGACAGATAAACAATTTATTGCTTTATTGTGATCCATCATCAAGGATGTTATTTCTCATAGTAAATATTATGTACATTTTGATTTACATATATCTCGGTTTAATTTATTTTTTTTGTTTATTAAAATTAAGAATTTAATAAGTTTTGTATAATTAGGGCCTTTATGTTCTTCATTCACTTTTTGTATATAAGTAATTATGAATCGGAGCTTATAATAGTTATAGTTATATAAAAAGTAAGAGGAAATAGCAGTTAAAAATCAAAATATTTATATAAACAGCCTCTTTGAACATGAAAAAGTAAAAACAGTACTAGGAACACTACAGGAACTAGCTTTCTGCAAGTAAAAGCATTTAATCTGAGAAGAAAATACTGGTAATTGTTTTGTTAATAAAAAAATTTGAAAATACTGTAAGTGGCTTTGTTTTATTATTACCGTTTAATAATAATAAAACAAAACAGTTATTACTTTTGAATAACATTTGCATCAATATATAACATTGGATACATTAGTGTTATATTTTTGAATACTTCAAAATGCAAAGTTAGTTTAACATTTTTTTAAAGTATTATTTAAATTTTTTTGGGTTATGGCTGTAAGCTGTGGAATGTTCACAAATAATTACTTATTTACTGGTGTGGTGGCGCAAAGGTTTAACGTCTATCTGGTATTTATATATATTTACTTTTAATATAAAATATAAGACCGAGACAAAAATATAAGTCGAAGTCGTTAAAATTGAATATTAATAACGAAATATACAAGCTTCAACATTTAATGAATAAAAATATTTTGCTGTTATAAGAATATTTCTTTGAACACAACATTGGGTGAAAGGTATTTAATTAATATCATATTTCATTAAAATCCACTTATATTGACAATGCGATTGCGACAATTTTCAGAATTTCAAGTATATAATTATGTTTTAATAGATTGAATGAAAATATTTTTACAGTAAGTACGTATAGTAAGTAGTACGGAGGAACATTTAAATTTAAACCTCAAATGAATTATATGTGCGATGTATATACATTAAGGAAATATGTTGTTAAATTTATCACTTAAATCGTATGCCTTGTTTAGGTTTCCTGACTGTATTTTAAAGTTTAAAACTGTATATAAAACATACGAGAAAGTTCATAATTAACATATTGTCACACTTTTTCTTACTTGTTCCCTTTATTATTTTTAAGATTAATTATTATTAATATATAATTTGGTTGGTTGGTTTTTGATTAATTATTATTACTATATATAATATAAATATTTTGAGAAATATTTTTATTTTTCTTGAAATAATATTTCGAGATATATTTCAATACTGATGATGAGTGATCAGAATAACATCAGCATTTGTTGAACATCCTATCCTCACGGACATTCCCAGTTACTCAATAAGTTAAAAACAAATTTACTGATAAGGTTTCTTAGTAATAAAATATCGATATTTGCCCTCCACCCAGGAAAATGGCGCTTCGGTCATACTCCCCTATACTTAAACTTTGCAAGTTCTTTAATAAGTACGGTGACCTTATTGACATTTACAGAGATTTAACGAGCAAAATTCAATTAGTCGTGAATATAAAATTCTAATCACCTTAAAATTTTATATAACCAAATCGTATATTAAGCTATTATATATTTTTATTGAATGTTCTGATGTAAACGTACGTTGGATTAATAGTATGTATTAATACAAACATACATAGCTTCATACTTTACTCCTAGAGAAGATAATCAAGAAGAACAGAGCACCAAACGCCATGCATACCTTTTCACCTCGTTCACTGTCATTTACCTCTTCATACAAGCTCTCCAGGGAGTCCTTATACTTTTATTATCTTTAATATTGTGATTCCAGTATCTTTATATCCCTATTCCAGTATCTTTAATATTGTGATTTCAAATGTCAACCAAGATTCCCCTTTAACAGTCTTACTAATCACTTTTGCACTTTATTTTTTTTACCATTCTTTCGACGTGCCCAAGCATCTGACCATCGTAGCGGACTCGTACCTGCCATCCTGTATCTTTTCTCGGATATCCTCCGAAGAGATCTTTGTATCTAAAAATCATGTACCTATTTAATAGCATCACCACAGCTTACATCTTTTTTCATTTGCAAATAATATAATTTGTTTGTTGTTAACTATTAAGTAGAGTAAATATAGAGAATGTAATGTTTTTTAAGATATCTCGTATTGATTATTTCCCCTTAGTAGGAATCCACAAACGCTGCGCTATGGCCTTACCATATATTTATTATACGTACAGATGCACAAAATGATTATTTAATATGCTTTTAAGTAAATTATTCAGGCTTGATAAAATAAAAATATAAAAATAAACCCCGTTAATTACTTAAATTCACCTGAAGTTATTGAACATTTTTTACAAAAGAATATAAGAGTTGAATTGAACTTCATGTTAAAAGGAATTTATTTACCTATAAAAAGTTAGTACGATCTATGAATACTAACTTTGTATCTAAAAATCTACATCATTTAATAGAAATAGTATTTATATTTGATTGTCATAAAAACATTTTGTTACTTTCATACCTCGCATTCTGATAGATTTTACTTGGTTACTAGGTATATTTTTTTTTATTTTTTTTTATTTTAGCTTCACGCTTTATCCCGCACATGGCAGGGTAGGCAGAGGGAACTGCAGAGACCGTGGGAACCTATATGAAAAAATAATATATCGAAGATATACAATACATATATTGGAGATGGTAACGCTATAACTACTAGCATGTGATGTCACGACTACAGAGTAACCTTTACTAATATGTAATTTTAGTATTTAATGTAACACTAAGCCCGTATTTTATGTAACACTAGACACCCACACCCCCAAGAACTATATTTATTTACTTCTTGCTTCAATTATTATTTAATTAAATTGTGTTACTATTGAAAAGGTTAAGCACATCTCCTGCAAATCTTTGAAGTCCTAGAAGAATAATATTTACAAAAAATAAATATTGGTAACATAAAGAAACAAATATAAATAAATACATTCATACACATACATATGTCATTATTTCTCAAAATAAATTTACTAAATAGTTAATTGATTTAATACGAATAAATTATTCAAATATAATAATAATAATAATTTAAATTACAGTTATTTACTTCAGAACTATTAAATATTTAATGAAGCTAATTTCATAAAGACAGAGCGCTCTGTTTAGAGATGTTGACTAAAACAAATGTGTGCCGCTTGAAAGGACTGTACCACCACAAAGCGAAATACATCTCGTTTTATCCAACTGCTGCTATAATTAGAATTTATCTTCGTTTAAAATGCTTACAAAAGCGTGGTGATAATTTTAAATTTGTTTAAAATAACGAATTATTTAATTGAGAGATCGTATGGGATATGTAATAAAAAGGTTTTTTTTAGCTTCACGCTTCATCCTACACATGGCAGGGTAGGCAGAGGGAACTGCAGAAACCATAGGAACCTAGTGGTAAGACACTTCGTCCGTCCTTGCTTTCTCCGTCCCCGCTTTCCGCCTTTTTGGAGGCATTGCGTGTTGAGTGGCGGAACTCAATGCCGCGCTTTGTCTAGTCGCCAGAGCGAAAAAAATAGAAATATAAAAATCCGTCTTCCTCAAGTGGGAACGGGGACGGAGAAAGCAGGGACTGAGCAACGGAGTGTCTCAACACTAGGTTCCCACGGTCCTTGCAGTTCCCTCTGCCTACCCTGCCTTGTGCGGGATAAAGCGTGAAGCTAAAAAAAAAAAAAATCTAAAAGCTAAGTAAAAATTGACAAGCAGTTTCATTTAAAATGATATATTTTCTAAAGAATGAAAATCATTTACTATTTCTTTGTAACTTGTTTAAAGTTCAATAAATAAATAAATCATCAATCCGTTATTAAAATTAGTTCCTACTATTTGTAGTCACTATATGGTCATATTTTTCAGTTTAATCTTATTTTTTTGGTCGTAATGTAATTTAAGGAAAAATTTTAAGTTACATACAATACTTAAGCCTTAAAATTATTTACATTAGTTTTGTGTTTCAGCATTCAGCATTCTTAAGTGATGTAACTGAACAGGCAGACTAATTTGAGTATTTTATATACTGTAGTGGGGCAGAGGCGCAACGTTTGCCTGTAATGCGACGGTTTCTGGGTTCCCACTTGAGGAAGACGGATTTTTATATTTCTATTTTTTTCGCTCTGGCGACTAGACAAAGCGCGGCATTGAGTTCCGCCACTCAACACGCAATGCCTCCAAAAAGGCGGAAAGCGGGGACGAAGAAAGCAAGGACGGATGAAGTGTCTTACTACTAGGTTCCTACGGTTCCTGCAGTTCCCTCAGCCTACCCTGCCATGTGTAGGATGAAGCGTGAAGCTAAAAAAAAAACCTTTTTATTATATATCCCATACGATCTCTCAATTAAATAATTTGTTATTTTAAACAAATTTAAAATTATTACCACGCTTTTGTAAGCATTTTAAACGAAGATAAATTCTAATTATAGCAGCAGTTGGATAAAACGAGATGTATTTCGCTTTGTGGTGGTACAGTCATTTCAAGCGGCACACATTTGTTTTAGTCAACATCTCTAAACAGAGCGCTCTGTCTTTATGAAATTAGCTTCATTAAATAATTATATTTAATTGTTCTGAAGTAAATAACTGTAATTTAAATTATTATTATTATTATTATAATTGAATAATTTATTCGTATTAAAACAATTAACTATTTAGTAAATTTATTTTGAAAAATAATGACATATGTATGTGTATGAATGTATTTATTTATATTTGTTTCTTTATGTTACCAATATTTATTTTTTGTAAATATTATGTTGTATATTATATCAACTATTACGTATTTCAACCTTACTCTATCTTAATTTTTATATTTCTTTAACCCTTAGGTCGTCTGGCAGAGTAATAATGTTACCTTTTGTGCATAAATTATTTTCACTATTGTATTTTTTCTAGGTGTGCGACAAAAAATATTACAATTATAATGAAAAGTAATATTTGATAACAATTAAACTTGTAAACAACTGAAACTACAATTTTATTATACTACTGTGGCTTTTGTGGTTATAAAGAGTGTTAAGACAAACGATCTGTAGCTCAGTTAGATCGCCGGACATGACCAATCCGCCTTTAATACGTTACAGTTTATTTACATAACGTCGGCGATAGGAACAATAGTTTACTAGTCAATACATAGAACAAAAAGGAAAAATGTATGCAAAATTTAGATTTTCTAAAGAAATATTATTTTTTACATAATGTTAGTAAGTTATTTATTTATCACACATTTAACAATAGACACAATGGTACAGTGTGTCAATGTAAACGCAAAGATTGTGAGTTCAATCCCTGTTTGGAGACATGAATTATTTGCATTTTTCGTTCAGTTAGACCAAAATTTGGTTATTCTATAATGTTATACAGTCGTCCTCGTCTCTATTTTACTATTAAACCACAGTCAATATTTAGGGATTTTGAAAGGAATAAAATTAAGATCCTTTATAAGCTCATGTTATTTGTCTGCTTGTTTATCACCATCGCCATCTTTCAAGACCATTTTTTTCGCATAATTGTATCACAAACTAATATTAAGTGTCCAAACACATTTAAATGTTAACACAATAAAAATATTCGAGCGTTTACGCTTCCTTTTCGGCATATTATGAAACATATGAATGTATGAAATATATCACGTAACCAAAAAGCACAACTTCACGTCCACCTAATGCTGTGATTTAATAACAGTGTTGAAGTAAAGAGTGAAACTCCAACGATCTTTTTTTAAATACTAAGATTTCCTTAACTAAAACCCTATAATAATATGACAACTAATTCTAGTTTAGAAATTATTTGTACATAATAATGTTCTTCCTAACACATTTATATGTTTTCTTCATAGTTTTGCTGTAACTGTAAACATGTATTATTAATTAATCCTATAAATTAATCCTTATTATTGCCATTTCTATTTAATACGACCGCAATTCACTACAAAGCTTTAACATATCCATTTTAGATTTTAAAATAAATGTACGGTATTAGCAAAATTGCGTTTTGTTCTACTGTGCACAATGGCTATGGATTCAAATTTTGTATATATTAAGTGAAGAAAGACATGTGGTAGGACCGTCGTGGCGCAGAGGGGCAGCGTCTACTTGTAAACGCGACGATTTGTGGGTTCGATTCCTACTCGAGGAAAATGGTTTTTTCTATTTCCATTTTCTGCGTTCTGGAAACTTGGCAAAGCGCGGCGTCTAGTTCTGCCACTGAACACTCAATGCCTCGAAAAAAAGACGGAGCAAGCAGGAACTAAGCAACGGAGTGTCTTACCATTAGGTTCCTATAGTTCCTGCAGTTCCTTCTGCTTACCCTGCCATGTGCGGGATAAAGCGTGAAGACAAAAAAAGACAAATGATTACTTTTCTTCTCTTTCAAAGGGGCCCAAGCTTTCACGAGCAAATTAAAGAAATAATAAATAAGAGCTTAAAGAAAATTTGTTAAATTGTTTTGGCCTAGTTCGAATTTTGTATGTTTTTCTTAATTCATAATTCATACAACATATTGAAAGTTTCATTTATATATAAGCAAAAAGCTTATTATATTCTTTTAAAAATATTGATTATATTTTTCTTTTCAGAAATACTCATTTATTATCTTGTCGCCAAAATTGTGTGAATTTAGATTGAAAGTTCAATTTTTGTATATAAATTATATATATGTTTTTTTTGTATTTTGTCGGTTGTATATTTTGAAATTTTCTTTGATTTTGTGATTTTTATTTTAGTAAATATAGTAACTGTTTTGATATTCTGTTCTACTATGTCAGTTAGTCAGAAGCCACATTTGCCAGACAAAAGATTCAGTTTATAGCATCTTCTATGGTGTCTGAGTAGTAGATTCATCCTTTATTTAGCGTGTCTCGTTAATGCGACGACATCGTGGGATACGTTGACGCGTAGAGTAATTTTAACGGCTATGGATGGCCGTCAGAACGATCACTATCGACTCATATTGTTAATCCCTGAGATTCATCAATTATCCGAGTGCGAGTTGTGTGAATATTTCCTTTTATATACGGGAAAAGTTGACAACATCTCCTGATAAAGTCAACTTTTCCCACTTGCGTGTGGACCAAATATACAGTGTTGAAGGAACTCTTTGGTATGAAACACCTATGTCTGTGGACCTTTTCAGGGATTAAACCGTCTGTTGGGGTTAGTAAATTCAATCATGCACCTCGTCGTGTGAATGTGTTACATATGTAAGCCACTGCTAGCACAGCCTACGTCCCAGAAAAATTGGGTATCAACTGCACAAGAATCGTTGCATGTGTGATATTTGAGCTGGTGTTTGTATAGGTTTTAGTTTTTCAGATAGAATATAGAGACGTTTCACTTCCTTGGTTCGGAATTTATTATTCTTTCATTGTTGAGTAATCCACATACAACACACAGCCTATACTAGTCTACTACAACGGGACACTAGTTAAAGCGTGAAGCAGTTAGACAATGTAGGGAATTTCTAAGAACGATCAAAATGCAACGCTAAGCAAATCAAATAGCAATCAACTCGTACTTCATATAAATTTTCACATAAAAAATATGATGACAATTTTTTAATAACAATTCAGGGCTTCGTGTTCTAATTAAGTCATTAATAACATAATTATGGCATTTAATGTAAATTACGTATCATTTTACTATTACCCCAAATAACTCTTAATCAATTCCTGTGTCATGTTTTCTTCAAAACAATGAAATTTAGTATGTCCTGTGTTTCTTATTAATTTAATATTTTATTTTCTCTTTCAGACCATCTCAAGATCACACAATCCGTAAGTAAACACTTTGTTTGTCGGTAAAAAATCATAACAAAGGAACGTCGTTGGTAGCAAAAGTTATCAAAATATAAAAATATTATTTCCTATGAACTTTCCTACTACTTATTTTTATGGAATCTTGTTATGGCAGTTCCGTTTTACGGTCACATAAAATCTTCAGCCTCCCGAATCGACAAGTTGATACAGAAAAAATATTTCATGTAGGTATATCACAAAAAAATGTAGGAATAAAAAGAATTGTTTGTTTATCACTCAAATTATGCAGTAGAGATCATGACGCGGGGAGTGTCTAAACACTAGTATCTATATTAATTTGTACAAGAAAAGATTAATCCAAAAGAGTATTAAAATACTTAAACATAAGTAATGTTTAAGTAATACAATAATAATTTGAAATTGTACATAAAATATAAATACGATATTGTTAACAATACTATTTTCTTTAGAAAAGTGAACTGTAATTAATAGAAGTGTAATAAAAGCTATTATTTTACTCTAATGAGTGGAGAAAGCGTAATCCTCTGTCTACCCTGCCACATGCGAAAAAAGAGAATTGATTGAGCTGAAAATTCATGAGATTATAGCTTTATGTACGTAATATAAGTACAGACACTATAGATTACTAGCATTGTGGACTTCAAGATGATATAAATATTTATATATAGTTTACTACAGCAACTTACTTACATATGAAATATATTTTATTCTTTATATACAATATAAAATTAATACATTTTAAGTAACAATAAAACGATAAGAAAAATAAATATTTTAATAGTATAATAATAATAATAATAACTATTTGTTTGCGGTAAAATTGTTAAACTTTCCAGACTACTAAAAACTACAAAGCATTAAGTATAATACTGAGCTGAAGCTCGAGTTCAAATAATTGTGGTATAGGTTTATAACTGTTACAGATTAACGACTTATTGCATACAAATGACATAAATTGAGAAATAATTAAATAATTTAAATCCCAGTACAAATATATTCTGGTTTTGTTCTGTTTTGTCTTGTGTTAGAATATTGTGATATTAATCACAATATTCTAACATTTTTCAGACTTATAAATGTACTTAAGGTATAAGGTGTAAGGTAAGTCTTGAATCGCATGTTTATCTGTTTGTCAATCTATCTATTTATTATTAAATTAATAAATTAATACGGGGTTCCGTATCAAGGGTTATTGATGCGAAAAAAAAAAATTACAATACATTTAAAATGCTTATCGTACTTGTTACGCACTGTTACTGACAGAAAGACAGACACATTTCTCAACTACTTTGCAAAGCATACCAAATTTTACTTGACTGAACTTCCGGAAATTCATAGGAAATAGAATGTTAAATTATATACTGTTTTTTATATTACAATTCATAATATTTAGATTAATTAAAATATATCGCTGATAATGCAAAAGTAAATTATAAGGTAATTATACGTGCAAAATAATTACAGAAATTCAACTCTGTATTAGGTAAATCATAATTGTTTAAATTAATGAACATCTCTAAAGACAAATCTGACCTGTTATTCAAACATGTTCTGGTAAATAATGTTTACAATATTTACATTTAAACAATATTTTTTATTATTTTGTAGTTTAATTAAAATTTATCTAAATAAAAACAAATGAATAATAGCTTGTTTGTCCTGCACATGGATGGTCTACTAATGTAGAGTAACTAACAACTAAAATAAACGCCATAGTTATAGATTCTTTTCCATTACGTTATTAAATTATTATCATTTTTTTTTCTAAGAGCAAAGCGCGAAACTAAAAAATATATTTTAATAAAGAAAATACAGGCTTTATAACAGACATAATCTGCCTTTATTATCGTAATTAGAAGCAAATAAGTTGTTAAACTTAACAAATGAGAGGTAACTAGATAAGACAAGCTTAAGAATCTCGAATCCGCCTGGAGGCAGACCTTTGTTAATTAAATGAGAAACCATCTTGTTTTCTATTACCGCATTATAATATATTATATCCTTTTAGAATTTAACTGATAATTTTGACAAATATCGTTTTAACATAAATAAAAAATACATAAATTTATTAATAATTATTACATTCATACAAAAAAAAATAAAATATAGTTATTTTTATTGAAAATATGGTTATATTATTTTTCATTATTAAATATAATTCACGTATTAGTAACTTAGTAAAAATAAATTAGTGACCGTCGTGACGCAGAGGCGTAGCGTCTGCCTGTAAACGCGACGGTTTGTGGGTTCGTCTCCCACTCGGGAAGATGGATTTTTCTATTTTCATTTTCTTAGCTCTGGTCAAAGCTCAGCGTTAAGTTCCACCAACAACACGGAATGCTTTGAAAAAGCGGAAAGCGAAGATGGAGCAAGCAGGGGCTACGAGCTGTCTTAACACTAGCTTCCTATGGTTCCTGCAGTGCCCTCTAGTTACCCTGCCATGATGTGCGGGATAAAGTATGAAGACTTAAAAAAATAGAAAATTAGTGATTAAAGAAGGCAGCTGAAGGCGTCTGCTGTAAGCGCGACGTGAGTTTAATTTGGCAACTAGGCAAACAGGGCATAGAGTTCTACCACTCAATTTATTAAAAAAGCGGAAAGCAAAGAACTGAGTGTCTTAACACTACATTCTCACAGTTCCAGTGGTTTCCTCTGCTTACCCTGTTATGAATGAAATAAAGTGTGAAGCCAAATAAGCAATGGTGATTTATTGTATTTCAATTTATATTCTATTATTTAGTTGCATTTTGAATGCCACTTCAGCACAATTCATCTCACCATTGTCATGTTGTATAGACAACAGGAGATTGATCGGCGAAAAAACTATCGGTGAAATAGTTTTATATGTACATAAAATGTATGAAAAAATAGATATCCAGCAAAAATAGTCTTCAGTTTTCAATAAAAAAAGATTTCATACTGCGTCATACTAGGTGTAAGTTATAATAAAGAAAATATCAGTTTAGTGCAAATCATACACGTCCACACGGAGTTCCGTATATTTTTTTTAAACATTTTCCTTGCACACATATATTTAAGTTTTTAATGAGTTTTTTGTGATATATCTATAAATTACCTAGTTTCCTTTTTAAATTATCAGGCGGATGTACGGACAGGTTAACGAACAATGAAATGATGAGAGTTACGTTTTAGTCATTTCAGGTACTAAACCCTCAAATGAAATGTCATAAATAAATAACTGAAGTTATCAGAGAAACTGTACATTAAAATAAACGTTTACTATAATTAGCTAATTATCTAGAAAAACTTTTGTAGCTGGCTAATTTTATATTCCATTAGACAAAATGGCTTTATTTTCTTTTTATTGTACTATTATTATTTTACTTTGTTTTAGACTGTAGTACGAATAGTATAATTTCAAATGAAAAATTATTTAAATGTAAAACGAAATCAATGAAATTCTTTATACATACACTAAACTTGCAGTGTATTTTTAAATAACAAAATATATTCTATTCATTTCAGTAGAAAAAACATCAAACTATTTTAGAAGCGGCAAAGTCCCCGTATACCTCTTTCTATCTATGTCATCTGTCATTAACATCTTCATACCTCCCTACCAGACGATCTTCCAGCTTTTTATGTCACCTTCTACCAGTATCTTCGATACTGTGTTTCTGAAGGTCAAACAAGGCCTCTATTTATTTCTTATACCACCAACTTATGTTTTATATATCTTTTTACCACTTCCATATCGATCATTCTCATCTGGTTCATTCTCTCTGTGACATCCTCGCTGGTACCTACCATTCTGCAAAATTCATTTCTCGTCGCATATGCTATAAAGAGATAGGATCTCCACTGTATTCACCATTTTTTATTAGAAAAATAAAGAATCTATTATACCTGCGTTTGTCTTCATCAACGTCCTTTCATAATCACTTTACCTTTGTCTTACTTGCAATCTAGCTTAGACTATTATTTCCACAGTTTCAGAATAGTGACTAAAACTTTCACTTCTATGTTCCACTTTGTAAAGACATCTATCCAAATGCAATTTAAATAGCCAATCCGATTTTCATTATAGATAAAGAAATGAGATATTTTACTGAACGTGTTAATAATTGCTTAAGATATGTGTCGAGATTTGACACAAAAATATAAATGCATATTCAATACTTAAAATTGTTATACAAATAAAAATACGTGTTTGTTAAATTACCTACTTTACAATGTAAATAGAAAATGTGCTGAATGATTGCCAATATTTACTTATAGGTTAAACCAACGGAGTGTTGTTTATATCCTAATATTTTAAGCTCTGGGATATCGTTTCACAATCACATGATCGTTGTTGCATACATATATATATGTTACTTCTTTTCAATCTTTTGAAAACTTATTATATTAATTAGAGATTTTTTTTATTTAACAATCTATTGAAATTAAGGAATGATTGTCTATGACACGTGAAACATACTAGGTTGCTGAGGTAACTTCTGACCGCAGGTACAGTGGCTTGAATTTTTTAACATGACGTAATCGAGCCTCTATAAATAGACTAACACAATAAAATAATTCCACTAAACAAATTCTTCATCCTTTTGATATTAGTATTGATAAAAATACTATTCTGTCTTACACAACAATGGCTTTCTGCTTAAAAAAAGAAAGTAGATGCAAAAGAACATTAGAATTTCCACTCTCATAAGCAAGTGTTGTACTTATTATCCATAGATGCTCTAATAATCTAACGCCAGACTCATAGCTATTGAGTTGGAAGTTTAAGATTTTATTAATGATAGCTCATGTTCTTACTTGAAACTTGTAGAAATATGTGCAATATAAATACTTATTTTTCTAAATAGATATTTTGTTTACATGAAGTAATATAAAATAAATTTTACAATAGAATGTTTATTTTTAAATATATCATGTATACTGCATAAGCGCTGTAATTTTTATACTATGGGTGTTTAACTTCCACACCATAAATGTACCATAACCCATAATAATTGGTACATTTTCGGGAACACAATTTTAGAAAAAAGCACGCTAGCAAGAACATTTCTTTTAACTGTAAAGTGTCGGCAACATCATGTCAATGGTCAAAATAAACATTAATCCAATATTTTATATTTTTTTATTTAAGAATCATATATATATATATATATATATATATATATATATATATATATATATATATATATATATATATATATATATATATATATATATATATATATATATATATATATATATATATATATATATATATATATATATATATATATTTATATATATGTAGGGAAAAGGGACAGTGTTAAATTTCCATAGAAATATGAGAATATAAGCTACGTTTAGGGTTGCCCGAAAGAAATCATCTATGGTGGTATATTTGTTCTTTTTGTTTTCACTCAGTTCACTAAATAATTGAATAAATATTATTTTAATTAATATTATAAAACCTCGACCTACTTAATTAATTAAATTCTATAGAGCCGTTCAGAGCACAGCAGCTGAGAACTCACTTCAACAACACCTACGTGATAAAATACTACACAAAAATAAAACACTAGCTTAATATATATGGCATTTCATGCAACACATAAATAAGTATAAGTGTTAAAATAAATATACGTAAATGTAAATATAAGCTATATATTTATTTTAAATTTAAAAGCTAACCCATGGTCATATAAATAGGTACTAGACGAGTAGTTTTCGAATTGTCTACACTGGGAAAGTGCCCGCATAAAATGTTTAAGCTTTACCAACAGCAACTTGTATAAGTACATAGTTTCTTGTTTATTTTTTAAAGGACTATTGTTAAGATAATCCATTCTCTGACAGCAGAGTGAAGAAAATGAAATTATTTACTCATCCTGAGTGAGAACCGAACACCTTATCGTAGTTTTTATAGGGAGATAGTTGTTTATTTCCCACAGTGTTTTATTACATATTGTGTTATAATTTAAATTAAAGATTGGTGTTAACTTTCGCTGCTTAGTACGCCTCTCATCTGGTGGGAAAGTACTAAATTATTACTATTATTCTCTCTGCCTTTTTTTATAGTAAAAATACTTACCATCCAAGTAAATATATATTTAAATAATATCGTAAAATCTTTCAGGAAAGAGCTCAGTAAGCATACAGTTTAAGATAAACTTTAGTAGAAGAGTTTATCGGTATACCGCTTTCAAAGTATATAGTGCTGTCGTTGCATTAAACATTTATCAGTATTATTCTTAGCCTTTTACCGTATTAAGAGACAGTTCGTTTTATGAAGTACTTATTGATATCGAAGTTTATTCAAGTCTTATTTGTGGTATATTATTTATTTATCGTTATAAGTTACCAGCATATCATTAAATGTTAATAAAAATTAAAACTTATATAAAAAAGTAGAGCAAAATAACAATTTTCAAATTAGAGTTTATTATAATGAAATAGCTACATATTTAAATAAATATACACACATTTAAACAGAAGCCAAAAAAAGAAACAGTAATATAAAAAAAAAATTGAAGTATTATTAAATTAAGGGCTGTTTAAAAAAAGAGAAGTAAAGTGGTATACACGAACGAGGGTAAGACCATTTGGTATTGAAAATTCACTACATGAGCATGAAATAAATGGAAAATAAACCCTATTTTCCGCCAAAATCATGATATTCGTTCCACAATTATACCCTATTTTGTAAAGAATGGCAAGAAAAAGTGAAATATTAAATGAATTAATCAGAAAGTAAAATTAAGAACGAAGCTTCGACTATCGTCATTCCCTTCATACATATCGTTGAGGAGTGTTCATGCTTGTCGCTTGAGCTTTATCCAATAACATCACAAATATAGTGTTTGTTGTTTTTGATTCTCTTTCCAAATGCTCATGTATCAGTATCATATAGTACAGAAATGTATTTTTTATCTTTTTTATCTTTTTCAAAGACCCAAACTGTAAGTTTTTTGATATTATTATAGTAATGGATTTTTCTATTTCCATCTTCTTCGCTCTGGAAACTATGCAAAGCGTGGCGTTGAGTTCCGCCACTCAGCACGCAATGCCTCGAAAAATGGCGTAAAGTGGGGACGGAGAAAGCAGGAACTAAAGCAACGGAGTGTATCAACACTAAGTTCGTATGGTTCCTGCAGTTCCCTCTGCCTACCATACCATGTACGGGATAAAGCGTAAAGCTATAAACCAAAATATATTATTGTAATGTCCTCGTTAGGTACGACTTTTGTTATCTAGCCTAATAAAGTAAGTTACCTAATTAAATTATATAATCAATTACTAATAGAATGATAAGTAATGTTTTTTTTTTTTTTTTTTTTTTTTTTTTTTTTTTTTTTTTTGGCAGGGTAGGCAGAGGGAACTGCAGGAACCATACGAACCTAGTGTTAAGACACTGTTACTTAGTCCCTGCTTACTCCGTCCCCACTTTCCGCCGTTTTCGAGGCATTGCGTGTTGAGTGGCGGAACTCAACGCCGCGCTTTGCCTTAGGTAATAATGTTATTTGATATTTCAAAATGTGCTCCAATTACTTCTTGTTTTCAAGTAATAAAATAGATTCATTGTAGTCCTTAAGAACGTTAGCAATAATGAGTTTTGTAGACTAATAAAGTCACTAATGCTTTTTGAAAGTTAGAACAGTTCTAGAATCTAGAGATCTAGTTAATGAAGCCTGTCTTGATAAATGGACTCTATCTCACTTAATTTCTTTTCACTAATCACTAGTATCTGAGATTAGTGCATTCAATCGAACAATCCCTTTTAGCTTTATAACATTGAGTGTCAAAATTGCAGTGTTTTGTGTTTTTTATGTCAAAGTAAATGCTTGAATAATACATTTTGGTTGAAAATATTAGTAAAAATTAGTATAAATTCAGCATTTCTTTATACTGTAATATATTATTTACACCACGTACTTTTGAATACTTTATTATATAGAAAGTATATAGTATAATAGAATATTGTTATAATATAAAAATTATATATATTATAGAGTGTGGGGACGGAGTAAGCAGGGACTAAGTAAGAGAGAGAGTGGGGACGGAGTAAGCAGGGACTAAGTAACGGAGTGTCTTAACACTAGGTTCTTATGGTTCCTGCAGTTCCCTCTGCCTACCCTGCCATGTGCGGAATAAAGCGCGAAGCTAAAAAAATATATATATATATATATATATATATATATATATATATATATATATATATATATATATATATATATATATATATATATATATATATATATATATATATATATATATATATATATATATATATATATATATATATATATATATATATATATATATATATATATATATATATATATATATATATATATATTATATATATATATATATATATATATATATATATATATATATATATATATATATATATATATATATATATATATATATATATATATATATATATATTAGAAACATCGTGGCGCAGAGGCGTAACCGTCTGCCTGTAAAACGCGACGGTTTCTGGGTTCGATTCCCATATAAATCATATATGTGAAAATGTGTATGTGTAAAATTTATACTTCTAGACATGTCACATCATGCAAATGTTAGATAGGTTTCCACTTGCCTGTTCGTGTCAGGCGTTTTCAAATTGTGAAACCACACATCGTGGGATATTTGCTACAATAAACACTGGTCAATATTCACGTGCAAACAACGAGTTTAAACATAAAATTAAATATTTTTTAAGGGCAGGGGAAACGTAGAATTTGTAGGAGCTTAGTGTTAAAACACTCTGTTCTCCACCTTCCACCCTTCGATACGTCGTATATTGAGTGGCGGATCAACACCGGGATTTCCATGATTCTTTTCTATTAAACTATATTAAACTATGACAGGTTTTTACGTTTTACTAATTTATAGTTCCCTTTGCTAATTATTGATCCGTAATGTCGTTTAAAGCTACTTATAGAAAATATAAAAAATTTTGAGCCGCAGCAGGATTTTCTTCTTAGACTTTTAAAGAAAACATATCATAGTTGACCACTAAACTTTAGATGGTTTCTATGAGGCGTGGGTTTAAATCCCACTGCATTCAAATTATTATATGTATTTTTTTTTTATATTTTAAATATGATAAAAATATCGTTCAAACATTTTAATTTTATACAATGCTAAAATAAAAATATGTAATTAATTTCCTTTTTTTAAGTAACTAATATATCAAGACTGTATTTATTATATCAAGACCTTGTCAAAGACGAGTACATTTCTACAAGTACGAGAAGGTTATAGGATTAAATTCCACTTGAGTACACGTGGGTATCTAATGTATAAGCTTTTTTATTTACTAGTTAGTGCAAGTGAACTTAAAATCAATAGATTTAAACTTAACATCTAGAGAAATGTCTGAGGACCGACGTGGCGGCGCGAGGCGCAACGTCTCTGTTTAAACGCCGCGTTTTTAGGTTGGAAAAGGTGAAAGGCGAAAGCAGGGAATCGAGTGTCTTAACACTAGGTTCCTGCGGTTCTCTTTGCCTACCATGCTATATGCGGGATTAAGTGTGAGGCTAAAACAAAAAAAATTCAAGAGGAACTTTTTTTCTGTACTTTCCACCTAGTTTCAAGAAATTATATGTCGATTAACTTAACTCAACGTCGTACCCGAATCATCTTGTTTGCAGTCAAACTGTGTCCCAATATGCCATCACAGTCTGTATTATAAATGAATTTTAAAACTTTAGTGTTGAAATTCATTTTTCATTTCTATGTTTTCCACCGTTGCACAATCGCTTCGCCAGGTAAAGTAATTTATAGGCTGCACGGCAGCGCTATAAGTTGTGCTGTACGATTTATGAACACGGCTTAGTTCAAAAGAGCTGCTTTTCTATACATTAGTCTGATATTATCTTTTAACTTTGCTGAGTACGTTTTAATCGTGAAGTGATTGCATAAAATACAAAAATTAGTTTTAAGTTATTATATTTTTTTCTCTACTGTTATAAAAAAATAAATACTACAAAACATTTAATCATAATCCCAATAAAACTGATTAAAATGATTATAATTGTTAAATGGTGGTCGTAAATTTGATTTCCACTTAGGCATTACCATTTATTTAAAAAAATTCTAGCGGGAACGGAAAAAGCAGTGCAACGGAGTGTCTTTACACGAGGTTCTAATGCTTGCCTGAATAAAAGCGTGAAACTAAAAAAGAAGAAAATTCTAAAAGTCTTTATTATAGCTATCATAATATATTTATTAGAACAACATTACATAATCACTAAAATAGTAAAGGCATGCTATACGTGAACTATAAGTAATAAGATATGCTATAATATACATTTAAAAATTTCTTAAGCCCTTCATTTAGTTTATTAACTTTAACAACATTTTATTAACTTTAACACAAAGAACTTATTATAAGACATTAAAAAATACAACTTATTGCATATTTGGCTTAATTTCACTTTTAAAACCTGTCAATTTTATCGGTATATAGGTCAAGCGTCTTCGCAGTGTGAGAGCAAGATACAGACGTAGATCAAAGACTGTGCTGACTCGAGCTTATTCGCGCAAACGACAAAATGGAACTGAAATTAGAAAAGTTCTTTCGATTGTCAAAGTTGATACGTTTTCTGTATAAATCATAACATGCATGACAATTTAAAAAGCATATTTTTTGTATCGATAACTAAAACATTTTAGGAAACTTTACCGGCTGACTAGAAATGTAAATAATTCCAACTCTTTAACGATATCAGTATTTATTTACTCGTTTATTTATTAAAATCTAACTTTACTAATGCTTAGTATTAAAAATTTAAAGAACTGCTGTAAATTATTAAAAGACATTAATATATTCACATAAATAATAATTCTTTTTTATTGTTTTAACTATTATATATTGCATATCAAAACCCAAACAATATATTTGTAACAAGTAAACAATATTACTAATGGCGTACAAATTATGCAGGTGATTTGCCAGCTGTTACCTCATTAGTACGCCGTGATTTATCGTTCTATTAAACATATTTGATAGCAACCAATCATTATTGGGATTGATGGTTGCGGAACGCAATAATACCTATATACTTACATAATCCATTATTCAATGTAGCGCATTTTCTATTGAAACTAAGTGATGTGCTATTCCTCCAATAACATTTGAGCTTACTTTGACGTATTTAGAATGAGAAAGTTATGTTTTTTAAAATATTGAACTAATACTTGAACTACGATTATTTATTTAGATGATTATATTCCAGTCGTTTTAGGGCTGTTCCTTAAAAGATAAAACAGAAACCTTATAAGATGAATATAGTTTATTATAATTGTGGCCGATGGCCGTCTATCTGACTGTCAACACCATTTTCTTCAAAGAATCAAATTGTAATTACTATCAAATATCCAAATCGATAATCTCTTGAGGCTAAGTCAACGCAATTAAAAAATATGAGTGTGTAAGGTCCAGGGTATACCCTACCTAAAACTATAAAATTTACCAATAACCTAGTACTTATAGTGGAACCAAAGCAATCTGAGAACCAAAAAGTTGTTGATCGTGCTGCTGAATATGCAAAGTGTTCAAACCGTCTCTTTCTAAAAAATAGTCAATACAAAAAAATTGATTGCGAAAATCTAAGACTACTCCTAACTATCACATATTTAAAAGAAAGTAAATTTTAGTTTGATTTATCTACAGAAACTACATTGATGAAATCCCATCTGATGCTGTTATTCTATGCTGAATAAGATGAAATCTTCGTCTATGCTATATTAAATGAAAAAAATCATATATATATATATATATATATATATATATATATATATATATATATATATATATATATATATATATATATATATATATTATATATATATATATATATATATATATATATATATTATATATATATATATATATATATATATATATATATATATATATATATATATATATATATATATATATATATATATATATATATATATATATATATATATATATATATATATATATATATATATATATATATATATATATATATATATATATATATATATATATATATATATATATATATATATATAATATATATATATATATATATATATATATATATATAATATATATATTAAACTATGACAGGTTTTTACGTTTTACTAATTTATAGTTCCCTTTGCTATTTATTGATCCGTAATGTCGTTTAAAGCTACTTATAGAAAATATAAAAAATTTTGAACCGCAGCAGGATTTTCTTCTTAGACTTTTAAAGAAAACATATCATAGTTGACCACTAAGCTTTAGATGGTTTCTATGAGGCGTGGGTTTAAATCCCACTGCATTCAAATTATTATATGTATTTTTTTTTTAAATATTTTAAATATGATAAAAATATCGTTCAAACATTTTAATTTTATACAATGCTAAAATAAAAATATGTAATTAACTTCCTTTTTTTAAGTAACTAATATATCAAGACTGTATTTAGTATATCAAGACCTTATCAAAGACGAGTACATTTCTACAAGTACGAGAAGGTTATAGGATTAAATTCCTCTTGAGTACACGTGGGTATCTAATGTATAAGCTTTTTTATTTACTAGTTAGTGCAACTGAACTTAAAATCAATAGGACTGAGGACCGACGTGGCGGCGCGAGGCGCAACGTCTCTGTGTAAACGCCGCGCTTTTGAGTTGGAAAAGGTGAAAGGCGAAAACAGGGAATCGAGTGTCTTAACACTAGGTTCCTGCGGTTCTCTTTGCCTACCATACTATATGCGGGATTAAGTGTGAGGCTAAAACAAAAAAAATCAAGAGGAATTTTCTTTCTGTACTTTCCACTTAGTTTCAAGAAATTATATGTCGATTAACGTAACTCAAAGTCGTACCCGAATCATCTTGTTTGCAGTCAAACTGTGTCCCAATATGCCATCACAGTCTGTATTATAAATGAATTTTAAAACTTTAGTGTTGAAATTCATTTTTCATTTCTATGTTTTCCACCGTTGCACAATCGCTTCGCCAGGTAAAGTAATTTATAGGGTGCACACCAGCGCTATAACTTGTGCTGTACGATTTATGAACACGGCTTAGTTCAAAAGAGCTGCTTTTCTATACATTAGTCTGATATTATCTTTTACCTTTGCTGAGTACTTTTTAATCGTGAAGTGATTGCATAAAATACAAAAACTAGTTTTAAGTTATTATGTTTTTTTCTCTACTGTTATATAAAAATAAATACTATAAAACATGTAATCATAATCCCAATAAAACTGATTAAAATGAATATATTTTATTATAATTGTTAAATGGTGGTCGTAAATTTAATTTCCACTTAGGCATTATCTTTTATTTAAGTCTTTACGCGAGGTTCTAATGCTTGCCTGAATAAAAGCGTGAAGCTAAAAAAAAAGAAAATTCTAAGTCTTTATTATAGCTATCATAATATATTTATTAGATATGCATTACATAATCACTAAAATAGTAAAGGCATGCTATACATGAACTGTAAGTAATAATATAGGCTGTATGTAATATACATTTAAAAAATTTCTTAAGCCCTTCATTTAGTTTATTAACTTTAACAACATTAGTAATGACAAAAAGAAAAACAATACAAAAGAACTTATTATAAGACATTAAAAAATACAACTTATTGCTTAATTTCACTTTTAAAACCTGTCAATTTTATCGGTATATGGGTCAAGCATCTTCGCAGTGTGAGAGCAAGATACAGACGTAGATCAAAGACTGTGCTGAATCGAGCTTATTCGCGCAAACGACAAAATGGAACTGAAATTAGAAAAGTTCTTTCGATTGTCAAAGTTGATACGTTTTCTGTATAAATCATAACATGCATGACAATTTAAAAAGCATATTTTTTGTATCGATAACTGAAACATTTTAGGAAACTCTACTGGCTGACTAGAAATGTAAATAATTCCAACTCTTTAACGATATCAGTATTTATTTACTCGTTTATTTATTAAAATCTAATTTTACTAACGCTTAGTATTAAAAATTTAAAGAACTGCTGTAAATTATTAAAAGACATTAATATATTCACATAAATAATAATTCTTTGTTATTGTTTTAACTATTATATATTGCATATTAAAACCCAAACGATATATTTGTAACAAGTAAACAATATTACTAATGGCGTACAAATTATGCAGGTGATTTGCCAGCTGTTACCTCATTAGTACGCCGTGATTTATCGTTCTATTAAACATATTTGATAGCAACCAATCATTATTGGGATTGATGGTTGCGGAACGTAATAATACCTATATACTTACATAATCTATTATTCAATGTAGCGCATTTTCTATTGAAACTAAGTGATGTGCTTTTTCTCCAATAACATTTGAGCTTACTTTGACGTATTTAGAATGAGAAAGTAATGTTTTTTAAAATATTGAACTAATACTTGAACTACGATTATTTATTTAGATGATTATATTCCAGTCATTTTAGGGTTCTGTACCTTAAAAGAAAAAACAGAAACCTTATAAGATTATTATGTTGGCCGTCTGTCTGACTATCAACACCATTTTCTTCGAAGAATCAAATTGTAATTAATATCAAATATCCAAATCGATAATCTCTTGAGGCTAAGTCAACGCAATTAAAAATTATGAGTGTGTAAGGTCCAGGGTATACCTTACCTAAAACTATAAAATTTACCAATAACCTAGAACTTATAGTAGAACCAAAGTAATCTGAGAATCAAAAAGTTGTTGATCGTGCTGCTGAATATGCAAAGTGTTCAAAACGTCTCTTTCTAAAAAATAGTCAATACTAAACAATTGTTTACGAAAATCTAAGACTACTCCTAACATCATGTATTTAAAAGAAAGTAAATTTTAGATTTGATTTATCAATCTTTGTAATTAAAAAAAAATTAAATCCCATCGGATGCTGTTATTCTATACTATATTAAGATAAAATCTTTATCTATGCTATATTAAGATGAAAAAAATCATAAATATATATTCAGTAATTATTATAAATCAAAGTTATAAAATAGGTTTTAATTTTGAATTTGATAAAAAAAATTAAATTCGCAAGTAATTAGTGATAAGATCCGACTCGATCCTGGCCAGACTTGTTTACTTAACACCGTCTATCTTTATACTGTATGTAATAGAGTACAGTCCATTAGTGCAGATGTTGTGGATAAAGTTTTGTTTTAATTTGTAAAATCTCTAATGAAGACGCTCTAAAATGTTTAAATGAAACGAAAATAAACTTTCATTTACAATTTTATTATACTATGTATTTCAAAAGTTTTAATGTACGACTTGCAGCTTATACTTATATATTTCTTTTGTATAAAACACAGTACAAGTACAAGTGCACTACGCTGACGTTTCTGAACGAGAAAGCCTGTTTTAAATTATAAAATCGATTCAGTGAGATAAAACAATACCTTTAAAAGAAGATTTCAACTTACTTTACTAGAATTTTTATAGTTATTATATGTTGTTTCAGGTGTCAACTTACGTAAGTCGTATAAATCCATGGAATGAAATATATTCAGAAATATAATAAAATAATACTGTGACAATATTAATATATTGTAAAGTCATAGTTTAATATAATATTAAGTAATTTAATCTAAAATGGTTGATAAAAACCATTAGTGGAGGTTAATTGAATGTCGAAGGTAACTTGAGAGTCCGTAAAGTACTTTTTGAGAAACTGTTGTCATTATCGCTTTTACTTAAGGTATATCTCACATGGGTTTTATAATATTTTATTATTTTATGAGGTAAAAGACAAATGTAGTTGCAATAAAAAAATCAATGCAGTGTACCGTCGTGGCGCAGAGGCGCAACGTCTGCCTGTAACGCGACTAACGCGACGGTTTCTGGGTTCGATCCCCAGTCGGGGAAGATGGACTTTTCTATTTTCCATTTTCTTCGCTCTGACAACTAAGGCAAAGCGCGGCGTTGAGTTCCGCCACTCAACACGCAATGCCTCGAAAACGGCGAAAAGCGGGGACGAAGTAAGCAGGGACTAAGTAACGGAGTGTCTTAACACTAAGTTCGTATGGTCCCTGCAGTTCCCTCTGCCTACCCTGCCATGTGCGGGATAAAAGCGTGAAGCTAAAAAAAAAAGTAATGTAACACCACAGATGAAATTTGATGCTGAATATGAAATGTCTTGAATTCAGATAACTGGAGACTAGAGCGTCGAGAATGTTAGGTGAAAATTGAGATCAATTTACTTATAATAACAATTTTTTATATATTTTTTTGTGTATTTTAGACGTTAAAAATTTTAATTTCACAGCAGGATTTGAACCCGCGCTCCTTGAATGTCGTGCAAGCGCTAACACAGATGTACTCATTAAACTACTTTAAATTCTTATCGGTATCTCACAGTTATTGCAACTTACTTTACTGTTGCTATATATTACTCTGTAGAAAGGTATACTTACACTTTTTCTCGCATCATCTTAAGGTTTAGTGTTCAAAAACACTGTTCCACACTTCGCACATTTAAAGATACTGCGAGTAGACATTTTCCTGAAAGAAATCACACGTGTAAATTGTTCTTTGTAACTCAATAGAATTTAAAACATTGTAAATGTCACTGGATAACAGTGTAAGGTAGTAACTGTTTATTTCTCAAAGAATTCAAAGGTAATAAAACGGATTTAGGTGCTATAAAAGGGAGCTTTGATTTTCTTTTACGATTGCTACGATCACAGATGTATACTAGAATCGTCGTCATCGAACCTCTATATATAAATACTCTAAAAAGGTTCAATGGACATGCGGGTAATGGTTACAGGTTCAAATCTAATATAGTCAATATTACTTCAACTTAAAGCTTCTTTATTTTAGCACTTTTTTATACTAGCGGTTGTAGTTTGGCTATTGCAATTTCCATAATATATATATATATATATATATATATATATATATATATATATATATATATATATATATATATATATATATATATATATATATATATATATATATATATATATATATATATATATATATATATATATATATATATATATATATATATATATATATATATATATATATATATATATATATATATTATTAATAGATATTTTTTGCTCTAATTTATAATAAAGCAAAGGTCTGAAATTGTCGTGATATTGTGGTATAGCCACCCTATTTACGCCCTCCCTTTTGTGTACTCACTCAACTGTCCAATTCGGGTTGAATTAAGGGTTGAACAGTATAACAGATTTAAGATTGCTAGCTCATGATTTACCAGCGTAGGTCAAAGGACCTCGGATTATCATAGTGTGAACAATTAAACGATCGGCCTAAGGCATATATATGATGTAACAAATACAATGTGACGGAATCCAGTAACTTTTATCTCGAAAAAACATAGCTGTTTATGAGATAACTTACACAAAATATTCTTATTAAAATGGTAAGTTTCATAAAAAATACAACAATCCTCAGACCTTAATGGAAATTAAAGTTAAATTCTGAAAAAATATATAACTTAAAACTAAGCTCGACTAATAATCGTCTCAAAAAGCTCTATTGAAATAAAAAAACTGTAAAATTTTACAGACACTTCTAAAATTCCATTCCATGTTTCAAATATCAATGTTAACATTATTTAATCTTGTGTAAGTGAACCTATGTATGTTCTTATGAGAATAAAGATCTTTAACCTTTAAAATAATCATTATAATTTAATTTATTTATTACACTATTCACAAACTGTGCATGACTGTTAACGCGATCGTTATCCTTCTCTCAAGTAATATATCTTACTTTTCTACCACTCTGGAAAAACAAAGCACCACTATCCTTTTATAAGCGGGATAAAATATTAAATTGAAAAAAAATTAGCTAACCTTTTTCTTATTTTCAGAAGATTTATTCTATTATGTTATTATTAATTAAGTTTACAATACAAATAGTTGAAATAAAAATGTTCATACTCCGTAAGTGTTAACATTATTATTTAATATTCACATATTTTTTTTTTTATAAAGCTTAATCTGATCTAAAAATTCAATATTTATTTACTTGAGCTATTTTAAATAGCAAACATGTGTTAGAATAAAGTATAACGGTATTGAAAAGTTTATTTTCATTTAAACCATTTCTCGCATTAGGCAGGTCGGGAAGGAAAAGCCTATTAAAGCATTTTAGAACTTTTTGAACACTTAGATAAATTGCTTATAAGGTTATATACTCGACTTAAATACGTGTAGGTCCAAATAAATCGTAATCTGGTTATATATCTTTTAGATAAAAACAAATCTACAGGTCACATGCGTTTGAATTAACTTTAAATATAAAAGTAATTTATTTTCCAATGCTGGGACAAATGGAAATAAATAAAAGTTGTGCACCATAGTCTCGAAAGCTCTCCGGTACTTTTGCAATACTTTTTCAATGCTACTACTCGCCACGACCAATAGAAAGCTGTGACGTGATGAAATAAATATCGATCCGTAAAAAAACAATTTCTACTTGTACTTCCTGAGGCTAGCGCGCTTAGCGAAATAAAGTCTACAGTTTCCTAAATAGATTAACAATTGTTGCTATAAAACTAACATTAAAGAAGGCGTTCTTTAAGCTTTACTTCATTTAGTAGCTTTTTCTAAGCGTTCCGAGTTGCTCTCAGCTTAAAAACATACCTATATAGCTTCACGCTTTATGCCTGGTGAGAGAAACTTTCACGTTTTAAATGTTTTTCGTGCCTTTTTCTTCTTTCTTTTACTTTATTTAGAAAAAAGAAATATAATTTTATATCCCGAATTGGGAATTAAGCCCACAACTGTCGTGTATACAGAAAAATACTGTACCACGACAGCTGTAGCAAGTTATATATTTATTTTTATGTTCATAAAATATTATATAATATCTCATATTTATATAATTAACATCAAACAATTTCTGACAGTTCTTGAATAAATAACTGCTCACTGCGTTATTCCCACATACGAGTAGGTCACACGTGCTAAATTGCATTCAAAAGATACTACAATACAAAATATAATCTTCTTGACCTTTATTTATAAAGTACTGCCCATGAGGCTTTAGTAAAAGTTTTAAATACGTTTTTGCATATTGTGTGTGACAATGAAGCTCTATTACGTCTATTTTTAAACTTGAAAATTCTAGAAGAAAATTCTGAAAGAATTAATGAAACCATTGTGGCTGTGTGTGATTTTTTGGAAGAATTTTATTAAAATGAAAATATTCTCATGTATTTACACTAGTTGACGAAACATGATATAGAGTTCCGTCACTCACTAAGTCGTCACTAAGCTATGGAACAAAAACAGAGTGTCTAAGACACTCGACCCGATCTATCTATAAGCAACATAGATGTTGAAAAATAAATTGTAGCTAAAAAAGTGTACGTATAGTATAAATAAATTATATAAACGTTTGTATTCCCGTGAGTGGGATTGGTATACAATAACAACGCATTTGGTTGCTACGACTACGATAGAATACTGCCTTTGAAATTGAAATATTGCTGTAATTATTGTTGCAATAATTATTGTTTAAAAAATATAGTAAAGTTGATCAAATGCTTAATATATTGATATTACAGAATTGAAATAAGTTTAATTGTTATCACACAATTAATATTTTACGTTTACTAAAATAGAAAACTCTTTACTTACATTATATTGACATTGTTTCAGTAAGAATAACAGATAAGCGTCGTGGAAAATCCTCTACAAATGTCATTGGAAACGTGAAGCGAGCTTATATATGTATTTTGCTAGACAGCTAACATTCACAGTACTAAGTGTTCTACTACATTTATACTACTATAATCCAGATGTATGTCGTAGATCGTTGTAATTGCATCTAAGTTCAGAAATAGATGCTTCCATATACACGTATATATATGTATTAACAAGCCTTTATCAACTTGGTAAAATTATAAAACCCTGTATATACATATATATATGCAATTTAATTTAAATCGTATATACGATATAGTGAATGAGTATCTGATCTATACTATCTCTATCTAAAACTCAAATGTAGTTGAACACAGAATTGCTATTATACGACGAAGAAAAGCCACTATCAGGCCGCTGTTGATGCAAAAATGCCCCGGGCTTCAAGAACTTCGTTATGATGGCTTGTACTGCGCATAACCGTAGACAATACCATTTATGTATCGAATAAAGGAAATATATTGTTCAGTGAATAAATTTTTATATTTCCATGTTACCGTATACTTTCTTACTCTACATATTATTACACTAGGGATCAACTCACGGCTTCACCTGCTTAGTAAACTGAATTACGATCGTTTTGTATGGAATAATAGTACCATCGAAAGTTCTTAGATTTATTCTCATATAATATGTATACATTATACGTATAAATCTATCTTTCTAATAATTTTCTCTACTTATCTTTTGTTTGAAATATATATGTCTATATATTTAGTGTGTCTATATTTCACACAAAAAATATGAAATATTATCGGTTTATATGCAATATTCTTGTAATAAATATACCATATATGACTCTTTTCGAATTTCTCATATAGTTACGGATATTAAACAATATTCATTTTACAAAATTGAAATTTATATGCCAATACCATAATGGTACTTTTTATTATACGAGTATAGTATGACTTACTTTTTTATTTCGTATAGACATTGCCATTTCTAACTCGACAAATTTACGAGTATCTTTTTGCTTGTAAATTTTCCTACTACTGTTTTGTTATTTTTAAAGGTTGCCAATACTTAAAAATATATAGATACCTAAAATTTTTAAAGATAGGTAGTTTACTCTATAATAACAAAAAAAAATTATTTTAGTTTCACTTGGGAGTAGTTGACGTAATAGGTTTTAGGCTAATACCGTGCCAAAATTCACTCACTTCCATCCAGTGGTTTTTAATTTTTTCACTTTACAGAATACTTATACAAGAGCTATTTAATATCTTATTCCAGATGTCTAAGTTATAACTATACACATATATATACAGTAGATGTAAAAAAATACAGTTTATCTTCTATTCTGAATTTAATCCTGTCTTCCCCTGCTTCGCACGAGTACAATGTATGCGAAATATTCTACAGATGTATTATGAACAACGTTCACAGATTTTATTTCATTGCACAATACCCCTGAAAGAGCGACATATAATTGGCCTAATAAAGACATCAAAACAGAAAATAAATAAATCTAGCAGTGTTCTTCTACAACATTGGGTGTATGTTACCTTAAACTAAAAAATTTACAAAAACCCGTTGTCAAAGTTTAGTTTGACTTTAGTTTGTACTATGAAGTGATGTAAATATTTTAGCTTGTTCTAGAACAAGAAAATAATGAGTGACAAACGATATGTAAATTATATAGTTCACAAAAAGCTTACCTTCTTTAATACCTTACTGATTTGTATAAATATATGTTATTTATTAAACGACTGATATCCACGACATTCACATTAATTGAATTAATCGTGTATATGTTGATATTGTAAATTTGTTGAGAAATAACTTAATTTAAGTTTTTATTATTTTTTTTTTATTTAGAAATTAACGTTGCACTTTTATATTGAAAATTACACAAAATAACGAAAAAAAGTTTGACGAAAACCATAAGCTTCATATTTATACACATCAATAAGTATTTAAATCAGATTTATTTTGCCAACTGCACGTCACAATATATGGTAATACAATTTTAATAAACCATATTCGCATTAAGCTTAGACTTATCAAAATATAATATAGAAAATTACGTTCTATGTAGTGAAATTCATCATCAAATTGTATAATTAAATTGTCAAAAACATAAATTATATTTGACATGCCTCAGCGAGATGATAGCTTATTGTGTTATCTGGTTAACATGGAATATTTAGTAGAAATTCTATTAAGTATTTTGTCAGTGAAATCTTAATTACATCTACTTAGATGTTTAAAGCACTTATTCGATATGAATAAAGTGTTTGCTTGAACATCGAAACGATAACGACGCTAACTTTGAACGGCCAGTTGATAGTTTAATGGAGTTTTGCAGGTAAATTTCAACAGAGTGTCATTGCATTGTCTATACTAATTACACTGTTGCTGAAGTTATGCGGTAAAATCTTGAAACATTGATACCACAGATGCAATATAGCTTCACGTGATTTTTTTTCTTTTTTTTAGCTTCAGGTTTTTTTCCATACATGGTAGTGTAGGCAAAGGGAACTGCAGGAACCATAGGAACCTAGTGATAAGACACTCAGTTGCTTAGTTTCTGCTTTTTCCATCCTTGCTTTCCGCCGCTTTCGACGTAAAAAATACATTTTAATAGTAAAATGAAAATATTTGTCAAACACGTAACCTTTACTGCAGCATAAATGTATATAATATATAACTGCGAAAAACTTGAGTAGGAAATGGATATATCTATTAAAGTATTTATTAGTCTTTATTTTTTACATTTGGAAAAATATATTTATTTATTTTAACACGGCTATAAATAAATTAATAAGGAATAGCAACTGACGTCTGAACTAGGTTTCTGTGCATTTCAGGTTTCCAGTTAAAAAGTACAATGTACGAACGTATAAAAATTTCAATATAGCTAAATCAAAACGTATAGCTTAATGGTTACGGCGCTATATCCAAGTCATCGGTTACTAAGAGGTAAGGTAAGGTCGACGGTTATCCAAGAGACTAGTTCAAATCTAAGTAATTCCCGTTCTTTATATATTTTCTAAAATACATTTCATACTATCTCGTAAAGATAAATAATAATTAAATTAGACTATGTAACTTTTAAGTTAAAAGCAACCTCTTTTTTTTGTACTTTTCCTAACATCTAAAATACAAGTGTCTCTAAAAATCTTCACTTTTCACTTTTTACACATATGTACTGTTATAAAATAATATTTATAATCGTAGCAAAAGTAAAAGACCAAAATAAAATAAATATAGCAGAATAAGTCTTTTAAGTGAGCCTTCAACAGAAAGCGACGTCGCGCGCAGCCGCTAGTTCATAAAAAGATACTTAAAATACAACGATCACTTGAGATTTAATGACTCTTTCATATTTAATGGTAGTTATTATTTTATATTGTATGCAAGCATACAAAGTAAAAATCAAAATGCTATTTTGTTTACAGTTTATATAAAATATTTTATTAGTATCTCATTTAGTCGTATAACTTGAAGCTATACTGGCCAAAAGTGGCAGCCTCTGATAATAAGTTGTTTTCAAAAATTTAATGTCTCGAATTCAGATAGAAGTCGTACTGTCTATTTTCTTATATAAGGAATATTTTTATCGAAATGCAAAGCAAGTACATCAATTATATAAATATATAGTGAGTTAATTTTCTTTTTTTTATTACAATCAACTTTGCTGTTTAACATTAACTCTAGTAAACAAATACGATAGACGCCTGTAACAACACTACAGGTATAAAATTAAATTACAGATACTCCAACTTTATGTATATAAGCTACATAGAACCGTAACAATATTAATTAAATTAAAATTTTAACTCGATTTTTGAGTTTTACTTAATAATCATTTCCTATTCAGTATTTATTAATGATGTATAAAATTGATTAAAGGCAGTGGCGCAGAGGCCTACCTGTAAACACCACGGTTGGTGGGTTAATTTCCACTTGGAGAGGATGGATTGCCATTTTTTTTTGCTCTGGCAACTTAATAAGCGCAGCGTAGAGTTCCGCCACTTAACTCGTAATGCATCGATAGCAGGGAACAGAGTGTCTTAACACTAGGTTTTCTTGGTTTCTGTGATTTCCTTGGTTTATTTTGCTATGAGCGAGATAAAGCATAAAAAAAGTAATTTAATATTAATACAAAATATACACCGATTTTATTTTTTTCCTATACCGAATAATTCATAATACAATTTCAGGTAATATTTCAAAATAAACTAAGCTGTTGTTATTTTGCTGCGTTGAAACTAGTTCTTGTTTAATTCATGCTTTTTATTAGAAGTGAACTTTAGATAACGAAGGCATCCAGTATAAACTAATTGAAACTTCCAGAAACGTGTTCAATTTGGAACGGTTACAAGTATTGGTATATGTTGACATATTTCTTTACTACTGTAAAGATATATATATATATATATATATATATATATATATATATATATATATATATATATATATATATATATATATATATATATATATATATATATATATATATATATATATATATATATATATATATATATATATATATATATATATATATATATATATATATATATATATATATATATATATATATATATATATATATATATATATACTTACCAGCAATAAGCGCCGCGGCATAGAATGGGGACTTTCCGGCACCTTAGAAGATCTGGATTATGCCGATGACCTATGTCTGCTAAGTCACACACGCGCCGATATGCAAGCCAAACTGGACGACCTACGTGGAGAAGCAACGGAGATGGGGTTAAAAATTAACACCCGGAAGACCCAGGAGATGAGGTGCAGAGCAACTAGCTTTCTACCGCTGCTCATCGGCACAGAGGTTGTGGAAAGAGTCCACAAGTTTACCTACCTCGGAAGTATCGTGACTGAAACTGGAGGGACCGAGGAGGACATCGCCTCGAGAATCGCCAAGGGAAGAGCAACCTTCGCACAGTTGCGCCTCGTATGGCAATCCCGGAAATTGACTAGGAGAGTTAAGCTCAAAATATTCCGGTCCAATGTTAAAACCGTTTTGCTATACGGGTGTGAGACCTGGAAGGTCACAAAAGACATCTCGCGCCAACTCCAAGTCTTCGTTAACCGTCGTCTTCGCCGCATTCTCGGTATTTACTGGCCCGAGAAAATTTCGAACATACAACTCTGGGAACGCTGCGGCGAAACTCCGATCGACCAGCAAATCAAGCGTCGCAAGTGGGGATGGATTGGCCACACGCTCCGAAGAGATCCAGATCACATCCCTAGGCAAGCCCTAGACTGGAATCTCCAAGGCAAGCGAAAACGTGGCCGCCCTAAACTGAGCTGGCGTCGGACGGTCGCTGCAGAGGTGGCAAACAAACATAGGGAGGACCTGGAGCGAAGTGAAGAGCGATGCTCAAGACCGGACGGGATGGCGACGTACTGTGGATGCCCTCTGCCCCATCTAGGGGACATAGGACCTTAAGTCAAGTAAGTCATATATATATATATATATATATATATATATATATATATATATATATATATATATATATATATATATATATATATATATATATATATATATATATATATATATATATATATATATATATATATATATATATATATATATATATATATATATATATATATATATATATATATATATATATATATATATATATATATATATATATATATATATATATATATATATATATATATATATATATATATATATATATATATATATATATATATATATATATATATATATATATATATATATATATATATATATATATATATATATATATATATGGCAAAGCGCGGCGTTGAGTTCCGCCACTCAACACGCAATGCCTCGTAAACGGCGGAAAGCGGGGACGGAGTAAGCAGGGACTAAGTAACGGAGTGTCTTAACACTAGGTTCGTATGGTTCCTGCAGTTCCCTCTGCCTACCCTGCCATGTGCGGGATAAAAGCGTGAAGTTATATATATATATATATATATATATATATATATATATATATATATATATATATATATATATATATATATATATATATATATATATATATATATATATATATATATATATATATATATATATATATATATATATATATATATATATATATATATATATATATATATAAATATATATATATATATATATATATATATATATATATATATATATATATATATATATATATATATATATATATATATATATATATATATATATATATATATATATATATATATATATATATATATATATATATATATATATATATATATATACCATAAAAATGAATTAAATATATAACATTGTCGCGATTGTAGCATAATATAATCAATGTATTAAAGCATATTTATGTGAACTTAAATTATACGGCTATTTTATCATATCTTCGCAGGCAAGCGTCTCCATTAACGAGCTGTGAGCTCACTTTATGAGCGTTTCCATCGCAACTATCGGAAAGTTACTGGTTGTTAGTTTCCGTTGGAGTTGCTAGAAATTTTTTATTTAAAAGAATAGATTTAAATTTTCTGTGTCCACCCTGCCATATGCGTTGTACAGCGTAAAATGTATAAAAAATATTATTAGACATAATTTTAAATATTAAAACAGATCAATCACTAACATTGTTTATATTATTGCTGTTATAGCTAAAACACTTTCATACTAATATTAAGCAAGGTCATTTCGTGAACAAACTGGCATCTAAGAAAAAAAGTCAGGACAGATAACAATAACTCAAAGTCTAAAGTTTATAATCTCTATATAAGAACTATCTATTTATAATAACGTATTACCAGAAATAGCGCAGATATCCTCTTGTCTAGAGTAAGTAGGTTATTTGTAATAAAACTATTTGCTTTTATTGAATTTGCGATACTTATTTTAGTAGCTATCTAGTCCTTGAGATTTCATTTTGCTCATAGTATTGTAAAAATAGGCCACTTCAACATATGTATTCAATATATACATATATTTTTATTCTTACAATAGAAAACTATGCGATTAAAAAATGGACGTTAAAATAGATAGATTATTAAAATGGAATTATGTAAACACAAATAATAATTATAATAACGAAAAATCAACAAAGATTAAAAAAATATATAATTTTTTAATCTGTTGATTCACACTAAGGTTAAAAAAAATACTAAAAGAAAATATAAAAATGACGTTCTTCGTCACGCCGCTTCGGCATTCTTATATGCTTTATACAACTTATTGCGTTGTTAGCATCTCTGTAGGGAGATATTTACAATTTTCACTAAAATATTTAATAAAAATAGCATTGTCTTCGTAAAACGATTGTTCTTTGTAATAATTTTTAGGTAGAAATAACAAAAAACTCCCTATAAAGATGCAGAAGGCTATATGTTTTTTTATAAGTGAGTACAAAGATTGCTTTTTTTTTAAATATATGTACATGCAAAATTTAAAGAACATAGTAAGTCATTATATTTTTCCTGATCACTCTGTAAGAAGAACTTCGATGAGTGCAAGAAAAATTGCAATAATATCCGATAAAAATAGTTATTCGGTGAGATTAAGATTATTAACAAAAAGATAATTAATAATGGTTATATGCGTTATAATTTTTCATTATTAAATATTCATTTATCGAATTTACGAGGTAATTCTAGTAATAGAATAGTATATGAGAGACATCCGTCCCACACGTTGTAGGGACTTAGGGAGTAAATCTGTGATATTTGAACAAAGTAACTCAGCGTGTAACCAACAGCTGACTTTTATTACTGTTAGGATATAAAAGATTCGGAAAATTGAAAATATCAGCTGGAGTTTTGTTGCTCTGACTTATATTACATAGCATCGTGATATTTTTTTTTATATGATAAAACGTGATTCTTTATTTTATTTTAACGATACATACTATTTTACTATTATTTTAACGTGTAGGAGAAATATTATATTTAGATTTTTAATCTATTCTCTCTCTTTCTCTCTCTCTCTAACAATATATTTTCATAGTATAATTACACAAAGCAGCTAGATCTTTACTTAATATTATTAAACAATTTTTGAGTATTTCTATTAATATATATAGCCTATATTAATTGCTTGAACAAAATTCTCTAAGCAGAGTACAAAACCTATTGTTACAGAGGAGCCTATCACGTATATACAATTATTTGTTGTACTTATTAAAGCTTCACGCTTTATAACTTAATAGGTAGACGGAGGGAACCTTACTTAAAATACTATGTTCCCCACTTAAAGTTGCGTGCTTAAGATTTCTCCGTTTACTGTTCAAATTTGAAATATTATTATGCATTCTTAACGGGAAATTTTATTTAAATCATCCATCATCCCATAAGAGATATGGGATTCAAATCTATTATATCATCGTATATTGCGTATATACCATATATATATTGCTATGGTATATATTATTTTACTTATACATATAAAACTAAATATTTATTAGAACATTTTATGTAAAATTATTACATCAAAATAATATGGCCAAAAAATTTTTGATTTTAAAAAATGTAATGTAAAAATTTTTAGCTTTCAAAGTCTTCATTATAACTTTTTAAACATAATAATATAAAGGAAAACTAAACAACGTATTCATTACATTATTATAATAATTTAAGCATTAAATTTTGTTAATATATTAATTATATAAGTTTTACAAAAGGTTTATAAAGAATAGGCTTGTTTCCACTGAGAACATACTTGATAGATTTTTATTTCTATAATATGAGCATGATGTTTACTTATCAAAAAATACTGTTTTCTATTAAAATATCCATTGATTAATTTTATTTTAATGAAATGAATCGAAAGAAATTAGGCTCTATGTCACGTGACAATGAACGCCAATAAAAAAGCGTGACGTCACGCCGTGCGAGACGCCATTGTTGTAGAGATGTTCGTATAAAAAAAATATCGATATTTTTTTCGATATAATATGTCGTAGTGTTCTATCTATCGATAGATATATTGTACAAATATATCGATATTTTTGATATATTGTAAGATTTGAACTTTGCGATATTTTGATATATTGTAAGAAATTTGTTTGTATTTAACTATTCTTAGAATATTACATTAACGTTTCAGATTAATGCAAATAAAAACAGCTAGGACGAAGAAACGAATTAACTTAATTTATTAAAAATAAAACTTTATACTTAACTACATACTTTTTTTAGCAATTAAACTAAGTAAAAAAAATAGGTAAATTTTAGATCTACGGTAGTAGATAGGCAGACTGAAGTAAAAATTGGTAGATCTACCAAAATATAGGTAGACCTGGCATCTGATCACTGCGCACTGTCCTCACGGAGAATATTTGCCTTTATATCGTTGTCAATATTATAGGCTCACCCATTTTCTACCAATACTAACTTACTAGTCAATTTCACACTGGCGGTAACACTGCGTAAATAAAGCATCAATATAAAAAGGAATGGCATGTGATTTTAATTTCTCACGACATTTGGTATATCGAATGAAATATATCGATATTACTTGATTTGATAATATTGGGTTGAAGTGATATATCACGTGCATGTATCGATATTTTATGATATATCGATTTATGTCGTTCACCCCTACATTGTTGTTGTTGACGTTTGTCTTGTAATACAACGCGCTATTTTTTATATATTTCGTTTTCTAGTAATTTTCTTCAAATTGATATAGCATTTTTCAGTAAATTCGTAGAAGACAATAATATTTAATCATGGAAACAGGATTCATTAAGGCAAACAGCAGTAATTTGCCCAAAATTGACGCCGTTATGACTGGAAGATTCTTTGCGGTGAACAGTGACTTTTGTTCATCAGAATTTATTCAAGTTTTAACCACTGTTTTCTTATTTTTTTATTATTTGGAACGTAAAAAAATATTTTTTTTTGGCGTTTTTATGACTGTGCTTTTACAGTGGGGCACTGCACTCAACACTGTTATGATGCGATTGCACGGCGTGACGTCACACAAGACGCCATGACAGTTATGTGCGTTTTCGAGACAAATTTAAATACAATTTTTTTTAATGCAAAATAAATAAAGAAAATATTATTATTTTTTCAAAATATTTTTTTTTAGGATTAAATAGATGATAAGGTAAACTGTGAACTCGATTTTAAAATTTTGGAAACTAGCCTATTAAACATATAGTTTAACAAATATTTTACACATTTTTCTTTAAAAAAAATTGTTATATAAATATATATCGATAGGTTTAAGGTTAGCTAAGTGGTATAGACGGCTTAATCTTGTTTTATTAAATATGCTAAATCCATTATCCATTTAACATTTCGCCGTCCGTCGTGGCGCAAAGGCGAAGTGTCTGTCTGTAAACGCAACGATTTGTGGGTTCGGTTCCTACTTGACGAGGAAGAATTATTTAGATTCATTCCTTTAGATTAATTCTTTCTTCCTTCCAAGTCAAAGCTCGACATTGAGTTCCACCAGTCAACATGCAATGCCTCGAAAGGCGGAAAGACGGAAACGGAGTGTTTTAACACTAGGCTCCTACAGTTCCCGCAGTTCTATCTACCCTGCTATAAGCGAGTTCATACTTGAAAATTGATTATATTTAAAGACAGACAGTAAAAGCAGGAGTGAATGTCAAAAACGAAACTTTTTATAGTTAACTGCAATATCCACTAAAGGGTCTTATCGGGTCTAATTTTATTTTCATACTAGCCTGGAAATCTTTGATAAGCATACAATTTTATTCAAACCGACCCCGACGCGAAGCCCCCTTCATGGCTAACAAATACACTTACAAAAATTATATGAATAAAATATCGGTCAAGTGTGAGTTGAACTCACGTGCAGAAAGTTCTGAACTAATTTCGTGTAAGTATAGTTTATAAAATTTATTTAATTTCGTGTAAGTATACTTATTTAAATTTACTGGAAAATATCCCAGAGATATGAGAGAATACTCTCATTTCTTATTGAATTAAATATAAATATAAATTTGCAATGGCTTTTATCTGGGATATAGTATTAAATTTCTTAAATTTTCTTTTGTTCTGACCAGGAATAGGTTTAGAGGGAGCTTATATGCGGTTAAAGTGGGAGCGAGAGGTATAACAGCGAAATTTCTCTTTAGTTTACTAAAATATCTCGGCCTGTCTAGAACTATCACAAATTCATTTCTAGAACGTACTTCGAAGGCGGCTTTGGTAGAATCATTTAAAATTTGGTTAGGTAGTGGGAGGAGCTCGGACAGTGAGCGTTAATGCATTTTAAAGGGACCCTTTAAACCTACACTTGGGTCGCAAATCCCAAGCGCTGCTTGGAGCTCTTATTCCTACAACACCATGGGCCCGGCACCCGCACGGTGAATCCATGGAAAGCTAAGTTGTTTCTTCTCTGTACAAAGCTACTCTATAGGTTTTGATATGGCGACAAATTTTAAAAAAATGCGGCTAAAACTAATCATAAGCACTTTTATCTTCTGATTGCGATAACATATTTCATTTGTCCTGTGCTCCAAGAGAGCATATTTATTTCAGTTTGACTTACGCTGATGAATAGATAAGAAGACAGACAGACGGAACAAAGTTAACCAAAAAAGGTTAAGATTATTTCCTTTTGTTACAAAACCTAGAAAAGAGATTATTTTGGCACTTAGTTCTTTAAGCTGAAAATAAATTTAGTTTGAAAAAACTTGAAACTAAAACCCATCACTCAACAAGTCAGACACGTGCTTAAATTCTATCACATATTGTTCAGTCACGTTGAATAATAATATTCAGATTTACTTATTTTTGAGTATCTAATACATGCACATAATTCAATTTGACATATATTTTATTTTCAACAACCTGTATCTTCCCATGTGTCTATGAAATGAAGATACATTTAAAAATTATAATACAGCTTCACTCTATTTCCCGTAAATAGGAAGGTACACCTCACAGCCACTTTTACAGTGGTGATCTGTGACAGTAATGTTTGAAAAATATATTTGTGAAACGATGGAGCATCTATTTCTGTACCTGGATGCAATTACAACGAGCTACGTCCTACACATAGATTATAGTACGACTACAGTAGAACACTAAGTACTGTGAGCGTTAGCTGTCTAGCAAAAGACATATATAAGCTCGCTTCACATTTCCAATGAGATTTGCAGGGAGGTGAGATATATATATATATATATATATATATATATATATATATATATATATATATATATATATATATATATATATATATATATATATATATATATATATATATATATATATATATATATATATATATATATATATATATATATATATACGATATATAATTGTTACCATATTAAATGTACTATGAATGAAGTACGTAAATTACTGTAGCACACTCAGCATAAGCGAATTAAGCGATCTTCGAAATGTGGCAATATATGGAAATTAGGTTCTTCGTCCTCGGATATTAACAGAGTATATTGAATCGAAAATTGAATGTAGCTGATTTCCTACGTTCCTGATAGAAGCGTATGATTGAATTCCAAAAATCGGTTTAATTTTGAAACATAATTCTATAATAACATATATAATGTAGGAGCAGAAATCCCGGGTGTCTTTCACATTTGTTTTGGAATCAATTTTTTTTTTCCCTAAATTTTGTATTAAAAAATTTCAAATTATATCATTATGAGATATTATTAAATAACGTTAAATATTAGAGTGTCAGAGGTGGGAAAAGGTAGGCAGTAAGAACTTACTTGGCTTTCTGCCTGAATTCAAGACAGATCGAGAGGTAAAACACAGAGTGGATTGCTAGAGTAAGAATATGAATATAATTGATTCTTTTGAGATTTTTTTAGAATTGAGCCCAAAACCATCACGCTTGTCCAAAATTATCACGTTTACTCGTTTTTTATGTTTTTTATGTTAATGTTAACTGTCATTTTCATTGTATCACTTGTCTTTGTATAGTAAATTAATAAGTTAGTAGTAAACTTATATGTTAGACTAAGTTTTACTTGATACATTATTAATTAGTTTCTTTTAAAAATGTAATTATTTTTTTTTTTAGTGTAAACTTATTTTGTAATGGACTTGTGCACAGGTGGTTGCAATTTTTACTATATTATTATTTTTCTATTGTTAATATTAATTTGTTTATACATTTTTATATATTTTTAATATATATTTATTATTTTATATTTTTATTATACTATTTGTATTTTTATTATTATTATTATTATTATTTCTATACATTTAATTTAATATTTTTTATTTAATAGGTGTGAATCATGTTTTTAGAAAATGAATATTTTTCTTGCTCTTCTAGTGATTGCGATAGCGCAGAAAGTAATAATTCATCACTTTCAGATTTGTGCCACTTGAAGATAAACTATCGAAAATTTTTACCAATCCATCTAATTCCATCTCAATTGTGCATATCAACGCTCAGAGTGTTCCTGCTCATTTTACTGATCTTCTCACATCTTTTGGCTCCGGCGTAGTTGATTGTATACTCATAACAGAAACTTGGTTTAAGCCATCTCTCCCATCTATTTGTTATTCTATTCCAGGATACCAGCTGTTCCGTAATGATCGTACTTTGCAGGGTGGTGGAGGCGTTTGTATGTATCTTCGCAACTGCATACCTGCCAGCATCATTAAATACTCTCCTAATGACACCATAGGAGCACTTGAATATCTTTTCCTGGAAATAGAGTTACGCCATAAAAAAGTTCTTCTCGGAGTTTTGTACTCTCCGAGTGATAAAATAAATTACTTTAGCACTCTGGAAGGTATTTTGGAATTTCTTTCACCACAATACGAACATGTTATATGTATGGGTGATTTCAATACGTGACTTTTAAAGAATGATTCCAGATCTAATACTTTATTAGCACTATATGAATCGTATAATTTACACATTCTCCCAATGTCTTATCCCACGCATCATTTTCCTAACTGCAGGCCCTCTCTCATCGATCTCATCTCCGTCTCTAATCCTAATCTCGTTATTTCTCATGGACAAATGACTGCTCCTTTCTCTTTTCATGATTTAATTTATGTTTCTTATAAACTACGTCCTCCTAAGATTAGAGACAATATATTTCTTCAGCGCAATTTTTCGCATATGGATCTGGAACGCTTGAAAGAAGATATGAGGAACATCGACTGGTCTCCCATATTGTCGTCCACAAATATTGACAATATGGTGGAATCTTTAACTACTGAATTGATTAACATTTATGACAAACATGCTCCAGTAAGACCAGTTCGTATGAAGCATGCACCTGCCCCATGGTTAACTCCAGTAATTAGGCGAACAATGACTAAACGTGACAAAGCTAAAGCCAAAAACAAGAAATACCCTTCTGAAGAAAATCTAGCTGCATACAAAAAGCTGCGAAATATTTGCAACAGAATGTGTAGGGATGCAAAGCGCCGCTACATTCACAGTACTATTCAGAATCTCACTCAGCCGCAAGTCTGGAGATTCTTAGAGTCATTAGGGGTAGGAAATATCAAGGCTACTCATTCTGTAACAATGAGTCTGCACGAATTAAATTATTTTTTCTCTAAACCACCTTTAACCATAAGCCCCCAAATTAAAACGAATACTCTCATGATTCTGTCTCAAATAAAACTACCCGACTCAACTCAATTTTTCTTCGAAACGGTTACTGAAGATGATGTTAAGAGGTATATCAAATCCATCTCCACTAAAGCCATTGGTAGTGATCATGTCAGTCTTGACATGATTCTTCCCGTGTTGGAAATCATTTCACCAGTGGTCACCCACATTATTAACTTTTCACTGTCCCGCAATGTTTTTCCAACTTTGTGGAAGAATGCTTATGTTGTCCCTCTACCCAAAACTACCAACCCAACCGGCTGTACTGAATATCGTCCAATATCTATTCTTCCTATCCTATCCAAGGTCCTTGAATCCATTGTAAATAATCAACTTTACTGCTTCCTCTCCTCGAACAATCTACTATGTCCTTTGCAATCTGGATTCCGTCCTTTCCACAGCACAGTTACTGCGCTGTTGAATATTACGGAGGACATACGGTACGCCTTGGATAATACTAAGCTCACCGTGATGGTACTACTGGATTTTAGTAGCGCTTTCAACTGTGTTGATTTTGATATACTTCTGGGCACTCTTCGAACAGTTAACATTTCTACTTCAGCTATTAAATGGTTTCACTCTTACCTCTTCGGTCGCCAGCAATGTGTTAAAGTTAACGATGTCACATCGACGTGGTTACAACTCACTGCTGGTGTCCCTCAAGGCGGTGTTCTTTCTCCACTTCTTTTTTCTATTTTTATCAATAACATATCGAAAGTCATATCTTCTCCTTACCATCTGTATGCAGATGATTTGCAGTTGTATCGTCATTGCAGTTTAAATGAACTACCGGAGACTATTGCAGCTTTAAATAAAGATCTTACTGCCGTGCAATCTTGGGCCCAATCTTTTGGACTGCTGGTTAACCCTAAAAAATCTCAGGCCATTATCATTGGCAGTAACAAGTTAAGAGATAAAATTAATTGGGGTTTAACGCCTAAAATTTTATATTCAGGTATTGAAATTGCTTATTGTGATAAAATCAAAAATTTAGGTCTAACTATTGATAACAACATGTCTTGGACCTCACATATTAATTGTGTTAGCAAACGCATGCATTTCTCTTTGCACTCTCTCAAGCGTCTCCAATATTACCTCCCTTTTAAGACCAAAATTATGCTAGCGCAATCTCTTCTTTTACCAATTTTGGACTACGCCGACGTTTGCTATTTAGATGTGACTGAGGAGCTATTAAACAAGCTGGAGCGTCTTCAAAATCTCGCCATACGCTTTATTTATGGTCTGCGAAAATATGACCACGTTTCCCAATTTCGAGCTCAGCTTAATTGGCTCCCGATTCGCCTTCGCCGAGATATGCATATCCTCACACTTCTCTTTAAAATCCTTAATTATCGTGATTTCCCTCCTTACCTATGCTCCCGCTTTAACATCCTACCTCCTCCTTCACGCTCGAGACGGTCTTGCGTCTTGCCGACGCTAGACATACCGAAGAGTAATACCAAATTCTTCCAGAAATCCTATTCAGTATATGCTGCATCCCTATGGAACCAACTTCCTAAATCTATCCAAAAATGTCCATCCTTAAATTCCTTTAAATCTCAATTAGAAAAACATCTACTCACAAATTTAAATGCACAAGATTGACTTTAGATGGTGGTTTTAATTTAATCAACTGTATGTATTTATAAATTTGTATATGTGTATGTATTTAATATATATGTGTATTTATACGTGTAATTGTGTATGTATATATATTGCGTATGTATATTTATTGGTTCGTATGTATATGTATTTATATAGATGTATATATGTATGTATATGTGTATATATAATTATACTTATTTCCTTGAATTGCACTTGTTTGCTTCACCCGTTAGTTGCCACTCATCCACAACCACAGGTTGACTGGAAGAGATCTCTTGTAGAGATAAGTCCACCTTTGTATACTTAATTTACTGTAATAACCTTACCCATGTATATTAGTGCAATAAAGAATATTATATAAATCATTGAAGTTGTTTTATTTCATCCATTTGCCAATAATAGATATTTCAAAAGAAAAAATAAGATGTAAACAAATGTGAATTATGTGGAGTAGTTTTGCCGAAAACAAGTCAATAAATTCCTATAACTTCGGACGATGCATTACTAAACAACTTGTATTATATATATATTTTACTATTACTATAGTTATAGTGTTTTTCTATATTTCTGATATAAAACAAAATATTTTTTACCGAAATTCGTTTAAATCGACAACAAACAAAGAATTCTAACGTGGTTCACAAAGGAATATTTATACGTATATAGGGGCGCATATCAATATACATGTTATGATTTTATTGTTAGAAAGTATTTAGTATTGAAATTAATGTTTAATTATTCAAATCAGTAAAACCTATTTGTACGTCAAAGCTGTAAATGTAATACTAGCTAAAAATATAGAGACGATAGGTACCTACTTTCAATTAAAAGCCAAAAAAATTAATTATTTACAATTTCAGGAAACCTGTCATAACTTCAGACGCTTGTTCAAATTTCAAACTAAAGTAGTATTCTTTCATTTTCAGCATTAGAATAAGAATCTCCTTAAAAATACAAAAAGAAGCTTTTGTAGATCGTAAAGTCATAATAAAGTACGAGTACTTAATGTCCTTTTAATTGGAGCGACAGATATCTGTTAAGTTACATGTAGACGTTTTATTTCACTCAATTATAATAAATTAAATCAAAGTAAGTACTTTACATTACATCGTTATTACATTTAAAGTTTTATTTTCTCCATGTATACAGTTAAGCCTCTGATTATCTCATTTTGCCATAAAAAATATTAAAATTGCTTAAAAATTTAGTTACACTGATAAATAGTATAAATAAAAGTTTTTTTTGTAATAAGAATAATCTAATAAAAGAATTTTGAGATTTAAGGTATTATTGAATTTTATTTAAAATATTACAATAATTTGAAGATAATAAATAAAGTAAAAACCATACAATAATAAAAATAAATACGCTTATTTCTTCCGTTCCCTCATTGTTGATGGATCAATATATATATATATATATATATATATATATATATATATATATATATATATATATATATATATATATATATATATATATATATATATATATATATATATATATATATATATATATATATATATATATATATATATATATATATATATATATATATATATATATATATATATATATATATATATATATATATATATATATATATATATATATATATATATATATATATATATATATATATATATATATATATATATATATATATATATATATATATATATATATATATATATATATATATATATATATATATATATATATATATATATATATATATACATATATATATATATATATATATATATATATATATATATATATATATATATATATATATATATATATATATATATTGATCCATCAACAATGAGGGAACGAAAGAAATAAGCGTATTTATTTTTATTATTATATGGTTCTTACTTTATTTATTATCTTGAAATTGTTGCAATATTTTAAATAAAATTCAATAATACCTTAAATCTCAAAATTTTTATATTAGATTGTTCTTATTAGAAAAAAAAAATATATTTATACTATTTATCAGTGTAAATAATTTTTAAGCAATTTTAATATTTTTTATGGCAAAATGAGAAACCAGAGGCTTAACTGTATACATGGAGAAAATAAAACTTTAAATGTAATAACGATGTAATGTAAAGTACTTACTTTGATTTAATTTATTATAATTGAGTGAAATAAAACGTCTTTATGTAACTTAACAGATATCTGTCGCTCCAATTAAAAGGACATTAAGTACTCGTACTTTATTATGACTTTACGATCTACAAAAGCTTCTTTTTGTATTTTTAAGGAGATTCTTATTTTAATGCTGAAAATGAAAGAATACTACTTTAGTTTGAAATTTGAACAAGCGTCTGAAGTTATGACAGGTTTCCTGAAATTGTAAATAATTAATTTTTTTGGCTTTTAATTGAAAGTAGGTACCTGTCGTCTCTATATTTTTAGCTAGTATTACATTTACAGCTTTGACGTACAAATAGGTTTTACTGATTTGAATAATTAAACATTAATTTCAATACTAAATACTTTCTAACAATAAAATCATAACATGTATATTGATGTGCGCCCCTATATACGTATAAACATTCTTTGGGAACCACGTTAGAATTCCTTGTTTGTTGTTGATTTAAACGAATTTCAGAAAAAATATTTTGTTTTATATCAGAAATATAGAAAAACACTATAACTATAGTAATAGTAAAATATATATATAATACAAGTTGTTTAGTAATGCATCGTCCGAAGTTATAGGAATTTATTGACTTGTTTTCGGCAAAACTACTCCACATAATTCACATTTGTTTACATCTTATTTTTTCTTTTGAAATATCTATTATTGGCAAGTGGATGAAATAAAACAACTTCAATGATTTATATAATATTCTTTATTGCACTAATATACATGGGTAAGGTTATTACAGTAAATTAAGTATACAAAGGTGGACTTATCTCTACAAGAGATCTCTTCCAGTCAACCTGTGGTTGTGGATGAGTGGCAACTAACGGGTGAAGCAAACAAGTGCAATTCAAGGAAATAAGTATAATTATATATACACATATACATACATATATACATCTATATAAATACATATACATACGAACCAATAAATATACATACGCAATATATATACATACACAATTACACGTATAAATACACATATATATTAAATACATACACATATACAAATTTATAAATACATACAGTTGATTAAATTAAAACCACCATCTAAAGTCAATCTTGTGCATTTAAATTTGTGAGTAGATGTTTTTCTAATTGAGATTTAAAGGAATTTAAGGATGGACATTTTTGGATAGATTTAGGAAGTTGGTTCCATAGGGATGCAGCATATACTGAATAGGATTTCTGGAAGAATTTGGTATTACTCTTCGGTATGTCTAGCGTCGGCAAGACGCAAGACCGTCTCGAGCGTGAAGGAGGAGGTAGGATGTTAAAGCGGGAGCATAGGTAAGGAGGGAAATCACGATAATTAAGGATTTTAAAGAGAAGTGTGAGGATATGCATATCTCGGCGAAGGCGAATCGGGAGCCAATTAAGCTGAGCTCGAAATTGGGAAACGTGGTCATATTTTCGCAGACCATAAATAAAGCGTATGGCGAGATTTTGAAGACGCTCCAGCTTGTTTAATAGCTCCTCAGTCACATCTAAATAGCAAACGTCGGCGTAGTCCAAAATTGGTAAAAGAAGAGATTGCGCTAGCATAACTTTGGTCTTAAAAGGGAGGTAATATTGGAGACGCTTGAGAGAGTGCAAAGAGAAATGCATGCGTTTGCTAACACAATTATTATGTGAGGTCCAAGACATGTTGTGATCAATAGTTAGACCTAAATTTTTGATTTTATCACAATAAGCAATTTCAATACCTGAATATAAAATTTTAGGCGTTGAACCCCAATTAATTTTATCTCTTAACTTGTTACTGCCAATTATAATGGCCTGAGATTTTTTAGGGTTAACCAGAAGTCCAAAAGATTGGGCCCAAGATTGCACGGCAGTAAGATCTTTATTTAAAGCTGCAATAGTCTCCAGTAGTTCATTTAAACTGCAATGACGATACAACTGCAAATCATCTGCATACAGATGGTAAGGAGAAGATATGACTTTCGATATGTTATTGATAAAAATAGAAAAAAGAAGTGGAGAAAGAACACCGCCTTGAGGGACACCAGCAGTGAGTTGTAACCACGTCGATGTGACATCGTTAACTTTAACACATTGCTAGCGACCGAAGAGGTTAGAGTGAAACCATTTAATAGCTGAAGTAGAAATGTTAACTGTTTGAAGAGTGCCCAGAAGTATATCAAAATCAACACAGTTGAAAGCGCTACTGAAATCCAGTAGTACCATCACGGTGAGCTTAGTATTATCCAAGGCGTACCGTATGTCCTCCGTAATATTCAACAGCGCAGTAACTGTGCTGTGGAAAGGACGGAATCCAGATTGCAAAGGACATAGTAGATTGTTCGAGGAGAGGAAGCAGTAAAGTTGATTATTTACAATGGATTCAAGGACCTTGGATAGGATAGGAAGAATAGATATTGGACGATATTCAGTACAGCCGGTTGGGTTGGTAGTTTTGGGTAGAGGGACAACATAAGCATTCTTCCACAAAGTTGGAAAAACATTGCGGGACAGTGAAAAGTTAATAATGTGGGTGACCACTGGTGAAATGATTTCCAACACGGGAAGAATCATGTCAAGACTGACATGATCACTACCAATGGCTTTAGTGGAGATGGATTTGATATACCTCTTAACATCATCTTCAGTAACCGTTTCGAAGAAAAATTGAGTTGAGTCGGGTAGTTTTATTTGAGACAGAATCATGAGAGTATTCGTTTTAATTTGGGGGCTTATGGTTAAAGGTGGTTTAGAGAAAAAATAATTTAATTCGTGCAGACTCATTGTTACAGAATGAGTAGCCTTGATATTTCCTACCCCTAATGACTCTAAGAATCTCCAGACTTGCGGCTGAGTGAGATTCTGAATAGTACTGTGAATGTAGCGGCGCTTTGCATCCCTACACATTCTGTTGCAAATATTTCGCAGCTTTTTGTATGCAGCTAGATTTTCTTCAGAAGGGTATTTCTTGTTTTTGGCTTTAGCTTTGTCACGTTTAGTCATTGTTCGCCTAATTACTGGAGTTAACCATGGGGCAGGTGCATGCTTCATACGAACTGGTCTTACTGGAGCATGTTTGTCATAAATGTTAATCAATTCAGTAGTTAAAGATTCCACCATATTGTCAATATTTGTGGACGACAATATGGGAGACCAGTCGATGTTCCTCATATCTTCTTTCAAGCGTTCCAGATCCATATGCGAAAAATTGCGCTGAAGAAATATATTGTCTCTAATCTTAGGAGGACGTAGTTTATAAGAAACATAAATTAAATCATGAAAAGAGAAAGGAGCAGTCATTTGTCCATGAGAAATAACGAGATTAGGATTAGAGACGGAGATGAGATCGATGAGAGAGGGCCTGCAGTTAGGAAAATGATGCGTGGGATAAGACATTGGGAGAATGTGTAAATTATACGATTCATATAGTGCTAATAAAGTATTAGATCTGGAATCATTCTTTAAAAGGCACGTATTGAAATCACCCATACATATAACATGTTCGTATTGTAGTGAAAGAAATTCCAAAATACCTTCCAGAGTGCTAAAGTAATTTATTTTATCACTCGGAGAGTACAAAACTCCGAGAAGAACTTTTTTATGGCGTAACTCTATTTCCAGGAAAAGATATTCAAGTGCTCCTATGGTGTCATTAGGAGAGTATTTAATGATGCTGGCAGGTATGCAGTTGCGAAGATACATACAAACGCCTCCACCACCCTGCAAAGTACGATCATTACGGAACAGCTGGTATCCTGGAATAGAATAACAAATAGATGGGAGAGATGGCTTAAACCAAGTTTCTGTTATGAGTATACAATCAACTACGCCGGAGCCAAAAGATGTGAGAAGATCAGTAAAATGAGCAGGAACACTCTGAGCGTTGATATGCACAATTGAGATGGAATTAGATGGATTGGTAAAAATTTTCGATAGTTTATCTTCAAGTGGCACAAAATCTGAAAGTGATGAATTATTACTTTCTGCGCTATCGCAATCACTAGAAGAGCAAGAAAAATATTCATTTTCTAAAAACATGATTCACACCTATTAAATAAAAAATATTAAATTAAATGTATAGAAATAATAATAATAATAATAATAAAAATACAAATAGTATAATAAAAATATAAAATAATAAATATATATTAAAAATATATAAAAATGTATAAACAAATTAATATTAACAATAGAAAAATAATAATCAACATCAACAATGAGGGAACGGAAGAAATACGCGTATTTATTTTATATATATATATATATATATATATATATATATATATATATATATATATATATATATATATATATATATATATATATATATATATATATATATATATATATATATATATATATATATATATATATATATATATATATATATATATATATATATATATATATATATATATATATATATATATATATATATATATATATATATATATATATATATATATATATATATATATATATATATATATATATATATATATATATATATAATATATATACATATATATTTAGATTGGTTCCTATCAATCTTCGTAGTCTATTAAATACGTGTAAACATTAACGCGTACTAAAATTTAGCACATTTCTTAATGTTGCTATTTTTAAATATCTTTTCATGTCAAATAAATAGCCAACATTAACACTGGTTGAACAGTAAACGAATGTTCTAGAATACTCTGGAATTAAGTAAATTCGATCAATTTTCAGAGATTGCGTATTTTTGTTTGAAACTTTTTATCGAGTATTCATATCAATGCGTACTTATTTTTAATACAATATCATTTTCAATATTAGATAAATTGGAAACTTAGTAAATAGCTTATGCAATATTTTATAAAATCAAGCCATCATGCCGTAACTGTACAGCTTCTGACTCTAAACGTGATGATTGTAGTTCGTTTTCAGTCAAACGATTAGTAAATTTTCATCTCTTAAAATAAATCGTGGTGTCGATTTTCACCACTCAACTCACGTCTCGAAAATTGTGCTGAAAGCAGACAACAGTGTCTTAGCATTGAGCTAGTCCCGCTTTTCCTACTATATACGTAATATCTTGAGGCACTTACTCGAGCTAACGCTTCAGTGTCAACGGAAGGTTTCTCTTCATAAGCTCCTTCATAGACCAGAAGCTTTTCCAGGTGTTTTAAATTCGTCTTTCAACTTTTTTATCCTACCTATTTTCTATTTCTATTAAGATACTATCTAGCCCAAGTTTGTGTACTCGTCAACGTAGTGTATTATCTGCTTACTTACTTCCACCCCACGCTAGTATACATAATTTGGGTTTTTGTCATTTTTATTTTCAATCCAACTTTAAGGCTTGCCACGCTTAGTTCTTGCAGCATGGTCTCGAGTTCCACAGCTGAAGGGGTGAACAGCACTATGTCATCCGCAAAACGGAGGTAAATTTTTGTTGCTGACGTTTATGTCCTTAGATGACCATGATTGTGAGAGTATTTTTAAATATCTCCTCTAAAGTTTAGACGAAAGCAGGTCACCCTCTTTACTTACCTTACTTTGTGAACTTAATTTACTTTGTAAATAATATTTGACTATTTAATAGCTTTTTTAGTAACATAAATTTTAAGTGATGTGAGTTGCTCAATTAATTCATAATTAAAACGTATACCTAACGCTTTGTTACCTTTATTTTTAATTTTTTACTAGAATCATAAAATTACGAGCTCGAAATTTTATACTAAATTAAAAAAATACAAATTTATTTAATAAACAATAAGGGGTCGTTGTCATATTTTTTTTATATTATAATTAAAATTTATAATAATTAAATTGTTTCTCCGTTAAGAAGAAACAAAGATAATACGTAGCGAGCATAAAATCCCAGTGGATAAGCAATGTCTCTGTAATTGCTAGCTAATGATAGAGACTAGCTACAATCTGGGTCAATTGTGGAGTAAGTAGAAAAACCGAATACTGTCACATTGTAACAAAATAGCTGATTAAGGATATAAATTTTCTAATCCACTGACTGGCGTTGAAAATTTATTTCCTATCGTTCTGGCAGTAAAATAATTGTAATTCCACCAGACTGGTAGCATAAGGTATATAGGTTATTTGGGCTGGTCGATCTTGCTTTACACACGATGTCGTTCGAGTCAACATGGTCCAGTTTTTGTCACCACATTGTTCAGAAATGGATAATTTTCATTGCGCTTCAGAACCGAATTACAGATGCTAATCCAGTGTTTCAAATGATTTTTTTAAAGGTTTTAATTTTTTTTCAGTGCATGTATGCGATATATAGAACTTGTCTGCAATTTTCGTGTTATGCTCTGACAGTCTGAATCGTAAAGGCCTTAATGTGTATTTCAATCTCTTCATCTGATCACCAGAGAAAAAGTAGAAAAACGAAAGTACACGTCCTGATTTTTTAATTTTATAATCGGGATAAAAACAAAGTTAAATAATGAATATAATATGTTCTCCAAATAAAAGGTAAGGAAGCACGATAACAAAACAAAAGAAAATGTAAAGTGACCAGTATCGGTAATAACTTAGTTTTCAATTTTATAAAACCAAAGATGAAGAAATAATAATTTTATTTCTTTCATATTAGAAACACATTAGGTTATATCTCCAAAAAAGTTGACATTGTAACAATTATTTTATTAAATTATTTATTAAGATTAAATTAGTACATTACTGCTACGCTTCTATAAGGCTGACTTTTTAAGTAATAACTGACTGATTAAGCAATATTTCAAGGAACCAGTTTCAAGAGTAAGACATTGATTAATTTAACAACTGAAATTCTTTAAATATCATAAATTATAGAAGTATTTTATATATGACTTTTACAAAATGATTTCTACAAAATTGACGTTCGAATGTCATCCAGTCACGTAGATGTGAACTAAAAGCTTCAACTAAATTAGCATTTTGATTAAATTTGAAGACAACTTTGTACTTTTTAATGTAATTTTGATAGAAGAATTACTGACTTAGAACTTAGCTACTTATTTGTATTGATTTTTTATTTTTTTTAATTATTTATTTTTTTTAGCTTCACGCTTTTATCCCGCACTTGGCAGGGTAGGCAAAGGGAACTGCATGAACTATAAGAATCTAGTGTTAAGACACTCCGTTGCTTAGTCCCTGCTTTCTCCGTCCCTGCTTTTTCCCTCCCTTCTCTTTTTCTCCGTCCCTTTTTCGAGGCATTGCGTGTTGAGTGGCGGAACTCAACGCCGCGCTTTGCCTAGTTTTCAGAGCGAAGAAAATGGAAATAGAAAAATCCATCTTACCCGAGTGGGAATCGAACCCTCAAACCGTCGTGTTTATAGGCAGACGCTTACGCCTCTGCGCCACGACGGCCCCCACTTGTATTTAATTTATTTGAGTCTAATTTTATTATTTTTTAGCAGTGGCTCAGAGGCGTAGCGTATTTTTGTAACTGCGACGGTTTGTATGTTTGATTCCAACTTAGAAAAGATGAATTTTTTCATTTCAATTTATGGAAAAAGACAACGAGGCAAAGTGCGGCGCTAAATTTTGCCACTTAACACGCTATGCCTCAAAAAAGGCGGAACGCGCCGAACCGAGTGTCTTGACACTAGGTTATAAAAACATAATTTAGTTATCTGAAACCCACAAGAATTGTCACTTTAACAAAGACTATGATATAAATAAATTCATCATATCTGACTTTGATAATAAGTATAATAATAAAATATTTATGTAACATTAATATTAAAAACCATTATCTCTGACCCAATTGAATATATTAAGACAGTCAGAAAATTATTGCTTTGACAAAAATAATACTGTATGACATAATTAGAACGCTTATTTATTATTTTGTATTTAAAACTAGAATACTAAATTTTTGCCTAGATTAAGATTTTTAATATTTTTTATCAAATGGGAATATTCATGTAATGTATTTTCCAAAGACGATATTGTATCTATAACTCCTGTACCTCGGTATGAACTGAGTCACGACGGTTTATTAAGACAAATTGAACGTTCGATTTAGAGGCTTGGCTTTGCTATACACCCTATAAAGTATATATACAGTAAGTAGTATTAGCACGCTTTTATTTGCTTTTCCGTATCAACTATCTCGCCATCAATTTAGGGCGGTGTTTATTGTGTGCCGAATTACTTCGACTGTTCCATAATGAAATTAGTCTAATCGTACTCTGATGGTATAAAATAGGCTTAGGGGCTCGTCCTGTCTTTCTAAAATATTGATTGTTTGGTATTGTTTCAACTAAATTAGAATTAGAATAAACCCTTTACAATATAAAACCGTTGAAACTGTCGTTCATTTTCATTTTCTTCGCTGTGGTTTTAAAACATAGCACAATATTGAACTCTGCGATTCAAAATTATATAACAACACAAAAATTAATTCACTGAAAATTTGGGTAAAGAAAAAGTAATGTGTTATATCTTAATATTTAAACTAAGATTCGTCTTACTTTACACAGTATATAATTAAACATCATGCATTATAAAGTTTACCACACACGCCAACAATTTGCATTATTTCATACGAGCCTATTCAATATTCGCCAAACCTCAACGTACATGATTTAGCTGTTAACATTTGTGATAAACTGTGGTTCCGCCTCAAAGTATGATTAATGGTATGGTATCTTTTGTTCCTACTATTGATAATATTGCCAAAATATAGAAAATCTAAAGTCAAACACAAGCCGAATAATATATATACTAGAATTCTATTTCTGTTTTTGATATTTCTACTGAAACTAAACTGTGGAAGAGGTACGTAGATGACATATTCTGTATTATAAAGGGAAATAAACTAGAAGTGGAACAATATTTAAATCACCTTAATTCTATACACCCGAAAATTAAATTTACTTACGAATTGGAGTCGGAAAGATCGTTAGCATTCCTGGATACTAAGATCATGGTTGGGCCTGATGGTTCCGTAGCACACAAAGTATACAGAAAATCAACACACACGGATAGGTATCTCCACGCCACTTCGCATCACCACCCCCGGCATCTTGACTCGGTAAGGAACTCTCTTACAAATCGAGCTTTAGATCTATGCGACCCTGGTCATCTCGAGCAAGAGTTGACACACATTCAGGAGGTACTGAGAAAAAATGGATATAGGGTAAGTGATAATGTAAGATCTCGAACGAGGAAGGAAAAACATCCGGAAGTCAGCCGTCAACCAGCGTTCCTGCCATACGTCAAGGGAATAACGGACAAAGTAGGAACTATACTCAAAGATTACTCCATCAAGACTATATTTACCCCTTTGACAAAAGTCTGTAAACGCTTACGCACACCGAAGGATGTTATTCCATTCCAAACACCGGGTGTATATAAAATCAACTGCAGCTGTGGTAGTGCCTATATTGGACAAACCAAACGCACCATAGCGGATAGGGTCAAAGAACACATAGCGGCAGTGAAAAATGCACAGACAGATAAATCCGCAGTGGCTGAACATCTCCTGAACTCGGGAACAAACCATTGGATTGAACTTCATGACCCAAAGGTTCTCTCGACGGATAAAAATTATTATTGCCGCTTAGTCCGAGAAGCAATTGAAATTAAAAAACATAAAACTTTCAATCGCGATGACGGGTTTAAATTGTCGACCGCATGGAATCCGGTGTTAAATAAATTTAATAAAAGTGAAGTGCCTCGAACAATGTTCGCGCGAACCGATTGTGTTAGTGTAGTGTGTGCCCAGCATTATAATAACGGTACAGACATTGTCAATAATGTGAGGGTATGCGAAGGAAACTCGCGAGCTCGCGGCCGGAGGGCGCGCGGTACTCCAGTCAGCTCGTGACCACGGTGAATGCAACTTCACCGAAACGTCGGGCAATAAAGGTATTGTAATACGTAAAGATTATCGCGATAAGACCCGTCTACAAAGCAAATATGAATAAATTACATCGCGAAAGTTTAAAATATAAAATTTCTACTGAAACACACAAATAAACGTACACAAATTTTCAGATAGGTGGTTTTCATTTCACAGAATCAAGTTTTAACCTGAAATGTTTGGTTTTAAATCTGTTTTCCTTTTCTATATTGTTTAACATATAACACACACACACCACAAAGCTTTTATAATCTAAATTAAAAAAAGCCTTAAACCTAAATAAAAAAGCATTCAATTTCTGCAAAGCCGTTTGACGAATTAATAGTGTTATTTAGTATGTTACTGTAGCATCTCATCTTCTATATTTCGACAACGTGTTTCATTACGGCTCTTTACTCACCGCAGTGGCAGCTGTGACCTATCTGTGAACATACCAAGTGACGGCTGCGGCTATTAGACATTCACAGGATGTATGCCTACTGCGTATGCATTGTACGGATCAGTTCTTTGGAAATTAGAAACACATAGTATATAGATTTCTGTTGAAGATATACCACCAGATTCGCAATAACTAGACTAGAAATATATTTTTATGATTTTTAAAGTGTAATAATCTACATGGAGTATAGAAAAATACTTAAAAATCCAATAGGATTTGAACCCGTGGCTTTTGGAAACATCCTAGCGCTTTACAGATCGCATGGCTTAGTGGTCATAGCGCTTGGTTGGTTTCCTAGAGCCACGGGTTCAATTCCCGCTGCATTCAAAATATTTATATACTTTTTTTAAGCAAAATACCACTATTTACATTTTTAAATATGTTATCATAATTATATATTACATTTTATCACATTTTAAATATAATAAAACTATTTGTGGTTCTAAAGTCGAAGTACAAAATAAGCAGGAGGGCGTGGGTTCGAGTCCCGCTGCGTTCAAATTTTTATATGTTTTCTTTAAGTATTTTTTTTAAAAGAATAGATTCCATCGTAGCACAATGGCCCGTCTGTAAATGTATAATTCCTGGACTTGTTCAGAGTGTCTTAATATTCGGTTCCCTCTGTATGCATATGCAATATGAGGTAAAAAACATGAAGTTTTTAAATATATTTATTAGTTGTAAAGATACTTTTAGTATTTACTTTACAACAATATTTAGTTTTTATAATATTAATTAAAACTAAAAATTTATGTATCAATCAATATTTAAATTTTATATAATATGATACAACTAACAAAAAATGTTAAGGGATTTAATATATTGAAGGATGGAATAAAGCTCCTGAAAGACTAAGTTTTAGTTTAAAGCGGTAGCGTTAAGTACAATATACTGTATGAAAGAAGCTAAAGTAGAACAAGGCGATATTTGTATAATCCACAGCTGCCCCATTCAGGAATATTTCAGAACGAATAATTTCTTATTATCAAATATTAGATATTTTTTAGAATAACAAATATTTTATATAATATTAAATATTAATATTAATATTTAATATAATATTAAATATTAGTTACTCTAAGAAATTATATACTGTATGATACAGACGAAGGCTGCTCCAAAAAAAGGAAAGCAGGGAACGGAGTTCTAGGTTCATATGGTTCTTGCTGTTCCCTCTTCCTACCCTGCTATGTACACGGGATAAAGCTTGAAGCTACGAAAAGAAAAGAAAAGAAGTATAGATCCTACTGTATATATTTTACTATCTATATGTGAAACAAATATCAAACGCCAAAAAAATCACATTAAATTTAAGTTTTCGCTGTAATTCAACTTGGACAAATTTTGTTACAACATAAAGCGTTTTATTCTTATAAATTAGTAGTTATAGAGGCAAAATAAATAACAATTGAAGTTGCAACGGTAAATTTAAAATATTCATTTTGCAAAGTTTTTTAAATAAATTTTGTTATGTACTATATACACGGGTCCAATTTGAGGTTATATGTTTATTCGACTACTGAAAGTTTTGGTATTTGAAAGAAAGTTTTTAACATAACGAGCTTATTCTGTATTTCGTTTTTTACTAAATCTGGATATATATTATTTTTGAGAAAACTGTCTTTGTGTGCAATCTTGAGGAAATTGTCTTTGTGTGTAAACTGTGGTAATATATGACTAATTAGTTAAAAAATTAATATCTAAAGTCAATACATTTATATTATAATACAGGTCGATACTTTTTTCATAATTATAGGAGTTCCACTAATAAAATATTTTACTGCTTATAAATAGAATCGTTGGAATGAACTAAAAATATATGGAAAGGGTTCCATTTTGACTTAAACATGTAACTGATCAAAATTGAGAATTGAGATTTTATTCTTCATACATACTATAAGTCCTTATTTTCTGCTACATTTCATTAGCTTAGGTCAATGAATTACGACTAATAAGACACGAGACAAAGTTAAGTTTTCGATGGTATAAATTCATTTGTTTTTCTTTGTTTGTAGGTACTATACGTTCTCATATATTGCCAACTTTTTGGTCTTGACATCCGGGAAGTTTTATATAGCAGCTATTTCCAAGCAAAATGCAAAAAAAATAAGCATAAACGCTCTAAACCTTTTGATCATATTACTGACTGACTTGAATGTATCATATTAATTACAGCTTGAAATTTTCACATAATTAAGAGAAAATATTTCTCCAGTCGGTTTTGTAAATATTTCGTTTTTTTTTGTAGTAGGAAACCCTAAAAACAGGCATCACTCTCATTGATTGCCAATTTTATTTACAACGTCAAAAGATTCGACCATAAAAGCCATGTCGTGATTCAATTAAATTTAACAGGCAATTTAGCTGTACGCCACAATTTTTACTGCCGAACAAAATGGAAATCGTCAAATTTTGACAGACTGGAGGTTGGGCTATATTGCATATGTTGACAGTTACAAAGTTATATCAAAAATAAAATTGTTTTTTTGTATCATATTGTAAGGTTAATTGGTCAAAGTACAATATTAAGATGTATTTATTAATTATTATATACTATGTAATATATTCTCATTATCGCATTATAGATTAATATAAGATCTAGTAAATTTCACTTGCATTATTAATATTAATTTTATTATTCAAGAATGGCCATATTAAAAATAGTAGTTGCTTGACGTTTAAAAAGTAATGTGACAATGGGAATAATTTTTCGATTGACGACGAGGATATCGAACGTTTTGTGTGGAATAAATTGCTGAATAACGTAATAATTGAAGTTTGATTGGGATATCCTTTATCTCAAAAGCGGGATTTTGCTATTGCGCCCATAATTTTAAGTAAATTTAAGTAATAATGGATAAAGTTGATGATAAAAACAGGCGTAAACGTCGCCGTGACCAAAGCAGCATTCATAAGCAGCGGAAAAACCGATCGAACGATAGTTCTTCGGATTCGCTTCGTGACAGTAGCCGCAGTCTTCGCGAACGAACTACAAGATGTCGCCATCAATCGAACGGAAGTCGTAGCCATAGCAGACATCGCAGCCGGTGTAGCAGTTGTAAGCGACCGGATCGACGTGGCCGCCGCCAGGATTCGGACAGAAGTAGCAGCAGGGACCACCGCAGCAGGCGCTCCGAGACTAGCAGTGGGGGTCATACACCCCCAGTTTTCGTACATCAACGCCGCCCTTCTCATCGGGGCTCTGGCAACAGAAGCAAAAGCGGAGGTCGCAGCGGACGCCTAGACCCTGGCAGCGAGCCTCATACACTGTCAACCTCTGCGCACGTGAGTACCACAAACGTTATTAATAATGACACACAAACGTTTCTTGCCTCATTAGTAGAAATGCTAGCCAAAAGTCGACCTCAAAGTAACAAATTTCCTATGCTGGGTAACGTTATTCCTGATTTCGACCCTATGGTCAAGAGCCAGACCATATTTATGTGGATTAATAAGGTGGAAGAGTGTGCGCGGCTTTACGGTTGGGGAGATGATCAAATAATTCACTACGCATTACCTAAACTGACTGGAGTTGCGAAGACGTGGTACCAAGCACTCCCAACCACGTCGTATTCGTGGCCCGAATGGAAAACTAAATTAGAAGAATCATTTCCTAGTAGCGACGACTATGCTGAGCTATTAACAGAATTGCTTTCCAAACGTGTCAAATTTAACGATTCTTTAGAACATTATTATTATGAGAAATTATTTTTTTTAAATAGATGCGAAATACAAGGTAAGCGAGCGGTAGATTGCTTATTATACGGTATTGAAGATCGATCCTTTAGGTTAGGCGCGAAAGCTGCAAAGTGCCAGGAACCAGAACAAGTCCTAAAATATTTTCAATCTATTAAAAGGCAACCTCACGAATCTGACAAAACAAAATTTAACTATGACAAGCGAAATGAGAGTACCAACGCGTCTGTGAATTGTTCTATGCAAGTGATCAATGACAGCGAATCTAGGACTTCTAGCTCTCACAAAAATTCCATACCAGTGGTATGTTTTAATTGTAATGAGTCTGGACATTTCAGTTCGAGATGCCCGAAACAGATATTAAAATGTAATACTTATAATAGATTAGGTCACTTGTCTACCAACTGCCCAAGATTGCCTTCCTTGAAATAAATATGACTAACTACAGTAAATATTAAGTTCTTATTGGACACAGTTATACAGAGAAACCTGATATAACTATTATTAAAACTATAAATTCCTTATTATTTACGCGAGATCGATCAGTTAAACTGTATTTAAATTTAAAATCAGATGTTATTTTACCGCTCAAGGAGATGTTAGTGTTACCGAGTCCTGCTACGACTACCTAAGTATTCGGGTTCGTTTCGCGTTTCTGGGTACGTCAAAAAACGAATATTATCTGATGCTAGGCAAGTACAATATAGATTGTAGACTGCGGTGAATGTAAAATACTAGTGCAAATGATAGTATATGGGACGATAGTGTCGGAGAAGTTCAGTTAGGCATTAACACCACTATTAATAAAACGACTAGAAAGAACGCCTCAGAATTATTATTTGTATCCAGATTGATGAAAATCTTTTGCCCGACGTTACTGAAACAACCGAATGCATTGAGGGTGAGGTATTAGATTGGCTGAGATCAGATGCTAGAGAGAAAATAGAAATACAACAGGATTATACAAAAAAAAACATTTGATAAACATAGGAAATTTTAGAGGTGGTATAATGTAGGTGATTTGGTCAGGATAGAAAGGACAGTAATAGACTAAGATCATGGAGGAAAAATCATAAAAACTCTTTTCTAAATTTCAAGGTCCCCATAGGATTCTAAAGATGTTACCCAGTGACAGATTTTATTAATACGAAGGGGTAACAAGAGGAATGAGAATGTTATCGCGTTAGATAAAATCCATCCCTGGATGAACTTCGAAGGTTGCATTATTGATAGCACTGACAGTGATAAGAGTGAAGATCCAGATGTTAGAGAGTTAGATACAGTTATAATCAAACAGTGATTTATTTATTATTAAATTCCCCTGTTAGCACTTATAAAATTGTGTGTGTCATTACTAAGAACGTTTAAATTTTTTTTTGATATATGAGCAATCAGTGCAGATAATGAATGGCATCAGATGATGTCGCACAGATGATTGCAAGATAGTTTGTAAGATTTAAACTTAAATTTGTTATGAGCGATCAGTGCAGATAATGAATGGCATCAGATGATGTCGCACAGATGATTGCAAGATAGTTTGTAAGATTTAAACTTAAATTTGTTATGAGCGATCAGTGCAGATAATGAATGGCATCAGATGATGTCGCACAGATGATTGCAAGATAGTTTGTAAGATTTGAGCGTAAATTTATTATGACTGGTCAGTGCAGACAATGAATAACACCATAATAAACGGTGTCGCACAAATGACCTAAGACTGTGACAAATTACGTAAGAAAAAAAAAAGAACGACAATATAGAAGTATTATTAATGAAATCTAATAATAAGAAAGATTTGTGATCATATTAGGCATCTAATGAGAATATTTAATCAAATATAATATATGTACGTGATAAAGTCAAATAATTAGGAATATAACTATGAATTATGTTAATTAGTTTGACTTGAAATGTATTAATGTAAACTATAATATATATATTTTTCAATCAATGTACTGTCTTGTTGTGTTAAGATTGTTGTGTTACAATTTGTATTTTCTTTACCAGCCGTGATGTATGTAGGTCAGTTTATAATAAATCTAAATATATAATATTGAATAATATAATTTGACTAAGACTACGTCACGCTGATTTTTTTTGTTATATTTTGTTTTTTTAATACTAGCAAGTGGGAGGACCCACTCAGTGAGGATGGCCGAGCTGTAAGGTTAATTGGTCAAAGTTCAATATTAAGATGTATTTATTAATTATTATATACTATGTAATATATTCTCATTATCGCATTATAGATTAATATAAGATCTAGTAAATTTCACTTGCATTATTAATATTAATTTTATTATTCAAGAATAGCCATATTAAAAATAGTAGTTGCTTGACGTTTAAAAAGTAATGTGACAATGGGAATAATTTTTCGATTGACGACGAGGATATCGAACGTTTTGTGTGGAATAAATTGCTGAATAACGTAATAATTGAAGTTTGATTGGGATATCCTTTAATATCCTATACAAAAAATAATTAAATCAAATTATATAAAATCAGTGTACAAATTTTTATCTTTTTGCAGGCGTTTTGTTCATTCGTTTTAGGTTTTACTGATTAATTATTTGACTAAATAGATACTTATTATATGTAGCACTAAAAATATTAAATATTTAAGCAATAAAATAATAGACAGTTCAGGTAAAATATTTTAAATATTCCGTTCTAGTTTTAAAAGTTTTTACTTTCGTTTTTTACACATTATATTAATATGAATTTTACAAAATTTTGTTACAAACTTTACATATTTATAAATTTACACGAAATTTAATATTCTTACAAAATAAACTTTAACCATTTATTCAAAATTAAGATGGAATAAGGAGTTATGGTTTTCATTGTTACTTCAGTCACGTATCATATTATGTAATATTTTACACTGACTGAAAACACGGATGTTTTATAAGGTTCTTACTTATTTTTTTAGCTTCACACGTTATCCCGAATATAGCAGGATATTTATTTATTGTCATTTTATAGTCAATTATTATATATTTTTGATTTGATGATTTTTTGTCAAGATATTTTCCGCCCTAACTCAAGATATTCTGTCATATGATCAATATATTTCAACATACATATCCGTCCAAAACCAGGATATTAAATCTTAATCCCACTTTGACACGACGTTTTTGACTTGTTATTTTCACTACATTCGATTATTCTGTATTAAAAGACAAAATTGATTTAAATAAAATGCTACATATTGATATCGCTCACTTTCACAGACTGGCTGGATCTGTTATCGAGATAAGTCTAACCTTATTTACTATATTACTGAAAGTCTGTACTTCACATATGATTCCTAATGCGATTAATACTATAACTGTCGTCTATCTATTGTTAATAACATAAGATTGAAGAATTTGTTAGATTTAACCCTCTAAATTCAAATACTATTGGATTCCACATTGAGCTTACAGGCTACATTCCATCGCAAAATTGGTATCTAAATTATACAGGTCAAACTTACTTCGAATACTTGTTGAATATGTTATATATCATTTACAATTAGTTATTAGTTACTCCATCCCATCACGTGAATAAAGCCACAGTTACTTGCTGACATCATAAATTAGATCTCACGACCTCTGCCTTATTTTCTCTGTGAGATTACTTACTACTGTATCCAAAAACCTACATTAATAGAGAAATACAAAGAAATATTGCAAGTAATTTAGAATCTGAACCAAAAATAGAAAATTTTGAGTAGATATAACCATTATCTTAGCAGACGCATCATATTTTGATATCACATAATTTTAATAACTATCATAGGATGATGATATAGCGTCACATATGACGCATAAAATTTCATTAAGCCACATACAGCCGCAATGATAAATGTGTTCCGTATAAGTGGGGCGAGGCCTTATTTCGTATAACACAATTAGTCTTTACGGAGCTTTGACGTGTATTGATGAAAGGACCAGCGTCGTTTGACTTTCAAGAGCTCGAAATTTTGTGAAATACGTACATATATATAAATATATAAGTATATATATGTACATGTACATATTTCGTATTATGTACTTAAATTATATATGTCTTTTATTACAAATATTACTTTTTATTAATAGGTATAATTTGAATCTCTCATTCTATATTCATGAAATGTAGTATGAAAAGCGCTTTTGCTCTATTAAGCGCTACACTGTCCTTAAATATGCATCACCTTACATTGTCGAGGGGTTACCAAAGAAATTTAATAACAATGTAGGTAAACTTTTCTTCGAAACAGAAAGAGCAACAAGTAGCCTATTCTTTGTGTTAATATTTTTATATAAACCATTTTATTCCTTCGGGAGCAAATTTTTACCCACAGTAGACTGGAAAAACTAATCGTGGGCATTGTGATTTATTTTCAAGTAATTTTTGATTTGAGTCCGCCGTCGCCACCTATTATATGTTATATTATATACTATGCTAAGAGCAGATTTGCCAAAAAAAATCTTTTAAAAATAAAACAAAATATATATAAATAAAGTGTAACGTAAACTTCTTTTATTAAATTCGCTTTTATTTAATATCAAATATTCGAAAAGTTTTATCTCTCTTATATTTGTATTAAAAAAAACGATAATTACGCGTGCTTATTAATTAATTTTAAAGTTTATTTCTAAATAATGTTAATTGCAGAAATTTCAGAACCTTTCTAGCCAAGAGCTAGTTCACAGCTATAGTTAACAAGTATACCTCCAGCATGATCTAATTGTAAGGGAAGCTGGACGTGCTAACTTAGTTAATTAGATTTATTCCGGAAACATGCTCCAGGGCTTAGGAAATTCTATTTATTTATTATTTAATATATATTATATTTAAAAGCACTCATAGAATTAAACATTTCATGTTTTTCTTATTAATAAAACAGAGTTTCTCTCAAGGAATCCTAATGAGAATGTAAGAATATATTACCTGATTATCGATTTACCTGATATTTTACAATACATTGATAATAGTCCTGTAATTGATTCTATATTTACCACATTTCTGATTTTCATATACAAGTTATTCCCATGCAAATTTTTCAGACTATCATTATAATGTGTATGGAAATATTCAAGATCATGTGCACATACTTTAAAGAAACAAATAAACAAGAAATCTATATTCAATAAATATATATATTGATAGAAAACGGAAATGTTTAAAGTAAATTTTCAAAAGAAAAACATTGAAACACATATGGATCACATATTTCGAATATATTTGGACAGATTCGACGTAATTACATTATATGACATAGATCACTCAGTAAGTATACTTCAGGGTAGTTCCTTCCAGTATGGGCAGCTACCTACGTGCAATCGCCACTATTGACAGAAATTTAATGCTTTTATAGTCTTTATCATCTAAAACTACCCCTTTTTTATATTATTGTTTGAAATAGTGGCTAAAAAAAGTAGGAGTAAGCTAAAAGTATATATTCCTATTTTGTTTCTATATGTATTTTTCTTTATTAGTTATTTATATAAATATTATAAAACAATTTTATTTAGATAGCAAACATTAGCCTTGTCAGAAATTATCCAACAAGTTTGAGCTAGATGTTTATGAATCATATTTTTTGCGTAAAAATATTCCTGAATTTTTTCATATTACTTATAATATCTAATTTATATTAAGAAGTTTTCATAAAACGTAACATTAAAGTCAATATTTTCTTGAAAGTAAACGTCTGGGACCGCACAGAAGGCAAACGAACGCCTAAATAATTAGGGGCGTGTTTGCTGACACGAGCACAAACAACGTTTGTTTGTCCTTACATTCCTAATTGACGTGATGTATATTTCATTAGGCAAAATTACTGCCTATAAAGCGATTTCAAAATAATATATTTTTATTATAATTAGGCACTTCTTATACTTCATTACTTTTGCAATATAATAAGCATTGATGATAATTCTTGAAATATCATTTCTTACTAGTTATAAGCATATCCATCATTCTCTTTTTTAATTATGCTCTTTTTAGTCATTGAAACTATTACATCATTGAAAAAATTTTTTTTAAAGGCAAGTGACTGTCATGTCATCTAACCTACTAAAATTCGTATTCGCCATGGCTTATGTTCTCTTATTATAGGCCTTTATTTTTTTTAGTACTTTAGTTTTTATTATTTCACATTTCGAAAGGCACACAGTATGCTCTAAAGCATATAATCATATAATACTTGTTTAATAACAATAAATAAATAAGGTGTATAAATAGGATAACTTGAATTTATTCTTATATCTCGGATGCCAGATTGCAGCAGCATCAATGCAATATAGACTACTTTATAATTAAACCTTAGTTAAAAGAAAAATAACTTATCCAGCATTATAAGCTGAATATATAAAACAATTGTATAAACATTCCTATCACTAATACAAATAATGATTTTGATTTTGCCACTCAACATACATTGATTTATCATTATATTAATTAATTAATATATTTATTTATTTTATTTTTTTGTTAATTAATCCATAATTTATTTCATGAATCGCTTATATTGGTAATGTATTGCATGCATAAAATAAGAGGTCTACGATATAAATAATTTTATCTCAGTTGACAGTCGTTCTACGCGCTGTTTGCTTTTATTGTTATGACTACGGAATGTTCAATAAATTTATACTGTCCCTAAGTATTAATTTATTCAAAGTGTTCTTTTTTCGTGCACTTATTTGCGAAAAAAAATAATAATTTACTGTTATTTATTTTAATGAAATTTTTCTTGTGAAAGCCTTAATATATATGAAATTTCATATATAGAAAGGTTTCTATTTTAGCAGTCAGAAGAAAGGTCTGTATTTAATTTAATTCAAAAATATATACCTTACTAATTAATTATTACTAACACTGGCTACTCAACATTGTACGATTTCAGAAGGTTTCCTAAACAAATATCATATTTCATAGGGTATGGAAGTCTACCTTCAGTGCTATATAAGTTTATATATTTATTACGACTGAAGAGCTAATAAATATATAAACCTGTTCATTCTCTTCAATTTTCATCTTTATACTTTATGCTTTTACTAGCTTTTAGCGGAGAGCTTACTTGATGCGACGCTCATAGTCAGGAGTTTTGTGTGTCGTGTAACATATTCTGTGTATTCGAAGGAGAAGGAGAAAATTAAATAAATATATTGAAAAAAAAATAAAATAGTATAGCACAGTAGGTAGAGGGAATATGTCACAAAAAATGTCAATATACGCGATAGACCCGGTTAAATTGTTTTATTTAAGTTGTATAAAAATCGCGAAAATCAAAAAACTTATTAGAGGGAATACATTCAAAAGAAATTCCGTTCGCCATTCAATTTTTTACCTCATTTATTAACAGAGCGAACAAATGAAAAACTAAACATATCTAAGTGAGAAAAAATGTCACTATTATCACATAGAGTAAGATTCTAAGCCGCTGTGCTATGAGTGCTTCAGTGACAAAAATACAGTAAGTCACACGCTCACTAGGGTTCAAATCAATAAAATATATTTATATTTTTTTCTCAAAATATATCGAAACTCTTTGTTCTTTGTTCTAATTAATTTCTTTGTATGATCAGAATTGTGTTAGAATAAAGGAGCGCAGCGATCACTATTGTCACATAACGTCCGTTCCTTACCAAATTGATATGTGAATATTTAAATTAATGTATTTTTTTCTCTACAAATTATTAAATTATTTCATTCCAATTTATTTAACAAACTCTATATATTATTGTTACAGATAAAAAGATAACTTATGCGGGAAAAGGTAAGCTAATAAAATATTTAATTCTTAGTATCTTATGTAAGTCTAATTTCCAATAAATAATCAAAAAATAATATATATCATATAGGATTTTACATTAATATTTATTAAAGTCATTGACATGTCCCGAGGTTGGCAATATTCTCTAAAGGCATTCTTTTCTCATCTGCTGCTAGTTGTTTTTCATTCAGTATAGTTTACCTTTGCTAGACGTAGGACCTGGTCGTTTATTAAAGCCCATTCCCAAGCCCGAATATGTTTGGTTAAATCTACGGTCATTGAATTGGCAATATATTGTGACTTGTGTTTTTTTTATCTTGACAACATTTAAATGTCAAAAGTTAAATAATAAAATTAACTCATTATAATTGATCTCTGGTTATTAGATCTTAAACGTTAATAATCGTTAAAATTTATTTAGTAATAAAGATCTACATTCTGATTAATTTTATTTATTAATGAGAATGTAGATCTTTATTACTAAATGTGAAGAACTTTTACGATATTTAGGAATGTATAATGTGGATAACATATTTACATTCAAAATAATGTAAAAAAAAAATTTTCAAGAATTGTTGTCCTACATTTTTCTTAAAATAACTATGATTTTTGCTACTAGAAATTACATATATAGTATAATTATAATAATATAGTATAATATATATATATTGTTTATTTCAAATAAATTTTTTAAAGTATTATGTAACCTTCACTTTTTTTAGCTTCACGCTTTTGTCCCGCATATTGCAGGGTAGGCAGAGGAAACTGCACGATTATTAAGAACCTATTGTTAAGACACTTCGTTTCTTGGTCCCTGCTTTCTCCGTCGAGGCATTGCTTGTTGAGTTTTTTTTTTTTTTTATAATATAGGTGGCAAACGAGCTGACAGATCACCTGATGGTAAGTGCCGCCCATAGACATTTGCAACACCAGAGGAGCTACAAAATGCGTTGCCGGCCTTTTAAATGGGAATACGCTCTTTTCTTGAAGGTCTGCAGGTCGTATCTGTCCGGAAATACCGCATGCGGCAACTCATTCCACAATTTTGTGGTGCGTGGCAGAAAATTTCTGTTAAAACGCACAGTAGTACTCTGCCAACTGTCAAGGTGGTGGGGGTGGTAGAGTTGTCGCATAGATCGATGATGGAAAGAGGCGGCAGGGATCAGCCCGAACAGTTCTTCAGAGCACTCCCCATGATATACGCGGTAGAGAATAAATAATAAAAAGAGTATTATGAAAGATAACAAAATATGTTTGAAGGTAAAGTTATTTGTCATAATAAAAGGTTTGTATAGCTAAATTATAAATTTTTATGAAACTATTCAAAATGAATAGAATTTTATTCTATACTAACTTACATTTCAATACTCACAAATATTCAGCCCGAACAGTTCTTCAGAGCACTCCCCATGATATATGCGGTAGAGAATGCATAGCGAGGCTACATCTCTACGCAGTGCCAAGGTGTCGAGCCGATCAGAAATCTGAAAGTGGCGGAATTCAACGCCGCGCTTTGCCTAGTTTCTAGAGCAAAGAAAATGGAAATAGAAAAATACATTTTCTCGAGTAGGAGTCGAACCCCTTAAACCCGTCGCGTATACGCCTCTGCGCCACGACCTTAATCTATACATAATAAATCGATACTTTGCCCAATGGAACAAAAATATAAGTACAAATTTCGTAAGATCATTCAAATAAATGTCAATTCAACAGTTGAAAACTTTTCCAATAAATTCCTTCATCTCACGACTTTTGAAGGCAAAAATAGATTTGCTTAAATTAATAAGTTGCTTAAGTGTTATTTTAAATCCATATTTTTGGTACTATATTTATATAACATTAGAGTATTTTAAGAACATATTAGACTATTGACGCAAAAAATATAGGTCTTTCTGATTTAAAAAAATCTTCATTAATCTATAGAAGTAAATATAGTTGGTGGTTGATTTTTAGAATCTTTTATATGTGTTATAATTAACTCACTTATATTCTATGAAAATGAGTAAATAAAATATTTAATATTCCAAAATTTGAAAGAAATGTGTTTTACATTTACCAAAAAATATATGGAATATAGAATTTTAAATATTATACAAAGAATCATAATGTCTACTCACAAGAAGTTGCAGACGCAAACTTCAATCGTTATAAGTTTATTAAATCGGATTTTTCATACCACATGGGTATAGAAAATGCACTACATTTTTTAACCCAAAAACCTAACATAAAAATTATTTCCGCGTCCTTCTGACTGCTATTTCAAAATTTTCTTAATATTCATATTTTAGGGTTACCTAATTTAAAGTTGCTTTATAATTTTGCGGTCCACATATGAAAAGTAACTTCAGGGTAAAAGATATAACTTGCAAAATTTTAAAACCAATTTGTACTGAAGTGACTTTTTGACAGAGTTTTGGCATTTGTTTGTTAGATTCTTTTTTTTTAATTGTTAGAAAGAATAAAATTTAATTCTTACTTGCCAAATATTTTTTCTTGCAATAATGTTTGAGTAACGGAAACTTGCAAAAATCTCTCTACAGAGATACTGACAACGCAATAAGCTATATAAAGCGGGTAAAAATTTGGACAAAACGTTTTTAAAGCGTTTTCTTTTAAAATATTTGTTTTAAAATTTTTATATATTTTCTTTAAGTATTTAAAGCATTTTTGGAAATGTACTATAAATAAATGAAATATTACATAATAAAAAAGGTTGACGCATAAAATACAAATTTGGAATGATAGTTTAACTTGTAATAAGTTAAAAAATTATAAAGTGAAATGAAAAAGATGATTCAATGGTTCTTATTTAAACAATTTGCATAATTTTATTACTGTGTGACCTGTGTTGTAATTTTATAAGCACTTTTAATAAAAAAAAGCTTTATTTCTTATATAGCAGGAGCTTTTTATGAAGACTCATCAAATTCAATTAATTTAATAAAAAAAACAATAATTTTAGTGTAATAACTATATTACATTTTTAAAACAAAAGCTTCAATGTTCTACCAAACTACTAATTAATAGGCATGTCCGATGACAGCATGAATAAAGATGACCAATGGCCAATATTAGCAGTGATTATGCGAGGAAATTTACCGCCTACGTTAATTTATAGGACTGTGAAAATCATCTATTGTTTTGCTATATAGTATATGATAAGCTGACCATTTAACTACAATAACTGTTTATTTCGTAGTAAAATATAAAATAGAGTTATTTAATTTTTAATAAAAAGAGTATTATGAAAGGTAACGAAATATGTTTGAACGTAAAGTTATTTGTCATAAAAAAAGGTTTGTATAGCTAAATTATAAATTTTTATGAAACTATTCAAAATGAATAGAATTCTATTCTATAGTAACTTACATTTCAATACTCACAAATATATGAGTGCTTTGACCCTATAATATAGTACGTAGGCAAAATAAAATGAAAAAGTTATTTATTTGTTGCCTTTATTATTTTTATTAACTTACGTCTAGTTGAATTAAATTAAAACTTTGTTTTTAATAATTGAAACGTAATCTACAAATAAGGTATGAATATACTTTGCCATAATAAAACCTTGCTACTGTATTATAAACAACCTTTACTAACTTCACGTCTATTTTACCAATATTGTAGATGAAATTTTCCACTCATCTAAGGTGCCATGCTGCTAATGTCGATAGGTGCTCTAATAATCCGATATCCGTGTCATCGAGCCGGAAAACTAAGATTCAAGAGGATGTCTTTTTCATATATAGCGTTAGTTCAAAAATTATTTGTGGAATATTCAACATGAAATAAGAAATATATGAAAAACAATGGTAAAATCACTCACTTCACATTGCTTAGTTGCGTAACTCAAAAAATTTAAGCCTTACAGGGTCACTTTTAGCCCGTTTGTCTGTCGGTCCGTCAGACGCGTTTTTCATTTTTACCTCATATCTATCGCTTAATAAAGATCTGTAAGTTTCTCCTCGTTGACCTCGTATTATCATGTAACACTAAATAAAGCACATAAATAAATAGCTTCACATAGTAAACTAGAGTAACCAGAAGAAACCACATTTTCAAGACATTTTGTCGTGAATAGTGGTATTTAGCGCTATATTTTTTGTTATTATCAATGCTAATAAAATATAAATAAACAACTACAGTTTGCATTCTGAACCCTCTCTTTTTACACATAGCAGCAGAAGAAAAGATAACACAATGTAGATTACTTACTATATAATGTCAAATATATATTTAGTATACTAAATGTATATTTGACATTAATGTTCATATAGTTTATTACTAAAATTTATGACATTTACTGATTATTAAATTTATGACACTAGAGTTTTTTTTGTCATCCAAAAATGAACAAACAAATGACTAAAATATTAAATATTTTTCTAAGTTATCATTTCTAACGATCACAGTTTGGTTTTACCCTATATCGACACGAGTAAAAACTAAACTTGATATAGCAAGGTCACTGATATTACATGTCAGCACATGTCGCATAATATCACTTCTTATAATGTCACATGTTAAATGAAAAGCTCGTCCAGATGTAATTTTACTTGACATTCTGGTACAGTTGAGGACACAAAACATAAATATTGTTGCATTTAGTTAGATCCAGTGCTAATAATGTATTTACAACCACACTTTCCACTCGCTTAGTTATTAACCTATAGTGTCCCAAATAAATCACTAAAAATATATTTTTAAAGATGTTTAACATTATCAATAAGAACACATCTTAAAATAATGGCCAAATTTATCAATTGGATCCACATTCATGTACAGGTAGAAAAACAAATTAAAAAAAAATAGTTATTTTTAACTTCGCTACATCTTGACTTTAGTATGTTTCAACATTTTTTATTTACTAGAGCCACGGAAATTTTCTTAAAAAAATAATTAGATTAATATAAGTAAAATAATATGTATTTCATTTAGATTTGATAAAGTAATTTAAATGATATATATAAATATAAGATAAAAAACAATTACCTTTACTTACTTACGACAAAAAAATAGCAAAAAAAATATACCAGTCTCTATAAAAGCTATGATCATAAAATATTCATTTATGTCCAATCCTATTTACAATGTGATGAAAATTGGAACATGTTCACTGAATGCGCCAATAAATGATTACGTAAACAGTGCTTCCGGCAATTCTACTTTACTTTATCGGGCCTTTCAGCTATTTAAAATAGGTACAGCTATTAGTGCTTTATGTAATATAAAATACGTAAAAATGTACGTAATAATTTAAAAATAACTACAATAACAATGATGGTCTGTTCTTATGAAATATAAATTAATACTAAAATATGCAAAAAAAAATAACATTAATAACATCATATATAATTATTTTTAGGGAATTTTAATAACAAAAAATCATCTACATGCTGATTAACTAAGAAAATAAAAACATATTGTTTCCATAACTTTAAACTCACGATAAGTTCTCAAATATCAGACTTATTTAATTCATCATACTTTTTATATACGTATTAAAAATTGCCAACTCTTTACATTATATATATAATGTAAAATTAAAAGTCTAAATTAAGGTAATAAATATGTGACAATTTTCACATTTTTATAAAAATCGTAAAGATTTTTCAGTCTATTTTTACTATTTATTTGTGAATAATGTGTACTCGGATAGATTACACACAAAGTCAGAAAGAAAACAGTTTTAATGTTAAGATTTCCAAAAACATGTTATATGAGGTTTCAAAGTACAATAAAATTTTTATTTTATTAGAAAAAGCAATCTTGAATTATGAGAAGATTTAAAACCTGAATAAAAACTGTTTTTTCTGAGATGTTTCATTGCGTACATGTTACAAAAGTCATTCATAAAGTGCTTCCTGAAGCTTGGCTCTTGTTAATCAGAATTAAACATTTCAAACATCTTTACAAAGACTGTCTTGAAAATTAAGGGTAAAATATTTGTATGAAATTAAACTTAACTCGAAGAAAACAAATAATTGAAGGAAGTATTTAGGCATACATTATCACCCGCATGCCCGCATAAGATGTAAGATGCCGATTCTCAAAGAGAAGGCGAACAGCTATTTTATACTAAATTAAGTTCGAAGGGGATGCGATTGTATGAAAGTGTACTTGTTTGTATTTCCATGAAACATATCTTTCTCCTCAGTATATTAAATGTTCACTTTTGTTTATATAAGATTGATGAAAAAAGTTTTTGAATTGTGACTGTAATGTAAGTCATTGTAAAGTATAAAACTTAAAGCTCATGTATATTTATTTGCAATTCACTGTTGAAATTTAGAATGTTGTGAAGAAAACTTAACATAGGATAAAGTGGGGCTTATAGAAAGTTTCTGAAACAGTGAAAGGAGTAAATCTAAATTTTGTTACTCAAAACAAAAAGCAGTAGTAGTTAATTTATTTTAATTATTTTGCTTGTAATGCAGTTGTTAACAATTGAGTCTACACGATATATATATATATATATATATATATATATATATATATATATATATATATATATATATATATATATATATATATATATATATATATATACTTATATATATATATATATATATATATATATATATATATATATATATATATATATATATATATATATATATAGATATATATATATATATATATATATATATATATATATATATATATATATATATATATATATATATATATATATATACATATACATATATATATATATATATATATATATATATATATATATATATATATATATATATATATATATATATATATATATATATATATATATATATATATATATATATATCTATATATATATATATATATATATATATATATATATATATATATATATATATATATATATATATATTAATATAATTGAATGAACTTTGACATAGCTATGGCTCTCTAAGGATCCTACATGCCAATGTTCAAGTTGCTAAGCTAGCAAGAAGAGTAGTACTATGAGAAGATTTTCTACAATTTGAACGGGAACGGAATAAACGTGAAATGGTTAGTCCACACAAAATTTCGTATCAATAAAAATTAATTTCTCGTTACCATCACATAGAAATACTACAATAAAAACATTATACTAAATTATTTAGAAATAATATTCTTGCTGAGTTACAATTTTACACGATAAAATATTTATTGTTTATATTCGTAATCAAACAAGTGCCTGGCATAGCTTAAAAGCTAGACAACAAAGAATAAAGCAAAAATAGCTGGGATCATATTCATAGTAAAAGCTTTACTCGACAGATATATGCAGCGATAGTGCAGTTTTGATCGTTTTATACGTACATATGTAGTTATTGAAACGTAGTGGTGTAGTGTTTGAATATGGGCGGTTGTATCTTTGATTTACAATCGGGTTAATAAATTACTTTAATTTACCCACTTTAAATAAAAAAAAATAAATTCTGCTACTAAGCTCACGGTTAGGTAAGCTCTGGGTTACAGTCTTGAAATATGTGACGCTAATGTGATGAGAATAGTATAATACACTACAATAAAAATCACATATTAATGTAATGTTCACATAGGACATATTATTTTTTAGTTTTAACGTAACTGTGTAACAAGGAATGAATGGTATCATAATCATATCATGGTATCATAATAATAATCAAACACTAAGTCACGACAAAGTTTTTATGTAGCAAAATGTTTAGTAAAAAGTATATTTAATTAAAAATTCTAAAACAAACAATAAACGCTAAGTTGCTAAAATTAAAATTCTAAAACAAACAATAAACGCTAAGTTGCTAAAATTAAAATTCTAAAACAAACAATAAACGCTAAGTTGCTAAAATTAAAATTCTAAAACAAACAATAATGCTAAGAGCATTGAAATAATATTTTTTATTAAACATAACAAAAATAATGGTCGAAATATGTTCTAAAGTAGTTCTAAGTCATCTTTATTTTTTCAATCATAAATTTTCACGTAACTAACTTAAAATTTGACGGATCCAATCTCTGTCTAGTTCACCAATCATTTTACATATGTACGTACATACATATACTTTACATATGTATATACATAGTTGACGCTAACCTAGGATTACTTAGTTATTTTATACATATACGAGTATATGACGAACGAAGGACAAAAGCTAATATACTATAGTATAAAACATTCCTCACAAACTTTAAGGCAACTCTAGTCAAACTTTTACTGTATTTGAATATCTAGCTTTCACAGAAACGATCACCAAAATCTCTATCATGAATAAAACATACTGCACTGCATCTGGTTTATTACCATTCCCAAGCCATAGCTCCCTATACTTTTGAAATTGATCACGTACAGATTTTCTTCATCGCATTCATCTTAAGCTGGGATCTATTCATGTGTCAATTTATCATTATAGTACCTCCTTTACGTGGATGAAGGGTATAAAGTGCTAAGAGCTTAAATGATATTAAAATTCTAGTAAAGATTTTTCACAATATAAAATAAAGTATGAGGTAAATTATATATTTTTGATCTAAATACGAGATAGATATGATTACTTACTATCAATTAAAATAACTGTAGATAAAAAAATATCTCTTTATTTATTCAAAATAAAAAGTAAGCTAAGCAAATATTTCATATTAGATCATGGATGAAAGATTGGGTGTTTTTGGTGGCCTTTTGGATTTTAATTGAAAGACATATTTCTGGTTCTATTGTAATAAAGTACATAACTGATTTCTTTTTTTAAGCAATACATTAACTTTTCACATTAATCCAAAATTGTATTATACTTACATCTTGGAAGTAATAAGATTTTGGTAAATGGTACCCAAAACGACACTCCGTCACGTATTTTATGAGCTTGCGGACTATTAAAAGTCGTGACGGAATTTTTATACCGTGAGGAGAATATTAAAAATAATTAGGATTCTTCATAAATGGTCTAAAGGGAAGACAGTCGTCAGATTTATTTACTTATTTTCTTATTTTGGTGATACAATGAGAATTTATGAAAAAAGGTAGAAAACTTATTTTCTACACTACATTTGTATATGTTTTGTACTTTTATCTCTTAGAGCCTTTCTCAAATATTGTTGTAATAAAGAAAATTAAAATCAGTAGCTTTGTTAAAAAGTTATAATAAATTTTAAAGATGTTTTTTACATAATGCAAATTGTGTGATAACAAGTGTTTTAAATTAAAAAAATACGTGGGCATTGTGTAGTAATAGTGGAGTACAGAGCTAGTAATAGCTGCGTGCAAAGCAAGAGGGGGATGGAACAGAAGATGAATGAAGTATATTAGGTATTAGGATTAGCTGATAGAGATATTGGTATTAAATGTGTGACTGAGAACAAGAGCAAGGGAAACTCAATATCCAAATTATTGGGCAGCCACGAATCTCTCTGGGCCAGCGTTCCAGGAGGCGAACGTCAAGGTGTAAGTATGTTATTATACTCTCTACAGCTTAGTACACTGGTAGAGTACGAGGTGACCAATCACCCACAAAAGAGAGAGGAATATCTATAGAAAGGTTCTCAAAAAACTAGATAAGTAGAACTTAAACTAGAAGTATGTTGGAAATCTTTATTATACTATGTTGGAGAATTTTGGTAACGAATTTTTCCCGGGAAAATATGAAACTTTTCTGGTGAGAAGTTAGAAGTCGACGGGGTTCCTTGTCAATCTTTAGAATGAAAGCGGAGCATCGACGCTGACGCTCCTGTCTCAAGTAACGTTGACACATTGAGTCCTAATGGAGCAGAAGGCGAAATCAGTAAGAAAGAAGGAGAGTACAAAAAAAGTCCTAGGTGGGGATATCCCAGTGTAGATGCATACTAGTGAAACGTGGGTATTCAAAAAAGAAAGATGAACGCTGTGGAGATGTTGTTCAGAGGATGTGCGGAGTCAGAGTTTAGCTGACCGCATCCGCAACAAAAAGACACACCAAGATTGATGGGTACCAGCGAAGATGTCACAGTGAGAATGAAGAAAAACGTGCTCAGGTGATTTGGACATTTCGACAGAATGAGTGATTAGAGAATGGTAAAAAAAAGTATGAAGCAAAAGTGAGTGTAAGTTCAGTAGTAGCATAGTGTCGAAAAACACACTCTCGACGATACGGAGAGCGTGTATGAAGATGTTAATGACAGTGGATGAAGTCTAAGAGGTATGCAAGGATCGCAGCGTTTTACGCTACGTTCTCTCTGACTATCCCGTTAGGGATAAAGCATGAAGCTATCTACGTATGTATGTAGTCTGTTAATCTTTAATATATATAGTTAAATAGCAATCTATGATATTATGATGATATGATACACCAAATTTCAATTTTATCATCTAAATAATAAGAATATTATCTTCGTCATGACGGTCAATATTAATTTATAAACCAACATTCATCAGCCTAGAAAGATAATGTGACAGATTTAATAAATTTATTTTTCCACAAGCTTAGTACGAATTACACGAAGAAATGAAACTTTGCTCGTTTAGTGAACGTGATAAAATGCTGATGTAGATACTTACAAACCAGAGGCCAAGGGCTGTTATTATGAAGGCATAAGATAGTATAATTATGTTTTAAGTTCCACTTTTGTTGTCACATTTGAAGTATTCTTTAATATTTTTAATACTTATTTATGATGTCACTGAGAGATTCAGATTTATAGGCATTCTTTATTTTAAGGATCACTTAGGATTCAAGTTGTAGATTTATTTTATATATTTATATTGAGAACCAAGAAGCGTTTCTAATTTCGGTGTCTTATTTGTTTAGTAGTACACCTACGCACATTTTTTTTAATATTTAATTCTTATTTTCTATATATTATTATCTATCGTGCAAACTATATACAAAATAACCTATATGCTTATAGTCAATAATATAGCTGTAACGTAAGTAGTTTCTGTGTAAGCGACGGTACCTACGGTCAGTTTCATTTACATTTCTAATTTGTCCGTTTGGCCACGTGGGCAAATAAAACAACAGGAAAAGTGTGATATTGAGTGATATCTGGTATGAAGTATCAAGTATCAATAAATAAGGTCTGGGCGTTTCTGGAGAAAAAGGAGACGTACTTTTGTGAGAAGATATTGTGTATTTGCAGATGATATATGAGTTACGTATACTTTCTATAAAATAAACTGCACAAATTATTGTGCTAATAGGTATAATGCAATGCAAAAAGAGGCGTAAGCATCTGCTTGTAACGCGACGGTTTCTGGGTTCGATTCCCACTCGAGGAAAATGGATTTTTCTATTTCCATTTTCTTCGCTCTGGCAACTAGGCAAAGCGCGGCGTTGGGTTCCGCCACTCAACACGCAATATCTCGAAAAAGGCGAAAAGTGGGGACAAAGAAAGCAGGGACTAAGCAACGGAGTGTCTTAACACTAAGTTCTTACGGTCCCTGCAGTTTCCTCTGCCTACCCTGCCATGTTGCGGGATAAAACGAGAAGCTAAAAAAAAAGAAACATGTACATTAATCACGATTTTTAATAATTAACAAAAATACTATAAGAATGTACGAGCAAATTAAAGAAATACATTGTGATGTGGATATAAAGAAGAAGTGGGTTACTAGCATATAAACAGATATAGTAAAGAACGTCTTAAGTCATTTATTAATAAATTCCTTTAAGCGCAGATGGTATTTGCTTGTTCACACAGAACGTATACTAAATATTTTACATTGTTTTAATGTCATTAAGAAATTGTTAATTAAAATTATCTATTTTACAGATCTATATATAAAGGTGTCCATAATAAAAAATAACAAGTCATAATATATTTAAAAACAGTAATAATTACAGTTAATTTTATAAAAACAGATTTTATGAAATAAATCACTTAACAACAATATTAGAAGTAATAATACTTCCCTTAAATAATAATAGTACTTCCCTTTTAATACAGACCGTTGCTTGTATGTAATATGCTCAATTGATTTCCTTTTTAAAGAGATTTCTATATATACATAATACGTATTTATTTAAACTACAATTTTTTTTTCCTAAAAATATATTAAATACACTAGCTTTATGTAACGGCCATAATGGCGACTTTGAAGTATTATTATAATTTATTTTTGTATACAATATTTATTATTTTTTTATTACAACAATATTAAATCACGTTCCTGTATTATGCCAGTTTCTTTGCTTGAGAAATAAGAAAGTTATTTTTAAGAAAACCTACACAAGCCAAATAAATAAATCTTGGGGTAAGCTTCTTTTATAATTACAAAGAAGTCGAAACACGGGATTAAATTAAATAGGAGTCGTTTATTTCAGTGGGCTTTGGGAGGGAAAATGCCACAGTGCCTTAGTGAGTCTTGTTCTTTGTTAGGTAACTTCACCTCAGTTTTCTTTGACATAAAATTATTTAAACACCTTTTCTATTTAAAATTTATATTAACTTGAAATTAATCTCAAAAGAAATGACGATAGTTATAGGAACACCTATATAGAAAAACAAAAATCAAATCTCTTCAGAAAAGCAATATATATATATATATATATATATATATATATATATTATATATATATATATATATATATATATATATATATATATATATATATATATATATATATATATATATATATATATATATATATATATATATATATATATATATATATTGGCAACTGAATAAGTAATAAAGTTAAATTTAATTTTTACATATTTAAATTTTTTACTACAGTAAATATTAGTTATTATGTATTTTTTATCACAGCTATTAAGTAAAAATGAATGTTGGCAGTTCTGGTATTATATAATTTTTATAATTAATTCATAGCAGCGTTTGTTAGCGGCATTGTTCTTTGGGATTATTCAGCAATATTATAAATAATGTCTTCTTCATATGAGCTGTATGCGAGGATTCGTCCTTTCGATTTGTTGACAAGCTATAATTGTAATTGTGATTAACAGGAGGAATAAATTTTAGCAGGTCCATCATGTCTCTCCATATTTCCATTGTCACAGTTCTTTCTACCTTTAGGATATAATAAAAGCTGGTCTATATTTTTCAAACTTTGCGATCTATCCACTAAAGATTTTCTTATATTAATGGCTTGAAATCCGTCGTGTCAACGTCGTCGTCGTGTGTCTTCATTATAATAAAGACAGACTATAGTCACATTCTATTTGTATGAGATAGGGTTAGACCTTTCCAAATTTATCCAGCGTATTTAGAGCCAATTTTCTGATCACTGCTATACTAACTACCGTTTAAATTGCGCTTCTTCTTATGTGTTTACCGATGCGATTTAGTTACGATTATGGAGAGTGAGTGAGAGAGCATCTTCAGATGTTTGAAAAACCAATAAGCGTCAATGCAAGGCCCGAACAGATAAAGCGTTACTGAAACGCTTTACATTAGAATATGGAGTTAATCGAAATGGCTTCTGAAATAAATTACTTATTTTTCAATAGCCAAAAAAAAATTGCCATTTTGCGGTACTTATATTTATTATTTAGAAAAGTTATTATAAATATAAATAATTATGACTATACCAAGTGCTTTGACACTAATATTTAAGATTTTTCAAAAAAGTGGAGTTAATCGATGTGTGCACTGAGCGGCTCATATATATATATATATATATATATATATATATATATATATATATATATATATATATATATATATATATATATATATATATATATATATATATATTACTATGATCGAATTGACTTACAATACTCAAATTGCGACGGAATTATCGATGTTTGTTTTTATACAAAGAAAAATTTATCAATAATAAAACATTTAGACCCTGTAGAATTTTGGTTACTTATATTTATTTAGTTTTAAGTTTTTAATAAATATGTTATCTTAAAAGATCAGAAATTTGAAAATATATAACTTGAACTTGAAGTACCTACTTGCAAAATGTCAAAAAACGAGTACAACCCTAGTGTTTTTTATATTTTAAAGCCTCACACTATATTCTACTTTCAGCAGGGCAGGTAGGAATACCAAGGAGAAAAGACTACATTCTTTATTCTCGGCCTTACCAGTATTGAAAAATGAAAGCACTTCATTTTTTTAGGCGAAATTCGAACTCACAGTTATAATATCGGTGCCAATTTGTCACAATCACCTCTATAAATTTATGGACAAAAATTAATTTCATTATAAATTTAAAAGACTAAATTGTTTTATAATTTACTTTTTTTCTAAAATAAGTAATTGAAAATTCCCTTAAAATGTAAACATTTAATCAAGATCAGTCTCCGTACCTTATTTATAGCGTCGGCATTTTCATCTCAATTAAGTAAAACTCCTTTTTTAGCTTCTGGTGTAAATCGAATTAAAACATTATTCGAAATTGATTTCCTTTATCAACCAGTTTATTTTATTACTGAAAGAATTTTTCTTTCATTTATTAATATAACATTGGCTGGCATGAAGATAAAAAATTAATTTGAATTTCATCTTTATTAACATCCAACCTTGTATTCTTCTCTAGACCACGAGTGAGACAATTATAAAAAACTGCTTGTACTATTTCCTGGATATACGAGTATAGACATTGAGAACGTAACCTTATTGTCATAAGATTGAAATGTCCGGGGAAATTGTTTCCGGGGAAAAATGTCTTTTTCCCCGGAAATTAAAATTACGTTAATATCAAATTTATGATTGGAGGTCAGCGCAAAATATAACTTATACGTACATATCTACAAACATTGGCACCTAGCGGGGTAATCACAGAGAATAAAGTAGCAAACGATAGAGTCCCAATACACGCTTTTTTCCTCGTCCACTTTTAAAAAAAATATCAATTTATAAGATTAATTCGGTTAAATTAAAGAAGTTAAGATCTTCTTTACTTAACTAATTGTTAGTGTAGATAACAATGATTCATTGATTCTCGATTGTATTCTTTATCTTGACAATAAAATATATATTTCATAAGTACGCTTATATTAGGCCCTTAGTTTATTTTCTTTAAAGTCATTACCATACATACTAGTTCACATCAAGTAAAATTACGTCGATTTCTGCGATTCTCAATCAACTCTTCGCTAAAATAACAAGAGTTTACAGTATATACAAAGATACTCGTAGTATATTTAGGACAAGTACGGTAAACACCATGTTATTCTTCTGTCATATTCCTGGTACAAATTTACAGTAATTTTGGCTAATAATAATTTCATGGAAATTACGTGAAAATTGAATTTTCACCGTTAGCAGGAATATTTGAATATTGAAATAATATAATATTTGTACTATAGTGTCAAACTGTCTAAATACTGTGAAAATGTTTTATGTGATTAGGTAGATATAAGCTTTTACTGGCAAATTCACTTAAAAGCAAAGTGGAAATAACAATAGAAACATTACTCCATATAAATGTCTAAAGTAACTATGACCTCAAGTATCGTGACCTCAAGTAAAATATCTTTTAACTCGAACAAGTAGTTTCTGAGATTAACAAGAAAAAGTATATATACTTTTCAGCCCTATGAAGTACATAAGTATATATATACATATATTACATATATTGTTAAACATAATATTTGTAAATAATATGTATAAATAAGAGAAATACATATGAACATAGCCACGTTTGTATATATATGTATATAAGCTTACACTTGAATCAATTTTCACAAACACATATTGAACAAGTTTAAGTTTGCGTATTGAGTTTACAAATCCCATTGGGTTCGCAAGTCAAACATTCAATTTTGATTGTTACTACTTGGTATTAATAAATCAAAGATGATTGTTTTACTTAGTAATTGTTTCCGTGTTTATTTAAACGTTTAAGATTATGATTAAGCTTTATGTACGATTTTGGTACAAAATATTATCTAAATAAAACTAAATGTATATGACATAAACTACAAAACTCTCTTCTCTTCTCCCTCTGCCTTTTACTTTCTTTGTTTTACTAAAGCTTTGTCTTCTTTACTTTCCTACATAAAAATTTTGTTGTAAAATAAAATATAAATATTATTGTTAACGTTAAATTCATCTTTATTTATATATTTATTTTTGAGTAAAGTTTTATGCTTGTCCTCATGTTATCCTAATGGAATTAAATAACCAGTGAAGTGTATATGTTCATACAACAAATTTACATAAAGGTTTGACTCTAGAGAGTCCTAAAAGGGGATTACTATTTCCATTATCTTTTATTAACACAATATTATTCTGTTTGATTTTTATTTTTAAGCTTTTGTGTCATATGTTACAGTAATTAAAAAGAACTTTGGTTTAAGACACTTCGTTTTGAGTTTTCTATTTATGTAGTACAATAGACAAGATAAGTAGTATTTGTTACGCATTTAAACTTCAGAATTTCCGATTCAAATTCGTTTGAGATTCTATACTGTGACAAAAAAGATTAAATATCAAAAATCATTTTATGATTTCAATATACCTGTGATATAACTACATTTTAGTACATACAATGAAATTTCAATTTTTCTTTCCTTTATAGTGTAAGTAGCTTTTACCAGCGAAGCCAACAACAATGGCCGCTCACTTTATTACCTTTATAAAAGAACACTTTTCTTAGAAATTAAATGCCTGCTTGTTTAGAAAATATATATAATATTAGTTTTTATATATTTTTGGAGATATAAATGTGTATGTATCTCTATTATGGTTTTTATTATTAGTAGAAGTTTTATTTCACACTTTTCACACACAAGAGTTTTAACGCAGTGAAATTTATTACGCTGCGTCAAAATCCTTATATGCTTTATACAATTTAATGCCTTGTCAACACCTGTCAGGGGATTTTACAAACTTCCGCTACCCAGACTGTTTTTTGGGCAAGAGAGGGTGCAAGTTAAAGATAATAGACTAACTAATAGACATTGTATTGTACTTACACCGAACTCAATGCTGCATAATATCTTTCTAGGACAAAGAACCAAAAAAGCTTCATCCCCGAGTGGTGTCCATAAATTTTACGTCCCACTACAACGGCCTCGTCAATATTTTACAATAAATATACATTTCATTTCAATTGAATATTTTCTCTACGATCTACCGTAACTTACTATAGATCGTTGGCCACATCTCAATTCTATGCAATATCCGGGGTTCAATTGATAACGTAGGTAGGTTTTATATAACTTTTGTAATATTTTCCCATTCTATAAGAATTGAGTATGAATTCAATTTAAATAACTCTTATTTAAATATAAGTATTCTATATTGGAACACATACTCAGAGAAATTTTCTATACTCCTCGTAAAAGCTTAAAATATACAAATAAACGGAAAATTGTATATAGCTTTAAGCTGGTAAATAGGTTTCTTTACTATAATTTATATCATATTTCTATGTTGATATTTATGCAAAAGGGCTTAGGGAATGTAGACCGTGAGTGGGTAACATTCCGTGTCCTTGTATACTAAGTATTAAGAGCAATGCGTATATGATATTTTACTATTTTTGATGTATATTATTTCCTTTTACGCAATAAGCTGTATATAAAACTTAATGGAAATTAATAGATGTATAATATATTAGTCTGTACAATAGGTTATTCACATGAATAATTACTTAATAAATAAAAAGGATCGCAAATCTGCAATTGCATTTATATCAATTAAATTAAGGTTATAAGGAATTTTAATATGTATGTAGGTAATACCTACAGGTAATTCTGTAGCATTCATAACTAAAAAAAATTATATATAATGTTATGTACAAAAGTAGTATAGTATAGAAGGGTTTTCATTTAAATATTAACCTGATTAGTCCTAGAATCCGCCTTTGAAAAGGTAAACAATAATTTATAGCGTAATGTATATTGTTTACGTACGTATATAAATATCACAAGTGATTTCACATCTATAACTTAATAGTTTTTTAAGTGGAAATTAAAAACGTATTCTTAATCAAAGCTCACTATTCCATTCAAAAATATTGTAATGATATTATAAGTTCCGTCGTGGCGCAGAAGCGTAAGGGTCTGCCTGCGCGACAGTTTGAGGATTCGATTCCCACTCGGGGAAGATGGATTTTTCTATTTCTATTTTCTTCGCATGAAAATGGAATTAGAAAAATTCATCTTCTTCGAGTGGGGAATCGAACTCTCAAACTGTCGCGTTTAAAAGCAGACGCTTACGCCTCTGCGCCATGACGGTCCTCGTATTAAATCCATAACTCTCACAATATAAATACTATAAACAATTCTAAACAGGCCTCTTAAGAATATGCTTCACTGGCAGCATTCGTTTTTACATAATAGCTACTCGTAATTTAAATAACAGATTAACTTGATGTTTTAAAATGCAAATGGCTGAACATTTCACTTAGAATTTCGTGTATAGGGGTTATTGCTAAAAAGCTATTCAAAGAGGAAATTGAGTATTCATGTTTGGGATTAATTTATTCACGTATTTACTGGTTAATTACTATATATACTATATTATTAATTGTATACTATATATGAAACGTAAAGCAAGTTAATGAGTTGATCGATTTTAGATTTTTCTTATAAACTTTTATATGTTTACCAGAACATAAAAGTTTTAACTATTTAATATGCCGAGTAGATATCGAACCCACAGTTAGCTTTAGATTAAAGCAGTGGCATCGTAATTGTCTCCTTTAATAATGTCTTTTGTATAATAGAAAAAAGTACTTTGAACGTAATAATTTTCACCTTTACAATAAAATAAATGTTGCAAATTAGTATAATATGTAAAATGTACCTTCATGGAAGTTTTAACGTAAAAGCTATTTCGGAGGAAATCGAGGGAATACGTGCTTAAACTAATGGTTTAAGCACGTATTAAGGTGTCGTCCAATTTATGCTAGCTATTAATATTTAACATGCTTTTAGAAACAAAAACTTTTAGTCCAGAAAATTCTAACTTAATATAGAAATTTATGTTTAAATACTGTATTATAATAAAAATAAGCTCAACAAAAGTGCATTTTCACGAATGAAAGAAATATTTAAAGTAGCAGGATCGTTTCCAAGAAATCTAATACCAACCCTTTCACGATTCTTCTTGGTTTGGTTTCAACAGAAAAACGTTTGTTTCATCTTCCAAGGGTTTTTAGGCTTCCGTAGCCAAATCGGAAGAAACGTAACTCTTATTCTTTTTTCACCTTAATTTATTTGAACTATACTGTTGAAATTTTAGTCTGTGTATTCTTTGAACTTTATTAAGATTTTCTCACAAAAATAGAGTAAGAACAACACATTTTAGGGCTTCCGCATACTTTAAGTTTAAACTTAATTTTTTTTCATTAAACCCGTATGTAAGAGGTATCTATGGATAAATCTTCAAAAATGATTTCTAGTATCATTTTTGATATATATATATATATATATATATATATATATATATATATATATATATATATATATATATATATATATATATATATATATATATATATATATATATATATATATATATATATATATATATATATATATATATATATATATATATATATATATATATATATATATATATATATATATATATATATATATATATATATATATATATATATATATATATATATATATATATATATATATATATATATATATATATATATATATATATATATATATATATATATATATATATATATATATATATATATATATATATATATATATATATATATATATATATATATATATATATATATATATATATATATATATATATATATATATATATATATATATATATATATATATATATATATATATATATATATATATATATATATATATATATATATATATATATATATATATATATATATATATATATATTATATATATATATATATATATATATATATATATATATATATATATATATATATATATATATATATATATATATATATATATATATATATACATATATTTTTTTTCTAAACTAAATAATTTGACAAAGTGATAAAATTTATAAAAAAAACTTACAGAATATTTAACTTTATTTATTTTATAATTTATGTCTGTCTTTTTCGCAATCACGTCTTAAAATCTACTAGACAAGTTTGAATGAAACTTCTTTTGTTTTATGTATATTTGTTTACTAGGTTTTATTCGAATTTGAAAATTTTGCATACCTAATGCAGAAACGAGATGCTGTTATAAGAAAATAATTCAACATAAGAGCACTTCAGGTATATTATATGGAACATGAAACTCATGATTTTGAAACAACATAAAAAAATAAATATATGTTAAATTCTATGAAGGATCATAAAGTACACACCAATAAAATTTCTTCTATTAGTTCTGTCACTTCTAATACAGATAAAGAAAAATATCTAGTTAAATACACTAATTAAATAAAATGTATTTAAATATACCTACCTACCTACCTACCTATATTAGTAAATGGTACAGCTACTTTAATGAAAGTTATTGTTTAAAATATAAATTGAATACCTTGAGGCTATCAAAGTCCTAAAACAACAGAATAACTCAAAAAATAGACAGACCTTTGAACAATTACGAAAACAAATTGGAACCTAGCTTTATGTATACATCGTGGACCGTTGGAATTTATTAAAGTTACAAAAAAAATATAACAATATACCTATAAAAGCAAATATAAAAATAAAGCAAAATTATTTAAACTTTTGCTTGGAAAAACTCGTTTTGTAGATTTATATTACAAAAAGTAAAATTTATATTTATATAAAGTTCAGATACTTCATGCTTAGTATGTTTTTTGTTTTTGGTGATTTATTTTAACCTTTCATAATTTGGGAAACATTGGATATTTCAAAGCTGAATATAAAATTTAAAATTAAATTTATAGTTTTCTCCATTTTCTCCAAATATGTTGGAAGAATCAAGCTAATATTAATATCAATTAGCCAAGTCGATTACCTATTCAAGCTTAATAACAATCAAACTTCTAAGTCAATGCAATCAAAAGATGTGATCCTGTACTTTTAACATTTTAGTATGTAAAAAATTCGTCGTGTAATCAAAATAAAAAAATAAGTTACGAAATTTGTCAATAGTCCAAAAATGGAAAATTTGTAGATCTCAGAAAAAAAATTATACTGTAGTTCATTTCGGTCGAAACAGTTCCATGCGACCGCAAAGTTTTTTCTACGTATCAAAGTAGGCAAACAGAAAGTTCTTTGCTAATCTTATTTAGATATTCAGTTCTGTACTTTTCGCACAATTTTCTAAACATTGTGTATTGAATTTAACCTTAGACTTTGGCTTTAAAGTCCTTATTTTGTATACCAAAGCAAATATAACTAAAAATATACAACAAATGCAAAAAAAGGCTTTTATTCTCTATATAGTGACGATAAAAGATGCGATCCATCTACTCTAACATAAATTTTAAATCAAGGGCGATACTCTAAGTGATAGCTTTTAAACTGTGCAAACAACTAAGTGCTCATCCAAGCATTTTAAAGGCATTTGTTACAAGGTTCGAATAAGCATTTTTTTTCTCGGAGTGTATAGAAATTAATATGTATTTTGAAGTCAAAATCACGCAGACAAGTGTCGAGAAATAAAATTTTTTATTAAGTTTCACTCAGTCATTAAGTTGAAGGATGAGACAATAATACTAGAAATAACAACTAACTGTAAAAATTGAAGCAATCATACAAAAATTTCGAGGTGGTTCGTTAAAAATGCACGTTTAGTTGATTTGAGTGGTACGTGATGTCAAATGTAGCTACTAGAATTTTCGTACATTGTTCTATTTCAGCTGTTTATTAACTTTAAAGTTTTTATTAATTTATTAAAAAAACTGTTTATTAATTAAAGTTAAGGCTTAACTTTGAACTGTAAGCGAGGCGATTATAGATTTTTTTCTCGGGGCAGTGAATAGTATTTGTTTTGTTACCACCTACACTAATAGTAACATAAAACATTCATAATGAAAATGAATTTTGTTTGGATTTCTTGTTTATTATTATAAAATTATTAATATACTTGAAGTTATTGTTATTTTTGTGCAAACAACCTTCTGCGAAACATAAACGGTCGAGACCTTCGTAAAGTTGGGATATGTACAGATAGAAGAGAAATCTTGAGATTTTGTGTATAAATTTTGATATTAATGTTATTGGAGGGACTTAATTTTTTATAATTGGAAGATTATATCTAGCAAGGTGAAAGCACTAAGATTAATTTATATTAAATATATATAAAACAGATAAAATGTAAATACTAGATAGGAAAGAAGAACAAAAATGTATACCACAACCGAGTACCTTGTAGAATAACGAGTAGGTTAAAGTCTATACGGAAAACTCAAGCAAACTGTCACCGCCATATTTAAAGGTTAGGGAGGATTTCTGGGAAACAAGGTTCCCTACATCAATTTACAGATCTAGTCATTATCAGTGGAAGTCTCATACAAACTTGCCCCAACTTGTTAAAAAGGATAAAGTAAAGTGTACCCCACTTTGAACTTGTACCAAATTCAAAGTTTTATATATTATTTTTTATATATTCTCACAGAAGCATCATAATTTTTAGGTATCTCTTTCAAGAGATAGCCATAAATTGTGATGCTTCAATCGTCTGCTCAAGATTTATCATATTTTTTACCTGTATCTTTTATAGTGTTGTTCTTGATATTGACAAAATTGCTATGTTAATAATGATTAATTATTATGGTAAGTGACTTTTATTAGTTTTACTATTTTTTTATTCGTATAGTAATTCTTCTCCTAGTGTACATATCAAATTTCAGCTTTCTAGTATTTTGGAAAATATCTGATTACATTTGATGAGTCAGTCAGTTAGTGAAAAAAGCGAAAAAAAACAAAATATAATTAAATTATAAGATTTTCTAATATATATGTATTTATATTTATGGAGACTCAAAAGTGATCCTTTGCGCTTTCCTTACTTTTGTTGTTTTTTTCAATAGATTTTTCTATTAAATATTTAATAAGTATATCCATTCAATAATTTTATCCATTCAAAAACATACCGTAACCGCTCATATTTGTAATCGATTAACTCAATTATAATTGTTAATCCCTTACTCGTGGTAAGGTCAGATTTTGAATTGCAAATAGCGTTGGCTAATTCTGATTTATCTCGTTAAATTCGACTAATAGTAAATAATTACAATTTATTGTTGTATGCTGTCGTCTGTGCGCCGGTATCTTATATGGAAATGGTAAAGTCAAAGCCTTAACAAGGAAATTGATTTGAGTTGTTCACTTAAAGAATGATTAAACCTCATGATGTTTAGTTCTCGACTTTTGTAAATGAATGGCACCAACCATAACAATTAAACATTATTGACATAGTAATTTTGTCAATACCAAGAACAACTACACAATAAAAGAGAGAGGTAAAAATTATGATGAATCTTGAGCAGATGATTGAAGCATCATAATTTAAGGTTATCTCTTGAAAGAGATAGCTAAATATTATGATACTTCTGTGAGAAAGTTCTTTGATACATGGAACAAGTGTGTGTTTCCAGTGGCTTACATTTTGCAACCTGGTTAGAGCAAGATCCGCCCTCGCCGTCGCCGCGTTCGTTCTTTTCAATGTTTTGAAATTTTAAATGAAGTGAAAAGCACCATAAACTTACACTGGAGCACTATAGTTAACTGCGCGTCCAACATTACAAAAAACGTTACGACGTTTATATTTTTGTATGGTAGCAACCTCTAAAGTAATAAAGAACTTATTTCTATATACATATGTAGGAAAGAAGAAAGGACGAAAAAGTCAAATTTATATATGAAACAAAAAAAATTGTGTCGGAATAGACATACAGAACTGCTAGGTGGTTAGCTAAATTTATTATAAGCATATAGCTTATAATAAATTTAGCTAACCACCTAGCAGTTCTGTATGTCTATTCCTATGTCTATTTGCACGGAAATAACATAAAATATTTGAGGAACATATTGTTATATCCATTATTCTATGTACCTCCCATAAAGCCAGTCAAATGTAAAGCAATAAAATCAATTACTCGGTATTGATTACGGCTGAATAATCGAATTTAAAGTTTAAATTGATAATAGCATAAAGCCAGCAATGCAATATATATATATATATATATATATATATATATATATATATATATATATATATATATATATATATATATATATATATATATATATATATATATATATATATATATATATATATATATATATATATATGAAAAGAAAGTGACATGGGTGTAAAAGTGGGTGATTTGAAGGTAAATTGCTTGTTGTACGCAGATGATGCTGTGCTTATTGCATCATCAGAAAGCGAGTTGCAGGCATTTGTCACCATTCTGAAAGACGGGTGTGAAACTAATGGTCTAAGCCTGAATGCAAGTAAGACAAAGGTTCTGGTATTTGAAAGAGACGAGGAAAGGACAGATTGCAAGATTTTCGTGAATGGAAAATTATTAGAACAAGTGAATGAAGTAGTATACTTGGGAAGTATGTTAAGTAAAGATGGTAGATATGAAATGGATGTGGGAAGACGTGTTGCTGCCGGTAACAGAATAAACGGTGCCTTAGCTGCGTTGTTGAGACGGCAGAACGTCAGCGTTGCTGCACGTTTGGCCGTACACAGCGCAGTTCTGGTTCCGACGCTGTTATATGGCAGTGGAACGTGGGTATTACTGAAGAAGAATGAAAGAAAGATGAATGCTGTGGAGAAGCGATCTCTTCGAAGGATATGCGGAGTCAGCTTAGCTGACCGAATCCGCAACGAAGAGGTGCACAGGATGGTAGGTACCAGCGAGGATGTCATAGTAAGAAAAAAAAAGAACGTGCTCAGGTTGTTTGGGCACGTGGAAAGAATGAGTGACGAAAGAATGGTAAAAAAGATATACGATGGAAAAGTGTGTGGTAAGAGAGGTAAGGGGAGACCTCGGTTGACTTTCGAAAACACAGTATCGAAGATACTGGAAGAAGGTCACGTATGCAGGGACCGCAGCGTTTGGCGCTCCGTTCTCTCTGACTACCCCGCTAGGGATAAAGCGTGAAGATATATATATATATATATATATATATATATATATATATATATATATATATATATATATATATATATATATATATATATATATATATATATATATATATATATATATATATATATATATATATATATATATATATATATATATATATATATATATATATATATATATATATATATATAATATATATATATAATATATATATATATATATATATATATATATATATATATATATATATATATATATATATATATATATATATATATATATATATATATATATATATATATATATATATATATATATATATATATATATATATACAAGCCGCATATAAATGCCTTCACGTGAAAAATCCTTTTACGGATTTTCGAACGTGTTCTATAATTCTGGGTGGAAATGCAACCATAATGTCCTGCAATTTAGGTATTTATTTTGAGACATTTGAATATTAATTTAAAAAAAACTAATATTCAAAATATAACTTTTTGAAATTAAATACCAATAGTATTTATAGAATACTCAAATCAGATGATTAAATGGTTCTTCATTAAGGAATTTAGATTTTAATTCTAAAATGGTTCTTAACTGGTATATTCGTCACCAAATAACATATACGTCAAAGAGGAAGTGATTGGTCAGCTTTGTAATAACCATTTAGTCAATAAATTAAATTTTAGTAAACCAACCAAGAATATCGGAGAAAACAAAATAATTGTTTCAAAAAAAAATAAAATAATTCGCCTTTTTTATATTTGTTGTTTATAAATTTTAAACCAATTTAAAAGTTAATTGTAAACATGCTAATATTTATAAAGTACTTAAAATTTAGGTCATATTAGTAATATTTACAGCCACATTTCGTTCGTGTTTTTTTGTAATTTTTAAATCTGTTAGTGAAAATCTTCGTACATATATATTAGGTAACACTTGTTAGAAAGCTAAAGACTTGTAGTTGTTTTTTTTTTAAATAACTTACACACTATGATATATATAATATTGATTTTTCATAGGGGTTTAGATAAGAGAAACTTAATATATTTCATAGGGGTATATTTTTACAGTATCCTTATTTTCTTGCAAATCTTGCCCCAGTTATATATATGACATTTACTGGAATATCAATAATAATAGCCTGTTTAATTTTAAACAAAAATTACTAGTGCTATTAAATTAATGATATATCACCTTTCTATTTATCATTGTCAAAAAGAAAAAAGTGGAAATAATATATATTGTCGTAATATAAACATAATTTTAAATATTGTATATATTCAAAATAATAAAAACTAAATTGCAATATTATATTATCTTTTAAAATGGAATCAACATAAGAATATTACTTATGATATGTGGTTAGGTATTGCTTTTATTTTGTTATACTATAGGTACATATAATTATTACAATAATACTGCCTATATATTATAATATATATATATATATATATATATATATATATATATATATATATATATATATATATATATATATATATATATATATATATATATATATATATATATATATATATATATATATATATATATATATATATATATATATATATATATATATATATATATATATATATATATATATATATATATATATATATATATATATATATATATATATATATATATATATATATATAATATATATATATATATATATATATATATATATATATATATATATATATATATATATATATATATATATATATATATATATATATATATATATATATATATATATATATATATATATATATATATATATATATATATTCTACAATTTTAATTTCAATTTCATCAAGACAACTAAATACAAGTATATTTACAGTTCAACTGCCGCGTAAAGAAAACAAGTCCATTATGTTTTATTTTCAACGTCTTTATAAAACGATTTCCTTTGAACGAATAAACGGATTCCATATTTTTCAATTCTTCATTGAATTCAAAGATATGGAATTCGTTTATTACATATTATTATTAGATGACTTAGTAGCAAACGAAGCAAAATTATGAAAAATTGTTGCCAATTTAGTACGACTTTTTTATGTTTGGGACAAAATTAAATACTAAAAGAAAGCATATAAAAATTTTAACCCATCAAATTTAAACCCGCGCCTCTTGCAAAACGTTCAAGCGATCTCACTATTAAGCGATGCGTTCTTTATCACGCTACGACGAAATTCTTATATGATTTATACAACTATAATATTGAACAAAAACATTTAATCTTTGCTATAAAGTAGCCATTATAAAGTAATTAATTATTTATATCATTGTTATTGTAATAAATGAATCATTTATATAATAAATCGAGATATTAATCGCTTTTGATAATAAATTAATTAGTTTACATATATTGAATACAAATATACTGATATTGCTTTAATTTTAACGCACAACATACTATTAACGTTCGATTAATATGTTCAAATATATATGTAATTTGTACATATATATCTTAAACCTAAGTGTGAAGTAATATAATTATCACATTAGGAGCCTAGCCCATAGTGGGCAGAGTGAAATAAATACTTACATCGAACTTTCATAAAGTACAATCAGTAAATGGCAATCCATTTCCCCTAATATTATTACTGATTCAATTTGCTACCTCGCCCTACTAGGACATAGAGTAACGACATCGATGAAAGAACAATCATAGATGCGAATTGAGTGAAGTATAAAATGATATTTTTTTAGCTACTTAACTATCAGACATGCCAATTGAAATACATATTCAAAAAATAATAAGCTCTTATCGATGCCTTCGTTTCGTGGTCAAATGGCAATAACTTAGAGATGTCTATGAGATATAATATATACTAAGTGCCAGAGGTAACTTTGATTGCTTTTAAAATGGATTACATCAAAACAACGTAATGTCACGCGTAGGTGCTACTATTTAAAAGCTAAGGCCTTATCGGCCGTCTATAAAAAAACCAAGAATATTTTCTTAGTATTTAAAATTTTGTTAAAAAGTTGTCAAAAAAATATAAAAAGACTTTATTTTTCTACAAAAAACTAAAATAGCCTTTTAAATTTTAAAATTGTGAAACGGAATAGCAAATTAGGCTTAAAAAATTAATAAGAGTATAACAACTTCAAAGTTGATAGCCATTCCGAGCAATCTATATAGGCTTTGCTTGATTAATTGAGTAACATTTGCACAGTGTAATAATTTAACAACGTATATTGGCGATACTTAGATCTAATTAGAGAACTACCTCTCGAACTACCTCAATAACCATTATCGATTGTTGGAATCGACAATAATTATTATATACAAAAAAAGAACTAAAACAATTGCATATATTGCTCACAGCATTAAATATAATTTTTTTTAAGCTTCACGCTTTATCCCACACATGGCAGGGTAGGCAGAGGGAACTGCAATGACTGTGGGAACCTAGTGTTAAGACACTCCTTTGCTTAGTCGCTGCTTTCTCCGACTCCGCTTTTCGCCATTTTCGAGGCACTGTATGTTGAGTGGCGGAGCTCAACGCCGCGCTTTGCCTAGTTTTGCCAGAGCGAAGAAAATGGAAATAGAAAAATCCATCTTCTCCGACTGGGGATCGAACCCAGAAACCGTCGCGTTACAGGCAGACGTTGCGCCTCTGCGCCACGACGTCTGCCTGTAACGCGATGTATATATTAATAAACGTAACACCTTTTATTTATAATTATTATGATAAAAACATAAATTTAAATGTCACACGTAAAAAACTCTTTATTTTGCATAACATAAAATTACAAGAAATTTAACGCAGTTAGTTGTGAAAAGACCACCCCATTATTAAAAATGATCTTTTCCAGGCAACCTAATCAAAAGGACTTATTTATGTGTGCGGGCGTTGCGACTTGTAAAAAGTTATAAAAGTAATATACGTATATATAATTAAACTTAAATATTATAATATTATTATAAACCTATACAAATACAATCATGAGGACCGTCGTGGCGCAGAGGCGCAACGTCTGCCTGTAACGCGACGGTTACTGGGTTCGATCCCCAGTCGGAGAAGATGCATTTTTCTATTTTCATTTTCTTCGCTCTGGAATCTAAGGCAAAGCGCAGCGTTGAGTTCCGCCACTCAACACGCAATGCCTCGAAAACGGCGGAAAGTGGGGACGGAGTAAGCAGGGACTAAGTAACGGAGTGTCTTAACACTAGGTTCGTATAGTTCCTTCAGTTCCCTCTGCCTACCCTGCCATGTGCGGGATAAAGCGTAAAGCTAAAAAAAAAAAAAAAAATACAATCAAGTAAAGCATATGGAGTACATATATATAATATAAATATATACAGAAGAAAAGAAAAATATTTAACTAAGCATATTAAAAAGCAAAACCGGGACAGTTCGTTCAGTTATCTTTGGTTGCTCAGCTAAAAGTAAAAATCGTAAATCTAACTGTATAAGTTGTACTTTGGGAAATAGATTTTTTTTTTTCTAAAACTTTAAATTTACTTTGAATAGGTAAATAAAACTTTTGACGTGTTCACATTCTTTTTTTCCATTTGACATAAAAAGCTTTTGTTGACAATTTTATTGCATCCGTCAATGTAAAGAACGTTAGCTGTCATAAGCCTAATTTAATATGAGTAGTAGGAGAGATCCAAGGTGTACTATAATTTTTTTTTTTATTTTTTTTAGCTTCACGCTTTATTCCGCACATGGCAGGGTAGGCAGAGGGAACTGCAAAGACCATGGGAACCTAGTGTTAAGACACTCCGTTGCTTAGTATCTGCATTTTCCGTCCCCGCTTTCCGCCTTTTTCGAGGCTTTGCGTGTTGAGGGGCGGAACTCAACGCCGCGCTTTGCCTAGTTTTATACTATAATATTGTAACCCAAAAATGTACGAATGCATATTATGAAAGTAAAACGTACAATTACGTTTATTGAATATAAACGACATTAATTTCTGACAAATTTTGACTGAAAAATATTTGGAAAGATCAACATTTAACTGTAAACACTTCATGAATGAAAGATCATGACTAAGTCATTTTCATTTTTCCGTTTTGGTTACTTGGTATACTCAATTCAATCAATTTAAGTGAAAAGCTAATGAAGAAAGGAGAATGTTGCCGCTAATTTGCTTGTAACGAATTTGTAAACAAAAATAAATGTAACACTAAAAAATAGTATTTTTTATTTGTAGGTTACAACATGCGTACATAAATATAACATATTCTTAACTTAAAATGCATACCAAACACAATGAAAGACTAAAATATTATTTTATGCTATAAAGTTTATTTTGTTTTGAAAATCCTTTAAAATGCAAAAGGAGCAATCCAAATGTAACTTTACAAAAAAGAATGTGCTAAATAATTTCAATCCAAAATTTTACGACGAATAATAACCATCACGGAAAAGGTTGCCATTAAAATGAATGAGACCCGTTTTATAAAATGATAACACGTTGGTATTACAACGTATATTCAAATTCCATAATTCATAATATTATTACTAGTTTCATATAGGACATATATAAATAAATTTCTGTTATTGAGTTATGGTATAAATCTAGATTTAGTCCATGCAAACGAAGTAAATTTTTATTTATTATTAAATCTACATATTCCGTCTCTGAAATCGATTCCACTCGGGGAAGACGGATTTTTCTATTTCTATTTTCTTCGCTCTGGAAACTATGCAAAGCGCGGCGTTGCGTTTCGCCACTCAACACGCAATGCCTCGAAAAAGGCGGAAAGCGAGGACGGAGAAAGCAGGGACTAAGCAACGAAGTGTCTTAACACTAGGTACTGCATTTCCCTGCTACTCGCCATTGTGTGATTAGCGTGAAGAATTTTAATGTAATTTATATATTTATAATAGATCATGGGATCATGAAATTTTCTTAATTCGATTATAAAAATATAGTATTATGTATAGACTTGTGGTACAGCGAAGACAGGCTACAACGGTTAAGATAGCTTAAGACAAATTATGATAGATCGAGATGATTCAGCATCTTGAGTCAAGCAGAAGATTAACGCTACAATATGAACTTCCGAACCCAGGGGTAGGTTACAACGAATTTGTATTATCTTTCCAGCGCTAAATGTATTCTTAACATATTAGTAATAACAATGCATAATATTTATGTACATTAAATTTAATTACTATTATAAACATTAGTCAAGTGACACTAAGGGTTCTCTACCATTTTTGTGATAAGTAATAGGGATCGGAATAAGGCCGCGTGCATTTCTATGAAATAAATTTGCAATAGTTTTTTTTTTCTTTTCGTATTCTACCTGTAAGTTTCTAATTATTGACCTTCTTTGTATAATTGTTAAATTTCATAACGCTTTGTCAACCGGAAGTAGTCTAGAATAGATTTTGTTTACGCAACGACTATCATAAAAGATGCATACATTTTTTTTGATAACAGTTAATTAAGTTTTTTTTTTCCTGATTATCATAATAAAAATTTGATATTACTTACAGCTTGATAACACCATGTCATTTAAAGAAAACTGAGCTTGACATGCGTACATACAAAATGATGCTATAAGGGCTATGTTATTTCCTTTTTAGATATGGAGTTGTAAAATTTATTGTTTGCATTTGTGAAATAATTATCAGCGGACTTTTTTCTACTTACGTTGACGTATTTCATGTTATGTTTATATTTTAATTTTTTAATTCAGATTACTTTATTTACAATTGTATTAAGTGAACTAGATGCCCGTTAGTTACTTCACCCGCCTAGTTAATAAATTAATAATTTTTTTTTCTTTATAATATTTATATTTTATCACATACTATTTTAAGGTGCCGCAGGATTTCGGGATTCCGAAAAGTTTCCTATATCTGCTCCGCATCTCCCTTTATCTTCCAGTGAAAATGTCATAAAAATCAATCTTAACTTTATTTAAAATTTGATTTAATTTCTTTTTTTTTTACAAATAAATACTTTTTTTCGTTTCAGAAACGTCCAATAACTATATGTACTTTTTTAAAAAAACAAATAGGCATTTAAATATTATTTATATTAATTATAAAAAGCAATCAAGAATCCTTTGTAAAAGCTTTGCAAAAACTATGAAATCTGTAATTGATAAGCAATAAAGTATTTACAGTGCACGTTGCCTTAGGTTTTGATTGAAAGAAATAAAATGTTTATAGCCGACATTCAATTTGAAGATATTAGGGGGACTTAGCTTTTTATATGTTAAATTGAACCTTTAGTGTTTGAAGCATTTATAAACACACCAATACAACTATAGAAATATTGTAACAATTGAGTTAAAAAATTAAAAAAAGAGTAGTACCAACCGCAATTTCAATTGAACAAAGGTACCATGAAAGACATATGAAAATCAATTCGAGAAGTTAACAATATCGGCTCTGTAAAGTAATCAGTGAATTAACTACTAAATATTAATGATATGTACCATTTATCAAAAAAAAATAACTTTAAAAATGAAATTATGTTTTACTAAGAGTTTTACTTTTAGAATTAAAACAATTTCACATATTGTAGGCTTTCATTTAATAAAAAATTAACTAGTACGAGTGGCTTTTACGAGACAGCAGGAAATTTTCCCCTATTAAGGGTACTTTTCGAAATTGAATTTTTGAAATATTTTTATAAGCTCTGAATATTAAGAAATTACGATGTAATACATGTTTCCTGTTCAAGGATGGTGTTGTTAGGAAGCATACTGAACTTGTAAACACATTACATTTTACAATGAACAATATATTTTCAGAAGGGGTAATAACTTCATCACAAAAAATATGTTGTATTCAGGCAAAAAGTTGAGAGATTATATGTATATTTTCATCTATAAGGCAACCATAATTATACCTTCAAATTATAAAAAGCGGTATATATTATACTACACTATCACATAAAAATATAAAGTTCGTGTCACGTTGTACATATTTCAACGTAGTAGCTTCACGTGTTTCTGACAAGTTGCAAACAACGATGGCTCGGACAGTGCTCTCGAGAAGCTAAAACTTACTGTCCAACTTTCTAGGGTATTCTCAAGTTTTCCATATTTTCTTCATTTTATTTACAATATCTTCTTATTTCCATTTTCATTCTATTTCTATCAAGTTACAGTAAAATAGTTCGACATCATATTGTAAGACAAGTAGTATACAGCCTCATTAGCTTGTTAGTCAAAAAAATAGGATAAGAACCACTTCTTATCCTCGTATAGCGTTCTCCCATAAGAATCCTAACATTACATTTAAACACTTATTTTGCCATAAGTATACTATTTCCTTCCTCATTTTTGGGTCTGTAAGGAAATTTAATTTAGTATATTTTTATAATTTTATTATTCACAAATTTATGATCATCTTTATTTAATTTCTTGATATAATTACCACCAGCCATCACGACAAACAAATATAAATATTGCATATAGAAAATACAAATAAAATAAAAAAAACTATTGTTTAAATACATTATTCATTCTTTTTAGAAAGCTTCATTAAACAATAACATCTAAAGCCTGTTGTTGTGTCGCACTTTCTTTTATTCAATTGTATTTATAAATCAAAGGCAACGGACTGTACTGTTTTTTATTAAAATTCTTTTATAAAGAATTCTCATAAAAAAGGCAAGCAAATAAAAACTACGCAACTCTTAATTAATTAAAAAATACAATAAAAATATATAATTGTGATACGTATTTCTGGTCATCTTAAACATTGTTACTACTAATTTTCCTTTGTTTATGTTCACATCCTAAACATTGACGTAGGGATGATAAAGAATGTTCGTTTAGAACTACATAGTATATTTTTTTTAGCTTCACGCTTTATCCCGCACATGACAAGGTAAGCAGAGGGAACTGCAGGAACCATATGAACCTAGTATAAAGACACTCCGTTGCTTAGTCCCTGCTTTCTCCGACCCCGCTTTCAACCTTTTTCGAAACATTACGTGTTGAGTGGCGGAACTTTATATTATATATAAAACCAAAGGGGCGTCATGGTAAATTAGCACTATATCGGACTGTGAAGGTAACAGTCATGAACTCGATTCCCGCTCAAAAGATTGAGTTATTTCCGGAAGAAAATAAAACGCAAACCTTGAACACTTAATACACGATATCTTAACTAACAGTTCTAAGAAAAAAAGACGGATTAAGTTACCTCTACGATAAGTATATTTATAGCTTTTTATCATTGGTCATTTCCATTTTACGCTGGCCGTAGCCTTAATAATGAAAGCTTCGAAAATTAGAACCCAAAAATAGATTATTAAGCAAAGATCAAAGAGGGATTGAGTACGAAGGGAGTTAATGTGCCTCTATATAAAGTTCATTAATTTTGCATGAAATGTACTCAGTTATTTTATTTACGTCATGAGTAAAAAAGATAATCGCTTATTATATTTAAAATGGTTTAATATATTTTAAAGTCTTTATTTTTATATGCATTCATAAGTTCTGTATTTACGATTTTGAGTCTTTATTCAAATTTAAGTTATGTCTATTTAACAATAAAACAATTATATGACAACATTTCTTGGCCTGTTTCTTCAATAAAAATATAATTTCTTTTTTCAAAGCTCTTATGAGATCTTTGTGTATTAATTAGGCTAAATCTGGAAACACACAAGCTTTAAGCATCGCCCTCTTCACAAAGTCACGTTTCGTTTGAAAGCTCAACGTAGTATGTTAACCTTCTCAACAAATGTGAGTCAAACGACAATCTCAGCACAAACAACTTGTTGAAATATAGATTTTTCGTATTCAGCAGTAAAAATTACACAAAGAATTACTAGAGCAGTGTTCAATCAGTCACGTTTACACTTAAGTTGTCAAAAGCTCGTCATTTCAAACGCTTGTTAAAATATTATCGTTAATATTACAGATCTTTGTATGAATATAAAGATAAATTTAAATAATCATAATTATAATTCTGCCATCTTTATGCCATCTACAAAAAAAAGTTCGAGATAAGTGAATATGTACAATAGTTATTTATTACATCCCCTGATTTTCATGTTAGATACCTTCAGTTGGTGAGGTTTTAGTGAATATTCACAGTGTAAAAGCTCCACTCCGGTAGATCTACAAAATTTGTTCGGGTCAACGAAGTACCAACTGGGTCAGTGGTGAAAAAGCACAACATATTCATGAAATTATTCGGTATATAAATAAAGTTTAAAAGCTTTACACTAACAGTTTTAGTAATAAAAATGTATTTATGAATCGTAATATCAATTGACGTCAATACATTGAAAGAAAATAGAAACTATGAGCGGAACTTATTGCATATTTCAACAATGCATCAAAAACAAATTGTCTGATGATTTATCTGTATATTTTTTTTGTTAATTGTTAGCTGTTTTATCGACTGTTGGGGCGAGATGATGCAAATAAATCAGAAAGGGATTAATGAAAGAAAACTACATTCAACACAACACAATTCTTACATTAAAACATTAATTTATGTGGAATATTCCCACTTGAATTCAATTCATTATTATATGTATACATACATACATACATACATACATATCTTCACGCTCTATCCCTGGCGGGGTAGTCAGAGAGAACGGAGCGCCAAACGCTGCGGTCCTTGCATACCTCTTTCGCCTCGTCCACTGTCATTAACCTCTTCATGCATGCTCTCCGGGGAGTCCTCATGCTTTTTACGTGACCTTCCTCCAGTATCTTCGATACTGTGTTTTCGAAAGTCAACCGAGGTCTCCCCTTACCTCTCTTACCACACACTTTTCCATCGTATATCTTTTTTACCATTCTTTCGTCACTCATTCTTTCGACGTGCCCAAACCACCTGAGCACGTTCTTCTTCATTCTTACTGTGACATCCTCGCTGGTACCTACCATCCTGTGTACCTCTTCGTTGCGGATTCGGTCAGCTAAGCTGACTCCGCATATCCTTCGAAGAGATCGCATCTCCACAGCATTCATCTTTCTCTCATTCTTCTTCTGTAATACCCACGTTTCACTGCCATATAACAGCGTCGGAACCAAAACTGCATTGTGTACGGCCAAACGTGCAGCGACGCTGACGTTCTGCCGTCTCAACAACGCAGCTAAGGCACCGTTCATTCTGTTACCGGCAGCAACACGTCTTTCCACATCCATTTCGTATCTACCATCTCTACTTAACATACTTCCCAAGTATACTACTTCATTCACTTGTTCTAATAAATTTCCATTCACGAAAATCTTGCAATCTGTCCTTTCCTCGTCTCTATATTATATGTATATATGTATATATATATGTATATATATATATATATATATATATATATATATATATATATATATATATATATATATATATATATATATATATATATATATATATATATATATATATATATATATATATATATATATATATATATATATATATATATATATATATATATATATATATACATATATATATATATATACATATAGATATAAACACTTTCTTCTAATTCTACTAATGTGGTTTACAACTTATATGAAACTGAATGTATACAAATTTAATTTAGTATGTTGATATTCTGTTGTCCTCTTTCCACCTGAATTTGAGACATACAGACTTAATGAAATGGTAGAACTTAACTAAGCAGAATTTTATCTTACGATGGTGAGAGATTATAGTCGCAAATATGATTAAATCCCAAATGGAGACTAAATTTATAACTATCGCGATAATAACGATAACTTGCACCACTTCCCCGATATTACTACAATTTTTATTGATTTTCGTTTATCAAATAAAACGGGCGGCTATACTGAAAATCATTTACTAACACAGAATTTCTTTGTTTCTTGTAGTTCAGCTTCATTATTATAGTTCTTATCAAATATTCCAGATTTCGAATTTTATATTTCAACAGGAAACGCTCAACAATTTCTGTTAAGGTAGAATTTCACTATTTTTAAAGTACATTTAAGAACAGGAGTGGTTAGAGTTTACTTTAAATATATCGAAAAACGTCAACCATTTGATTCAAAAGTATTCAGACAGAGATTCTAAGTAATTGCATTAAACGATATTAACCACTTATGAAAAATATTTCAAAATATTAATTTCATTTCTTTAATATTATTTTTCATATAAGACTACCTTCAAGATATTCCAATCTCCACTATATAGTACTAGATCATGCACAAACCTAATAGATTAACAACAATACAAGCTTTATTGAATCCGTCCAATACTTCTGCGAAGTGAAACGTGTTTAAATAGACGACCAATTTAATAACACAGACAGACAGATTTTTTATTGTATAGTAATAGATAAAAAGTCATTTAGCATTGCAGGAATGGGTTCTAGGCCTATCATACTAAGCAAGATAAGGGACTTCAAACAGATTTTGGAACAAATTAGAAGAATTAGAGAAAATAGGTTTATGCGCAGTAATACGCATTAATGCTAGAGCGAGCGCTAATGCGTATTCCTCCACTATCTTACCCAACTTAGAATCAATTCTACTAGTGTCACTACCATATGTTCCAGGAATTGATGACAGTTCCTAACTGGCTGGGATAATTTAGTTTAGATTTTTTTGCCTCTCTCTTGGCAGAAGTAGCACTGCTTAGACCTTTCGAGATATTTCGTGTAGAGTGGCCAAACTTAAAGTCGCAGTTTGTCTCGTTGCCAGATCAAAAAGGATAATCCATGTCCCTCAAATAAGAATAGAGCACACAACAAACAGACGTACGCTTCTGGACCGCGCCTATGTCTAGTACCAGTTTTCTTTACAATTTTCATTTTCAGGGAAGATTTTTCTTGTAAAATTGTATAGTATTAGTGTATTATTACACATTTTTTGATAACAAAAGTATATACCGGATCTGGAAGACGGATACACATATCTTCGGATATTTGATAATTTTTTGTCATACATTCACGAGAGTACAACCAAGAGCTTAAAATAGACTAAGGATTTTATTTGAAATATTAAACAAGTGCTTGTTACGCGTCCTCACAACAAATTCAATAATCCATCATTTAATGGTTGTTATGTTTCTTTGATATCTTGCTATGGAGGCATAATATAATGTATGGTTTTTAATATCTTAACATGGCTCCGCGAGTATTCACTTCTATTTTAAAGTACCTTTCACTTTTACTTATTTATTTAACATACATTCTCACAGTGAATACATAAGCAAACTATAATAAATATATACTAATTGATACCCTAACTATAAGCAACACTGCTTCCTTTGAGGACAATGTTAAAATTTATCACATACATGTATAATTCAGGTATAGGAAAATTCAATAAATAGTACACAATAAAAATCTTCTTATTTTCTCCTGACAGATATAGCTTTCTTGGATTAATTTCTTATTATTTTAATCTATATGTATTTAAAGAAAGCTCTCGTGAAATCGTCCAAAAGCTGCCAGCCCTCTGCGTGTTTTTCTATGTTTAGTTTGAAGCAACTATGAAAACTATAAGCATCTCTTAAAGTTTTATTAAGCATATATGTATTTGAAATCTTGCTGCGTTCAAATTTTAATATACTTTCTTCAATCATTTATCCAGTTAGGTTGGGTATTCAGGGAGCTGCAATGGTATCTTTAATCTCAACTCAAAAGTAGTTTGTCTGAAAATACTTTCGAAATACCTGCTGAATGCGACAGCCCAAGCCAAAATTTAAAGGTTTTTAAGACGCTTGCGGAATATTTTATTTCACCAAGAATATCATTTACAGGTAATGTAGATAGACAATATGAAATTATCATCCATACAAAACGTTTCTTACCTGAAATATTAATATCGCTGTCTAAAAAACCTGTAAAGCAACAGAATAAAATGTTTTAAAAATAGGCGATTATTAAAAATATAATTATTAAAAACATTAATTTTTCCTGCCGTACAGTGTCAACTTTCACACTATATAGTTAAATGGCCAATTTAACTTTGTGACCACGCTTTAAAACTAGATTCAACATTCTAACTCATCCTTAACCTAAATTCGAGAATTTCTATTAAAACGGAAACTATTATAGACATAAAGTTATGTAATATAGAAGTTATGTTCATGTTAATGTCAATATTGTAGGGTTTATACTCCTATCCAACACTTATTGTGCTGTTAAATAATCCTAATCCACATTATAATTAAAAATTTTTCATGAGACTTGAATGTCGAATTTTAAAAATTATATTGTAATCATATATACACAAATTGAATTGGCTAATAGCTATATGTGTAGGGAAGACATATTAACTATTATTGAGGACGCTTATAAATGTAAAAATAAAAATTTTATAATTTCTGTTCTGTCGTCTGTGCGCTAGTACACGCTAATCTCACCGTACTTGAGGAAAATCTATTTTTCCATTTCCATTTTCTTCGCTCTGACAACTAGGTAAAGCGCGGCGTTGAGTTCCGCAATTCAACACGCTATGCCTCGAGGCTAAAAGTAGGGACGAAGCAACGGAACATCTTGTTCTTCCTACAGTTCCCTCTGCCTACCCTGCTATATACGGGGTAAAGTTACTATTATATACGATTTAAATTTGCACATATTTGTAATATTATGCTTGTTACTTTTTTGAACTTTTTTTTATAATCTACTAATAAAAGTAACTGACATTTCAGTTTTTTACCTATACTAAATCCTAATATGGTTTGACCAGAACCATGTCTAAAATAAAACGATCAAAAGAACCACTCAACCGTAAATATCAGTCGGTAGGTACATAACACTGAAATCTTTCAGATTTATACTTTTTCTTCCTTCGGTATGTTCTAAGTACATATAAAATATAAAATTCGTTACACAGTGACACTGTCTACGTGAGAAATCAAATTTGAAAAATTCAGCACCACAATGTATGCGTCACGTCAAACAATAATAGAATTTATCTTTGTCAAAATATACCTACACACATTTTTGTCGAAGTAATTCTCTTCAAATTAATATATATTTTATTATGAATCATTTTATTTAAAATGAACATTAAATGTTTTGGATACTTTCCATAATATAATATTCAAAACTGCATTTAAACCCGTTGAAGTATTTCTGAAGGTAGTATGCTCAAATGCACAGACAAAGAGGTCAAATAAAAAAGATAATTTTGAGTTCTATTACACTGATAGATGTAACCATATTTTTTTTAAATGTTATTCATGACTGAATGGGTTTAGTATTATTTTTATATATATACAGGGTATATCTGACGCGGCGGCCATCATCAAAAGTACTTATAGAGAAAAATATTTCAAGGATATATACAAAAAACTATTTAATAAATATTAGTAATTTGGGTACAGCATCATTTTGTCAATTTCACGATATTTATATGTGCTGCGTAACGCGTGAGGTAGTCATAATTAAATATAAATGACGTACTTCAAAAATAAACGTTGTCAATCTGTCACCTTTCATTCAAAAAAATAACCAAAAGAAAAAGAGATATATCTCTTTTTCTTTTGGTTATTTTCTATCCTGGCGGTCTGTCTGACGTTTTATTTTGGAACAATAATTTAATTATTTATTTGGTTTGAAAAAAATGTTTTTATTTTTGAAAATTTTACTTCAATTATAATTTTACCAAGTGTAAATATTATATGTGAAGGCTACTAAATACTACGCTTGAGATTAAGGTCACCGTTACATCTTATTAATGTTTAATTATTTCTTCACTCTGATGAGAAGATAAAACGCGGCGTTGTGTTGCAACGCTCACCACTTTCTTATTTGGTAGAAGTGGGGAATGGAGTGTCTTAGCACTAGGTTCCTTTAACTTACAGTTCATTCTGTTTGTATGTAGGAGGTACGACATGAAATTAAAAAAATATAAGGTAGGTGCGGCCGATAAGGTCTATCAGGTAATAAGGCCTAAGTAACAGAAACACAACTTTAAATGGTTCCTGCTAAGTGAAATCACAGTCATAGGTAGCAAACCATCCTAGATGATGATTTAATTTTAACTATGTTTATAGCAGAAGTTGCTGTTTTTCGTTTTTAATTAATAGTGATTGATATGAATGTTTAATAAACATTAAAATTTACTGATTTGTTTAAACAGTCTTTGATTTATTTAAATTTCCGTTTAGCTAGGCCTTATTAGCCGCACCTACCTTATAATAATAATAATAATAATAATTTATTTATTCATTTAAGCATCTTTGGCCCATTATGTTAGTAACAGCTTCCTTAAACCTATGTTAGTAACAATTTAGTTCAAACCAATTTACAAGTAAAAAGTAACTAGGTAATTACAAATAATAAAATTGAAAATTTTTAATTTATAATACAATTCCCATCACTAATTTTTAGATTGTTGTTTATATTCTGTTATAAATCATTTCAATCAAATTAAATAATATTTTATAATTCAACTATTATTGTTTAATTTAATTTATTGTAATTTCAATTAATAAATTTTATAATTAAATAATACATTAAAATTAAAATACTAATATCAAAATAACATTATTTTAACCGGTTTTTAAACAATTATATTTTTATAAAAGCTCTAATAAATATTATATTTTGGACTATCTAGCATAATAATGTTATTGTAGTATATATAAGCTTTATAAATAAACAGGTAAACAGCACTAACAATATGAGATTCATTCAAAGTCACGTTTTCGTATAATACACACATTTGTATTCCAATAATATTACCTTGCTCATATTTTTGTGATATACAATATTTTTTAGGCGAAAATAGATAATTATTTTTTCAGTTATTGTTCTAAGGTGTTCGTACTTGCCTATTTTATAAATGTTATGAGCGTGTTTATTGAAATTAAATACCTCTTAACAGTTACATTACCTTTTATTTTTGTTACGAATATGTATATCTATATGGACATCGTGTTACTTATATCGAGTTTAAAGTAAAAAAGTGTGTCTAGAATAGTCATCACGTCATTCTAACAGTCATTGATGTTCCCCTGGCGGTAATTCCTCAACCATTTTTTAAATTTTTAATTAATTAATATTCAAGGGGGCTCACGCCTGTTACACGGTGGATAGAAGTTTAAGCGCTTTGAAATCTTCAAGCGCTTTTCGCCTTGACTAGCGGTTAATAAAAATTAACATAAAATATCGCCAGCGACTGTTTGCAGCATGGTTTAACGTAGCTCAAAGACACCCTTGTAACATATGTGAGGCTTGGACGCAACCATGTTGCTGGTACAATTTAATACGGCTTCAGAGTTACTCAAACATTAAAAAGACTTAAAGTTTGATTTCATTTTATTTTTATCATTATTCGTGTAGTTATATGTTTTTTGAAAATATTTTTATTAAGAGAATGCCGTTAATTTCCGCTACATTTTACTGTGGGTAATAATTTCTTCAGTAAAATATTTTCTACCCGTAGCTCAGTTTGTGCCACAAAAACTGAAACAATTATTACGTTAAAGAAAACATGTAGACATTAGAGAGCGCATGTGCTGTCACGTGGTTTGCTAACAAACATTTTTAAAGCAATATTAACGTATATTCAGTATATTTCAAAAGGTATATATATATATATACTCGTATATGTATATATATATATATATATATATATATATATATATATATATATATATATATATATATATATATATATATATATATATATATATATATATATATATATATATATATATATATATATATATATATATATATATATATATATATATATATATATATATATATATATATATATATATATATATATATATATATATATATATATATATATATATATATATATATATATATATATATATATATACTTGTGAGGTAGACGTTGTCATAGTCATAGGAATAGAGCTTGATGATTTTTATTTTTTTTTTGTTCATGTATTCCAAATACTTTGTATAATATTAAACATATCTAAGTAAATACGTATATATTATGTATTTATTTAGATATTTTTATAATATAGTTAATTTATAAGTCATTTTTAAAATAAAAATTTGTAGCCTACTTGCGTTCTGCGAAATGCATACAATAGAAAAACGTCACTAACGGGTTTTATAATCTTAATATGTGATAAAATACGTAAATAAAAATCTTATTCACACTGTAATAAAGCCAAAGTCAACCGCTAGCTATTTATGTACATATTTAAATATTATAGATAACATGAAGTTATTTCGAAATTGCAAGTTTTAAACGTTATATGTAACATGTTACAATAGAACTGTGTCTGACTATAGCCACGGTGATTGTCGGTTCGATATCCAATCAGACCAAGTAATTAACACCATCAGTTTATTCATAATGTCTGAAGTAAAATGATTATTTTGACACTTTATCACCTAGCATTCTAAGTTGAAGAAATTAAAGCAAAAAAAATCATTTTAATGCTTACATTTCATAGAAACGCTTCTGTCAAATTGTGTTAGTAGACAGGATGCAGAGACTTGAAAAAATACGTTCTTCCATTTTAGAATAACAAATTGTACTTACGGTGTCATGTATTTGTTTTTAATGTTATCAAAACGTTTTTATAGGTTAAGGAAAGTCAATAGAACTGCCAAATAAAGCCGATTGTACACTTCAAATAGAAACATTGTTTACATTATTTTAAAATACTTTATTTCTTCTGATATTTTACTAAGACATAGCGACAAGTCATTCTAATGTCCACTGTTCACTAAAAAAAAACAATTGAAAGACACAAATGTAGCAACATTTAATTCCTCGCTAGTCAACAGAAAAAAAAATATACACATATAATTTTTATATTTTTTATATTATCCACATATTTAGTTTAGGTATATAATTATTTTCTACGAACCATAAGCTTTATGGTTAGATTTTCTTTAAGCACTCCACTATACTTATTTTAATTGTAAACCGTTCTTTTACATAACGATTTTATTTAAAAGTAAGTTATTGAATTGCTGAACATAAAATATTGCCCATTCAACTCACTTATTGGAATGTTTACTAAATTATGAGTCGGTGGCATAAATTTATATTGTTGACTTAGAAGTGTTAAAAATAACAGATAAATTTTAATGTAAATTTATATTTACAATTCAATTAATGTAATAATATAAAAATAAAGTTATCCTTTATCAAAACGGTCCTCAAAAAAATATTTGTGAATCTGAATGCAAATTTGAAATATTCCTCCAAATATTGGCACGCTGTTTATCGTATAATATATATATATATATTATTTTACAGTACACAATTTGACAAACATTTGTTTTTTGTTAAATTTTGCATCCATATACAGCATTGCATTTATAACCCCAGAGGGAATGTATTAAAATCGTGGCAAGTCCATTTTTTTCCATCCTTAGTTAAATTACTTCACAATTCTACAATTATTGTCAAATAACCCCCTTGTTTTGTGGACGTGGGCCCTACGTTGGGAAACACCATATTAGATAGTTGTACATACATTACAGTTACTAATATTAATTTTCAATAAATTCAGTAACATTTAACAACATTTTCCACAGATATTTAATAAAATCTTTATATTTTTTTACACAAAAGTCCTTTCTAGTATATCTAGTACATTACATAATTTATCTTCTGTTCCTTTAGAGATGTATGGAGAATCAGTATTTAGTATGTCTAAACCTAGCTAGATACAAAAGAAACATCAGTATTTATACACATATGGTGTGTATATTTAACACAATGGCTACATAATTTCAATGCATGAGTTACTTTCAAAGAGAATGAAGTCGGCAGACAAAAAACCGTAAAGCTAACCATTCAAAGTATGCTTTTTAAATACATAGACAATATTAAAGTTCTGCTATTATGCTATTTGACCCTTTGTTGTATTAAGAGATACAACGTTCCATAACATTCTTTGTATTTTTAGGTCACGTAAACGAACAAATATGGATGAAGCCAAAAATAACAAATTGTGGTATTCGTTTCTATGTTGTGCTTATCTGATACATTATTATGCGAAATAGTAGCTGCGGCTTTTGATATTTATCCCTCGAGTGTACTTTGTTTTGATTTATTAAGAGAACAAGAAATAATATGTAAAAAGGTCTATTGACGTAAAATACACAGATATTAAAATAAATATTTTGTAAAATTATGCTTAAGCAAATTTTCATGAAGCCTTAATTATAATCGTTAATGTGACATAAAATCTAAAGTTCAGACACTTTAGTTTCTTTTTTATTAAACGCACTAATTTCATAAACTACTTAGTTATATACATAGCTATCTTTATCTATTTACGTCACGTTAATCATTTTAATTATCCCACTATGCCTGCAGTCCGAGCTACTACTTTTCCTAGCACTTGGAATGTATCCTTGGTTATTTTTCAGGATCATGAGTGTGAAGGAGACAAAAATTTGAAAACAAATAAATTGATATTATGGTTAATAAAAAAAACGTAGGCGTACTTCAAAATTCTATACCCAAAATAAATTTTAGCTGAACTTTAAAGATCTAAACTTTGACCTTTTGAACATAATATTGAAATAGTTTGTAAAAAAAAATATTAACTTAGTAATTTTCAACTACAACATACTAAACATTATAAAGTCAATATTTCCATCTTTTAACCTTACGCCATTATACAAAAATTATATATCTTCAAAATGTCTTTGATAAAAGAGTGTGGTAGTAAAACAAATAAATTATGTTTACACATGTTTATCATATAAATGTTATCAGTGACTTTTGCTTGCAGGTTAAACGGACGCGTGAAAAACAGTTGAAGAAAAATTAGAGTTCCTTGCACGATCCATAAATACTCTTATAGACTGCCGATGTTTACTCTCCGAGCCTTATCACTTGATAAGTTGGAACACAAGCCGCGATCAAACAACCTTATCATGGTAACATTCTTACTGGTGACACTAAAGAGCTCTGCAGAATCCAATGCAATAAGGCGTGGTGCGCAAAACACTTAAATTCTCCGCGATGGAAGAGTTAACTACGCGATACAATAGATAAATGTGAATTAGTTTAAACGGACAAACCAAAGTTGAGAAATTTCTAGTCGCAAGGTAAATATAAGTAGTCAAACTGGAGGATCTACAGACTTTGATCCACGATGAGGTGGGGGACGATGCGAGTGAGGAATGCTTGGCCAGGAATATTAACGTGTCCCACAATTACTGTCCGGCGTACTTCGACGGACTACTTTGCTGGGATCCTACGCCATGGAACACTCTGGCCGTACAAAAGTGCTTCAGCGAGTTCCATGGCGTACAGTACGATGATACGCGTGAGTAATTTATTATATTTATCAGATAAACATTATTTCTAGTTGAAATGTGTTATAAATTTAAATTAATTATATATATCTTAGTTATAACTATATATAGCATGTGTTAGTTTAAACTGTTAGATCTTTTTTCTAGATATTAAAGGTTTTATAGTATTTTAGAAGATTACATATAGAGAAATTCTATCTCCATTTACATATAAAAGCACCGTAGCAATATTCATAGTATAATGAATTAAATTTACGACGCTCTTTAAATTATTATTGTTTGTTTGGAAAGATTATTGCAGTGTAATTTTTATGACGTCAGTAAATATGTTTATAATGAGCGGACACAATGTCGCGTAAAATTACGAAATCGTCACGCTCAATTTAAGCACAATTATATTTCTTAATTTTGTTATATTTCTTTATATAAATTTTGGCATATTATTTTTTGTTCTTGATAATGTTAGTCATAAGATATGCAAAAAAACTTTAATGCTACGATAATGAATACTTAAATAGGTACGCCAGTTATTTATGTCATAAAAATCAGTTAAACAATAGCATCACTTGTGATGATGAACAATATTTGCATCAACCTAAAATGTAGTTAAACATAGCTAGGTAGGTACAGAAATTACATTAATTTATCTTTTATCTAAATTATATGATCGTTTTATTTCTAGATCGATCATAAATATTCTATAAATGCTATTACACTATTAGATTCAGAAACGTAGTCATATTTTTATAGGATACTTTAATTTAGTAATTGAGTTTTAGCCTCATAGCCAGTGGGACACTATTTAATTGTAAATGCAAAGGTAACAAGTTCAATTTCCACAAAGGTGAATGTATTATTTTTATAGCTTTTCGCTTTATCCCGCTCATAGCAAGGTAGGCAGAGAGAACTGCAGTATCATTGCAGTAATACCTAGTATTAAGAAACTCTATTTCTCGCATTCTAACTTTTCGAGACATTGTGCATTGAGTGGTGAAACTTAAAGCCAAGGGTGGCTTGTTGTGGTGTGGTGGTAAGTTTGCCATTTTTGCCATTTGCCAAAATATAAACCCATATTCTCCATGTAGGAATCAAACCCACAAACCGCCATGTACTACTAAACAACGAAATCAAATCATCATTCAATATCAGTGTCAAAAGCGAGCGGAATGAGAAAGAGGAGGATATATGTGTTATATTACATTTTACACGTACGGATAAATTATACAATTCTTTATCTCTCTAACCATGATAGGATTGTGATATTACACTTACTTTCTATTAAAATTGAATTTAAATAAAAATATTTATATATAAATTAAAAAAAAAACTAAACTAAGCAGTAAATAAAATAAACAATATTAAATAATAAATAAACTAAAAAAATAAACCCCATTTTTATCCCATAGTGGAAGTAAGTTAAATTCAAACCATAATAGTTGCCTATCGCATCATAAAACTTTAGGGAGTGCCAATTACCATTTAGATACCATTCCAATATAAGTTTATCTTTATTCCCACATTATCTTTCTAAGTCAAGGTTTACGTCACATGAATGCAATTCTCGATACCATCAAATGATGCAATTAAAAAGTTAACCTATAAAGATTAAAAAAATAGTAAAATTTAAGATATTTTAATTTCATAAATAATATTTCAATACTATTTGCAACAATTATTACGGATATTATTTCTCACGGATATATAAAAACATTTGTTTTAAAGTAAGTACCTACATTACATGTATAATAAAACAAACTAGTAAAATGTTGCGTCCGTACACGAAATATTTTTAGAAAAAAAATGAAGGGAAAGTTTGTTTAAATTTAAAAAGTCTCTAAATAAAAATAGTAAAATGATTTTTTTGATTGTGTCACGTACCTATTAGATTTGGATAGGACCTAGACACTATGTGATTTCGAAGACTAGAACATCCTTATGTAGAATCATAGTAGACCAACTAAACTTTAAGTAACACAAATTTATTGAATATGATAAGCATTTTCTTTTACTAATTAAACCAAAATGTAAAAAATAAGAAAAAAAGTTGGTAAATTGCTAAATGAAAATCGGGTGCTAAGGCTTGTACATTTTATTATAATTACAGATATTAAAAATATGATGCAATAGTAAATTTAAATCATTTTACTCTTATATTTTTAACTAAAAACGTTTCAGGTTAAATTTTGAGCCTAGCCTCGTATCAGATGAGATCACTATTTTACCATGCTACTTCAAAATACCTATTTTTTTGTTAGGGATATTGTGCATCTTACGGGAACAGGCGAATGTAAAAGAATTACTACTTCAAAAGAAGATCCAACATACAATTATCTTGATTATAAACTCTTAGCTCTGCCATTTAAGCACGTTGGCCTCAGTTTTACACGGAATAAGCGAATCTTTAAAATCAATAGTCTTCTCCTTTCCGCTAGTTGATAGCTATATAACAAAAAAAACGAAAAAAATTAGGATACGCATATAGAAGCAGACAGGAAGATATTTTTTTATAGCTTCACGCTTTATCCCGCCTTTTGCAGGGTAGGCAGAGGGAACTGCAGAAACCACAATAAAATAGTGTCAAGACACTCCGTTACTTAGTCAATGCTTTCTTCGTCCCACTTTCAGTCTTTTTTCGAGACATTGCGTGTTAGGTGGCGAAACTCAACGCCGCGCTTTGCCTAGTTTCCAGAGCGAAGAAAATGGTAATAGAGAAATTTATCTTCCCGACTGGGAATCGAACCTTCAAACCGTCGTGTTTACAAGCAGACGCTTACGCCTCTGCGCCACGAAAAAGAACACTAAAAACAAACTAAGCAACACGTTCTTGCACGCTTTTTTGCTGTACTGCCATTAAAAAAATATTTATTATTAATTTTATAGTCTTAGAACAATTTTATAGTTACGCATAACTTACTAACTCATAACAAACAAAAATTTAAATAATTATTCAAGCAGTTTACCTAATACTTAATAAAATTTACCTTTAAATGTCTTCAACATTAATAATAAAATGAAATTATTGCCTGTTAGCTGAGAAGAGAAGGAAATAAATTGGATGACTTATAATCCATCATTCAGTGTCCAAAGTTCATAAAATCAACTATGATTTAAAACGTTAATGTTAAAAATTGATCTTGCTAAGTTGTTGATAATGTTTATTATATTAATTATTATGTTATTTCTTTTACTTTCGCACACTTTAAATATAGTATTGAGACCTTTTGGTTTCGGGAAACCAATTTGGGAAACCAAGAAAAAAGAACTAACCCAAAATAATAGTATTAACAGTGAAAAGGTGTGTCGCATTGCTATTGTCTGATATAAGATTTGTTAAATAATTTTAAAGTGACTTTATATAATAGAAAAATTATTTTATAAAAGAAATGTTGAGCTTTTACATGTGTAAAATATTCACAATCCTATTTGCAAAGGCACCATTACCCTATTTAGGGCATACCTGAGTGCATACGATGCTTTTGGATTCAAGCTGTGTGTGATTCAATATTTACATTTTAAAACAACTACTAAATATATACTTATATATATGTATGTATGTATGTGTATATTTATTTATATATATATATAAATATATAATTATTTATATATTATTTATTTAATTTATATTCTATTTTATTTCAATGTTTATATATCTTTTTTATTTTACGTATTTTTTACTCATTGCACTATTCATTCCCGCTGTTCGAAATTAATTCCACTTTTAGAAATAATCCCACCATTGCCAACGAATTTTTTTTTTATTTATTAATTTTGTTTGTAATTTTTTTAACTTGACTCTGTCTTCTACTAACAATAAAACAAAGTAAGAGAAGTACTGACGTAATATTAGGAATTATCAGACTTTATCTTTGAACCGGCAACGTATATGTTACCTGTTTCGAGCAATTACCGATGTTATAGAAAAGGAGCCAAACATTCACTTCAGCTTTGTAATGTTCATAGTAAGACGTTACAAAATAATGTCATGTCTCTAAAAATAGAGACAAAAATTTAAACGCAGCAGGTTTTGAACTTGTCCCTCTTGCAAACAGTGCAAGAGCTCCGACCACTAAGCCTTCTTCATCAATCTGCGTCGAAGTTTTAATAGGCTTTACACAAAACGTAGATGTGTTAGAATTATTTTTTCTTTAAGTATTTTTTCTACCTTTTATATGAATTACCACTTTAAGGATCATAAAAATATTGAATATATAATTTGTTTTTCCAGAAAACGCGTCTCGCTTATGTCTCGAAGGCGCATGGCACAACTACTCAGACTACGCGAACTGTACCGAGCGGATAGCGAACGTGTCGCCGACGGATGTCACTAGTCTCATATATTTAGCTGGATATTCCCTGAGCCTGGCCGTGCTGTCGCTTGCTGTATTTGTTTTTTTATATTTCAAGTAAGTACTAATTAATTAAAAATTAAAGACGTAATTAAATGTATTCTGTTTTACGCAATAATATAATAAACTTGGCATAGAAAAATAAGTTTATGTACAGTACAAATATATAATACTCACTTCAGCTTTGTAATATATGTATTAAATAAAAAAATAAAAACAAACCTAAAATAAGTGTAAAAAATGTGTGGCCCACGTGGTAATGAACTATATGCTGTCGGCATTTCCTCACTGGATCGCTTAACTGATACGCTGAGCGGGGAAATTGCTAGCTGTTTGATTACCAGAGTGGTCGATCAACCGTTTCGACATTTCTTTAAAAAAAAATTTTGCACTTTTGTTATCTAACTGTAATAAACTAATTAATACGTTATAACAGTATAGTACACATCGTGACGGTGGTTTAATTTTCACTGGAATGATGATGAATTTTTATATTTATTTTTTGGCACAATAAAGATTTATAAAATGCATAAAAAATAAAAACATAACACAAACACGCGTATTGCGTAGGACTACTTCAAATTATCATGTTGATTATAATCCAATGTGAAAAAGAAATAACGACAAATATTGCACAAATACATTACATATAGAATTAGTAAGTAAAATACGAGTAAAACATTCAAAAATAGTCAACTTTAAAAAAAAGATACGTAATGCAGCAGATAATGACAATCGCGACTGCAGTACCATAAACAATAGGGGTCGGACACAAAAGTTGCAGCATCTTATTGAGAGACGTTCTTTCATTTGTACTTTATTATTTTGAACGATAATATTATTATTTTTTCTATTCAAACACTAGTTGATGCCTGCAGCTTTGGTCGCTTGGACTTTATGACTTTTGCATTTGACAAGTAATCGGTCAAATAAAGATGTTGCGGGTTTTTGTGTATGTCAACGTTTCTTCGTTGTTAATAATTATTAGGTCTAAAAAGAAAATGATAATAGAATATTTTTTTTTTAGCTTCACGCTTGTGCGGGATGCACAAGGCAGGGTAGGCAGAGGGAACTGCAGGGACCGCGGGAACCTAGTGTTAAGACACTCCGTTACCTAGTCCCTGCTTTCTCCGTCCCCGCTTTCCAATAATTTTTAGTAATTGAAATACCTTACAGGAGGACTTGAGGACCGTCGTGGCGCAGAGGCGTAAGCGTCTACCTGTAAACGCGACGGTTTGTGGATTCGATTCCCACTCGGGGAGGATGGATTTTTCTATTTCCGTTTTCTTCGCTCTGGAAAACTAGGCAAAAGCGCGGCGTTGAGTTCCGCCACTCAACACGCAATGCCTCGAAAAAGGCGGAAAGCGGGGGACGGAGAAAGTAGGGGCTAAGCAACGGAGTGTGTTAACACTAGGTTCCACGGTTCCTGCGGTAGCCTACCCTGCCATCTGCGGGAAAAAAACGTGAAGCTAAAAAAAAAGACATACCTTAAGTGTGAAAATATACATATACAACAATACAATTAAAATATTAAATCTGTTATATATTCTTATAAATAATATTATATATCCATTTATAAGTCCTATCCTCCTATAATGAAAATTATAATAACTATTTATTTCCACTCACAACGGTTTAATTTTATGTATTATGTATGTATGTTTATATTTTGTTATATAACAAACTAAAACTAGGTGTCTAAGAGTTGAAGACTGCCTAATTACTAAAGTTAGGCTGACACTCTCATATAATTATTAGGTTGGCAGTTTACTCTCAGAGTTCGGTTAAAATAAATGACATATTTTATTTCTTGTTGTAAAAACCAAAAAATACATATTAAAAATAGAATGAAATTACATTTTTTATCTATGCTATATTGATCACACGTGACGTATGACATATACTATGCGGTTTTTATATATAAGTGTTCATCCAGACTCCCCTTTCCTAAATATAGATAAAAAAACACTTCAGAACTCTATTAAAACCTATTTGGTAGATTATGAAAACAAAGCGACAGTAGAAATTACTTAAATTTCTAAAAATTTACAATTTGACTGCTTACGATATGATTGGGGAGAAAGCGTAACAGCCAAGAGATCCATTTGTGATCTCATAAGTAATAATAGTTAAAATTTTACGATCAATTCAAAGTGCTAGACTTTGCTCTATATGAATATGATAATATTTATAGTTATTTTTTATGTTACGTAACTATAAAAGATATCATTTTTATTTAATAGATTGGCAAAAAAGAAATATGACGACATATATTATCTTAAAATATCTCCCTTCATATAACGTTGGATTATAATCAAAAAATAAGAATACAGAGAGTATCACGCCTTATTAGGATTCCATAGGCAACTAGTGAAAACGGAACAAAAATATATATTTTTGTCATGTTGTCTGTCTGTCCGTAAGATATAATTACATTTTTCCGAAACTATAAAACAGGGTACAGAACATTATTACTACCTTATCCAACTACGCAAGGACGCAAATAGATAATATTTTTGGAATAATTTTTAATAATTTTTAACCCAATACAAAACTATAATATTAAATTTATCAGGTTAGGTTAGATATTGGGTTAGGTATTGGTTATCATCCAGTCTGAATTGCTTCTATTACTCTTGAGGCCTACAACGTGTGACACTAGTAGAAGTTTCAAGTCCATGTTAAAATTTTACTGTCAACAAGAACTTCGAATTTTCTAATGATAAGACCAGAACTGTGTTAAATTGCATGCGGTAGAAGTAAGAAATATCTTAAAGTATTCGACCTGTCTAGAAATAACATAAATTGATTTCTAAAAATTTTACAGAAACTAGAAATGTAGTTAGCAAATTCGAATAGCCAATCACGAGCCCCTAAAACTAATTTCCTCTCTGATCCAATCACCAATGTCGTTGAAAAAAAACAAGCAAATCTCTCTATGAATATCATATGTCCACGAAATCTACAAAAATATTGACCATGTTGCAACATCAATGTATGATCATGTATATTAAACATTGTAATATTGTATAAATATTGATAGTTATCAAAAATGTTTTATATTTTCTATAATATCGTTTGTTTCCAAAAAGATAATTATATATTTAACGACTAGATTTACATATATAATTAATCTAATTTACATATACACACATATATGACACATATATGTGTAACAAAAAAGTTTGCAAAAACGCAAACAAAAGCAACTACCACTATTTGTGACGCTATTACCACTGAGAAGTGCTGACTATAAATATATCGTTGAAATTGAGCTCATATTTGTATCTTTTGTTCCAGAGACTTGAGATGTCTTCGAAATACAATACACACTAACCTAATGTCCACTTATATACTGTCGGCTTGTAGTTGGATGTTAAATTTAGCTTTACAAGTGAGTATATACGTAATTAAAATGATAAATTACAATCTTATGATTAATTTATTTGATGTTTGGATTTATAATAAATTCTTTAAATAGAAAATAAAATCAAAAAATGTTTTGAACTTTTTTATTTCAGAACTGGTCAGACGAAGCCCAGCAAGATCAAACGTCATGCATGATTCTCGTAATATGCATGCATTATTTCTATTTAACGAATTTCTTTTGGATGTTAGTTGAAGGTAAGCTATGTATATATAATATTTCTCATCTCGTAACAACTATATAATGGAAATATGTTAGGTACATAATACCAGAAATAAAAGCTCCAAGCTATTATTTAAACATATAATAAATTATAATAAGTCACATAGCTTTGACAAAACTTCATTGCACAATTATTAATAATGGTGAAATAGGAAAGCCATTTTTTTTACTGTTTTGCTATATAACTCTTTATGAACAACATATTGAGGCCATAGCACAGCATCTGACCGTAAACACGATGCTTTTAGTAGAGTACTAGGGACATCGATTTTTTTTAATAACACCACTCTGCAATGATATAGTGCTTCGTCGCCCTTTCTATGCCCGCATTGTCTTGAACTCTAGCGACAATTATAGATCACGAGTGTATTGAAATAGATAATGTCTTATTTATCATTAAACAGTAAATGTAGATGTTTGTTAACATCTGTATAGTTCTGGAAAGCTTTTACCTACGTTTCTTATAATCTCTTATAGTAATAATTGAGGGTGATGTAGATTGTAATTCTTGCTAAAAAATTATAATTAAAAATATCAATATTATCTATAGAGGAAAAAAAAACTAAAATAAACGTCCTCACTTGCTATGCGGCTTTATTATATAAGCCAATGAATGTACATGAACACAAAATACAAATTGGAAAGCTTTTGTTTTTGAATTTATGTATCATTAAATAAAAGCTTCATTATTTACCTGATAGATATAATCGTCGATGACAAATCGTATTTCAAATTAATTGAACAAAACGCTTTGACATGCGGGTTATTATTTTGTACACGTGTTTGAATAGATAAATGTTATATTTTGGATGACCATATATAGGTAGTGATTAATTCAACATAAAGGATAGAATACCTTTAAAGTATGATATTAGATGAAGAAGAAGTATAAAGAGAGAAGAAGGGAGGATTTATCTACTAATTACGCAAGTGAACTCTGAAATAATTATAACTTTCCACTATACGAGGTATTGCGTGTTGGGTAGTTAACAAAACATACGTTTATAAAAGCATATATCTATAAGCAAACTTGTATATTTGTAATTTGTAATGTAAAATACCAAACGTCCCACTTGAATACTTCATATGAAATCCCCTATTGAGTACCAAATATCCGTAGACTTATCCTTATGTAGAGATATCCCATTTCGCTTTCAACCGTTCGCCCCTTGGTCTTAGTAGTCCATTAACAGGATTTTTTTTAGTCAATTAACTATTGACAATTAACTATTGAAAGAGAAATATATGATATTATTTATGGTTATTGGTACTAATTTCATTTTATAAGACAACGCTTATAACTTTTTAAAATTTCCATTATACTTCAATCTCTTGAGGCCAATCGAATCCACAACTGTAGCGATTCAAGATGCAATACCACTACATCACGGCGTCTAATAAATAAAATAAATAAATCCTAGCAATTTCTCCGCATAGGTATAAATTAAACTTCAGTATTTAGACACTTGTTTAATATAGAAATTAAAATTGTGCAGTTATTAAAAGTTCACATTTTAAAAGATATATCCCAGGAAAAGGATACTAGTGCTAAGACATCCTGCGTTCCTCACATTCTCTTGATATTTCGTTAAAATATTAAAACCCAGAGTAGGAAATAATTTAATTAAAATCATTCGCCCGAGTGTTGATCGAGTCTCATATGACGTCCTGCCGCAGCGATGGCCTCCTTACCGCAGAATTATGTTTTTATCCTATATTATACAAATTTTAATTTTCGTCACAGACTCGAGTTTCCAACTTAATTAGGTTAAATAAATCAAAAATATTATTCTATCGATTCCCATTATAAATAGTAATCAGATATCAATTATAGGCCTGAGATCGTCGTGGCATAGCGGCATATTGTTACAGCAAACACGACGACTGTGTGTTCGATTTTAATTCGGAATAAATAAATTATTTATCACTTCCCGCTCTGATACAATATAAAGTACGCCGTCGACTTCTGCCACTGAACACGCACGATTTGAAAAGAGGAAAGAAGAAAGCTGCGTGTCTTACTAAATACCATTTGCATATCTTATTATTTTCAGGATACAGTACGAAGCTAAAAAATATTTACATGAAGTATTATATTTCATACATTTTGTAAAGAAATAAAGAGTTTCAAAAGAATTTATAATATTCGTTTTATTTTCAGGTCTATACTTATACATGTTAGTGGTAGAAACATTCACAGCTGAAAATATAAAGCTAAAAGTTTATACAACAATTGGATGGGGTAAGACCGTATACGTATTTTATATAACATATTTTTCATTTGACGATGGAATTTTCATTATGTTTACTTAAATAATGAAATTGTTGTGAGAAATAATTCTCATTACCCTGAACGTTATGTCAAGTTATTGAAGTTGAAAATACTTTTTTTATAAGACAAATGATTTTTATATATTTTAATATCAAATTCACAGCTATTGTTTAACTGCGATGATAGCTTTAGTGTCATAATTACTTACCATCATAAAATATTTCTAAATAAAGCTTCATAAATAATTACTTTACAAACAGGCGCTTATAAAATAATGAAATTCCGTTGGGCTACATCAACTCTTTGACTCGGAACTCAAAGGATTAAAATTTTAGTTGAATATTTCATCACCTGTGCTAAAGCTAGCTTTAGGATATTAAATAAAAGTCCAGATAAAATTCTGCGCTACATTTGTACCAAGTATAAGCTATTTATGGCTGACATAATAAGCTTTTAAGCTTAAAGAGTACAAAACGGGCAATTCGTACATGTGAAATATCTTTAAGAGGATTGTTTATTATATTATCTATTAATAAGGGTATTTGTAATTTTGATTATATTACAAAACAATTATAACTGCTGATGCTTGGCAGTGATTGGTAAAAGACATAACATAAAGTATAAAGAAACAAAACATAAAGGCGAATATCCTGGACTTAAGTGGAAAGTGAAGGACAACGTATTCTTCCAGCCTACTAATTAAATTGTAACATAAAAAATCAATTTTAAACGCTTAGAAGTCTTATTAAGACTTTTATATCACGTTGTTGAGACAATTAAAAGGATTTTAATATTTTTTTATTAATATCACAATATTATATCTTTATTTTGTATAGAAACTATACGTGCATGTAAGCAAAAACACCTAATTCAAGAAAATTCGATCCCAAGTGGGAGATGATGAATTTTAATTTTTCCGCGTTGTTTCATATTTGAGGGAAAGGAGTTAAATTTATATTATATTTATTTTTATAGGTGCTCCAGCCATATTCATCACTATATGGGTGATATGTAGATGCTTCGTCTCAATAGTGCCGACAACAGGACCTGACGGAGTGAGTTAAAAAATATATTTATTTTATAATGTTAATTATACTATATATGACTACAATATGACTATTTTTTTTAAAAAATAAGCCGGAAAATGTTATAATTCATTAGTTACTACAGAAGATTGGGTAGTCCTTACCTAGTATGAATAAATGGTTAAAGTTAAAGTTTGTTAGTGCAAAGTTACATTGCCTAAGCTTAAAGCCAAATTTAAAAGTTAAAATATAGCCTTAATATAAAATATTTATTTTAATTTTATCGTTTAACGTTACGTTTTAAACGTTTAAGTTACTTCTCATCTACTTAAATTCAATAAGTACAAAAGAGCGATTGTAAAACTTTATGTAAAAATTTTAAAGTTATAAAATTAAATTTTTAAACGCAACACAATATTTTTTTCTTAATAAGTAACAGCGGACGAAGAAAGAAATAAATTTAAATGGGTATGCTTCCCAAACCACCGACCGCTACCAAGACCTCTAAAACTTTACCTCGCAATTAACGTTAAAATAGAATATTTTTATCAAAGACTAACTTTTTATTTGTACAACTTTACGCTTTTCTTTGAACGGTTGAATTATATAACATCTTTTAGCCGTTTCTATTTCTCATTTTATAATTTTCTTAATCATAAAATTTTATAAGAATATATTAAATACTCAAACTGACGCTCTTGAGCTTTTGCCTGACTTTTGCGCTACAATCTCATAAAACCAACTTAAAAAGGGAGTGGTTTACACAGATGAAATGAATTTTAAATACGAATTATTAAATTTGTTTCGTAATAAACAAGATATTCTCAATTTTAAAAAAACTTAGTGCCTCGTCGTCGGGGTTACTGCATATTATATAACAAATTCTTGTGGTAGAGCCACGTTACACCAACACCAGTAGCTCAAGAGGGCCAGGTTCGAATCGGGTAACTACCACGCTTTCACAGAATAACGTCGTGAAACAGTAGCATATTAATGCTTCGGTGTTTCGTCTGGTGTGTGAGAGTTCCGAAAGCTCATAAGGGCGTTGTTTTGGGAATTTAGTTGGCAACGTATCCACATCATCTCAAGTTGTGGAGAGGCGGGGGTGACCTCTTAATAGCAGGGTGGTCCTTCTGCTCGTTTGCCATCTTATAATACAAAAAATAAAAAAAACTACTAGTTATATGTATATGTTATGAAGGAGTAGATAAAAAAGATAGCATAGAAAAGATCAGCGTGATTCGATATAGCATATTGCTTTCTATATAGTTTATAGCTTTCGACATAAAAACGCTATTCAAATTCTAGTTTTCAATTTCAGTTTGTAGTTCCTGAAATAAAAATCTCTACAAATTTTATTAAATTAAAGATTTTAACTGACTTCTAAATATACGATAATAAGAAACGGTATTGAATCTACTTCCTCAAATATAGTTCTTCTTTTATCACTGTGCTTAATGTTACTCATTTATTGAAAAACATAACCATTGTCTACAGTTAATCTTGCAAAAAATATCTCTACATTGCTACAGCAAGTTAAAGCAAGCTTCAATTAAACGATTTTCCAATTAAATTATGAAGGCGGGCTGTGGGAGCAATATCAGTTCCTGTTAAACGATAAATTAATAACTACTTACAAAATTAGGTATTTTATTCCACACTTGACCAATTTTAACAAAAACTCGACTGAAATGGATCATTTTAGTTACGGGTCCGCATTTTACTGTTTTATGAATATTTTATTTCCTTTGCACAACGAATGATGTTAACGAAACAAACATACTCTGAAATTATGATCATACATTTTAATACATATAAGAAAATGTATTATTTCACTCACGTATTAGGGGATATCATTTATGACTTTATGCCCTAATCTCCGACATTTTACGAAATTTTATTTTCGTTTGGCAATATGTTAATAATCTTAATTTACGTAATAAAAGGAAATAACAAAATATATAAAAAAATCCGGTACCAAATATAAGCGTATTCATCAAAAGTGACGAGCAGAATCATACGTACTTAGATTTGATGTGCTTTCAAAGCATAATGCAAGGGACGTGTAAAGATAAGAGAAAAAGCACAGAAGTTTTCGCATCATTGTCTTTTATCGAGACAATAAACCTTCGAAGATTGAAAGGTTCCATACAACGGAAATGTAGTATCTCATAAAACATAACATTTTGTAAGATCAATCAATTTAGGGCAAATTTGGGTTAAGGATATCGCTTGTAACTTTATATAACAAGATATGCAATGTTTTTTACATATTTTTCTGTAAATAAAAAAATAATAAAAAACACTTTAAGTATATTAAAACGGAAAATTTACAAAATGCTTAAATGTAAGACAAAATAACTGTACACAATTTAGATTCCATTTTGGGGAAATAAAATATATTCTATCGTGGATCAGAGTACAGTCAGTACGTCTGCTTGTTGATTTTTCGGTTGATGACGATTTGTTGATTCCCGGAGAGATTTATATTCGGGAAGAATGAATTCTTTTCACTTTCTCCGCAATAGTAATAAGGTCAAACGCACCGTCGACTTTCTCCACTTAACACGCAATTCTTCGAAATTTAAAACATGAAAGAACGGACTGTCTTAACACTAAATCCCTACGGTTCCTGCAGTTTCCTGTGCCTAAAGGCAAAACAAGTAATGTTTTCAATTCCTAACTATTGAAGCAAACAAAAGTGATAAAGACGTAATTCTTTGGAAACTGAGCAGAAATCGGGGAATATTAGGTTTCTTCTACTTGTCTGGCTTTGTTCAGGAAGCTAAAAAAGCTTCCACAAGATTTTTTTTAATATATATGTAATTGTTGAGCTTTCTAAACTAGCTTAAAATACAAAAAATATATAATACTTATATTTTAATTCAAACAGTTAACGCTATCCGGCGACACTAAGATGTGCCAATGGATCCACGAGCACGCAGTGGACTGGATACATAAAGCACCCGCCCTCGCCGGACTTGCACTTAACCTGTTCTTCCTTATTAGGATTATGTGGGTAAGTAGTTATTGGTTAATGAATGGAATTAAAATGCTTACTTTACTTTTATATATTGGTCTCTCTGGATTGATTGCATTGAATAATGAAGATCTTAAATTAATTTTATTATATATAAATTCAATTCAATTTACTTATAAATACAGATATGTAGTTAAATTGCATACCAAATAAATATTAACTTTTGAGGAGATTTTTAAAGGAATAATTTGTTTCTGTGAACGGTAATGAAGATGAAAAATGTAATTTACATTTATTTATTTTCAATAGGTATTAATAACAAAATTACGTTCAGCGAACACGTTAGAAACGGAACAATATAGGAAAGCGACGAAAGCACTTCTCGTGCTGATTCCGCTTTTGGGCATCACTAATTTGCTCGTACTTTGCGGACCGAACGACGACTCGTGGTTCTCACACGCCTTTGATTACACGCGTGCTCTGATGCTATCTACACAGGTCAGTTTTGTTTATCCTTTTATATATTTTATCTCATTATATGGTCCTTACATTGAAAACATCGCGCATTACTGTCTTCCCAGAGCGAGGAAACGGAAACAATTCTCTCATATATATATATATATATATATATATATATATATATATATATATATATATATATATATATATATATATATATATATATATATATATATATATATATATATATATATATATATATATATATATTCTTTTATATATTTTATATTTACTAATTATATGGTTATTATATTGAGTACATTGCGCATTACTACCTTCCCAATTCTTTCTAGTGGAAATTGAAAATACGGTGGTAGGGTGCCTCAGTACGTTATTTACAATATATATAGATAACGAAGTTGCAAACCCTACGGTTCGCTGTTATACCTCTTGCTCTTACTTCAACCGCATATAAGCTAGCTCTAAACCTATTCCTGGTCAGTTCGTTTGTAAGATCGAAATACTTGTTGAGTTTAAGGTACATACCATGATTTTCATGGTAACATTCAATAATTGTCTAGCACGCTCGAAACGCCATAAATAAAGAGAAGAAGAAGAAGAAGAATAATTGTCTAGTCGATCCTATTCGATTAAAAACTATTATATATTTCAATTTATTATATACATATAATTATTTAATATTTTACGTATGACATACATACTTGTATAAAACTTTAATTACGATCTATAACAAAAACGTACAATAAACTTACATTATTTTATGACATACTACTTAAAATCATAAAAAAAAGTTAAAAAGTCATGAAGCTACAAAATAAGCCAATATTGTTTAAAATACTATTTGATACTGTCTCAATCGACACCCTTACCAGACGAAATACAAATATCCGTCCATGATAAATAGTGCCGTGGAGATCCTATAAATAAACTATATCGGATCATTTATCTCAGATCTCACAGTAAATAGCAAAGTAACTCAATCCTTTACCCAACGCCTTCTGATTTGTAATCTATTTGCAAGTCCATTATACTGTTTATGTTTAGGTAATAAATGTTTTAAATAACTAACATATTTAAACATTATTGTGATATAAACGTTTACCTACCTATTTATTTATTAATAATTATAAATTTTAACGTCGCTATTTATAACATAATAGGACCTCCTCAAAATTATATATATAAAATAAAAGTTATATAATATGTACATGATGAGTTCGCTGAAAATAGATAGTACAATACATAGTAAATTAATACTATGAATCAATAGTTATTATTTTTTTTTTCTTTTCTTGCTAAGTATTACTTTATGCCATTTAATTTAATTACGAGTATAAATATAACATGTCTCTAGCTTCAATTCAGTTAGCATTCAGCATCTTCATTTTTGTATCATTCTATTGGCTTTTAAGCTTTGCATCGATAAGAAACCTGACACTGGAACATTTTAGCCAAAGAATACCGATAAGTGCGCCTTTTGCGAAACAACGAGAACCGATTTCAAGGGCTTAATGTAATTAAATTTATAATAAATGTCGCTACGACAAACGTCGCCACCTCTACCTACAACCAAAAACAACGACTGAAACTTCATCTGTAACTGTTGTACCATGAAATATATTTAAAACCCATACTATCGAAAAACTTCAAATATAACCAAAATAATGTTGAGTTGAAAACAGATTTATTTATTTCCAAATTGAGGTAACGAATATATTTCTATTAACTTAATTGAGTGCCACTTGAATAAGTAATAGGCTTACAACTAACTAGATGTTTCACAACTTTAAGATGACAACATCGACATAATAATGTCAAAATAACAATAATGTATTTTTGTATTGTCGACATGGAAAACAAAAACAAATTGACTTTACTTAAATTTAAAGAGCCTAATCTCTCTCTTAGCCACTTCAAGTCGTCTTAAGGGACCACGAATACACAGTAT